>NW_004624847.1:329619-416623 GCF_000247695.1 Heterocephalus glaber
ATTGTTCCATCCCGTTTCCCTTTGGGGTTGCTGTAGGTGATCTGGAAGTCTGTTTTTGAGGCTTGTTTATGTGTCTTCTCATTTCCATGGCGGGGTGGTACTTCTGGCATCCACACGGCTCACCTTCTCTGCCCTAGGAGCCTGGGATGGAGGTGGGAAGCTTCCTTCTGGGTGCTGGGACCAGCTCAGCTTCTCTGCCCTAGGAGCTTGGGCTGGTGGCGGGGGAGCTTCCTTCTGGGTGCTGGGATGTGCTCACCCTCTCTGCCCTAGTAGCCTGGGATGGAGGCGGGGAGCTTCCTCTTGGGTGCTGGGACCGGCTGAGCTTCACTGCCCTAGCAGCCTGGGATGGAGGTGGTGGGAGAGCTTCCTCCCGGGTGCTGGGACTGGCTGAGCTTCACTGCCCCTTGTTTCTATCTCACCCAGGAGTTTTGTACAATGAAGAACCTTGAAATATAGAAATAGGGTTTCTCTGCAGAGCTAAGACCAGACATACTGGCTTTCCCATCTAAAGATGACGTCTTCCTTGGGCAAAAGCGAAGGCATACTTAATGCATGAGCTGGGTTCATTAAGATCAGTGTTCTTCTGCTGTAAGACAATTGACAGTGTGTGCAGGTGTAATATGAATCTTTCCATTTTGCTCTGTGCAGTTGTGGCTCAGGGAACTGATGGAAAGAAAGCTGAGACTCTGGCTCCTGTTTGAGGAACAGGCCTTCCTGCATCTCTGACCTTGCAGCATCCATGCCAGTTGCATTTGGAGAAAATCTCAAGCCCCACACTCTTATTAACATTAATCAGAATAATTATATTTTATTCATTCTGTATAATTTATAGGCTACAGTCAGCATCAAAATGCACAAAAATGAAACATATGAATGTCTAGAATCCAAGTCTCTATTTTTCCTTGCACATAAGCAAGTTGCATTAATTTTGTCATTTTTCTGTCCTGTGTCTTTAACCTATGCTCTGTTTTCTTTCAGATGGTTACACTAGTTTTCCCCATAGTGTGTTAGCTGAATTTTATGGGGGACTTTTTAATAAAAGGAAGTATGTTCCAAGTTTAGAAAAGTATAGTAGGAAAAGCCTTGCATCCAAAGTTGTAGGGCATGTCTTTTAAATATATTCAGATGTAACTAATTATGTGAAATTGGACAGGTCATGGAACTCCAATTGTTTATCTGAACTCATTCCTTCAGTCATTCAGAAGTCATTCATTGAATTTTTGCAATAAATGACATCATAGCTAACACCAATGGACTCACAGTCTAAGGGAGGGAGGCAAATGCAAGCTCCCTGGACCAGGGAGAAAGCATGATAGTAGAGGATGTCCTTAGAGCCACAGCATGGCCTGTGAGGTGACAGAGGACAGGATGAGGACAGAGTGAGCTGCTGCAAACGCCTGGGAGCCTGAGGGAGTTGGACGGGGCAGAGTGACCCAACATGGAGAGGTAGGCAGGGAGCGTTAGTCAAAGGAAGGGGAAAGGTCTTTGTAATCTCTGTTGTGCTTTGCCCCACATTTCCCCACTTACCAGGATCTGCTTCTGCCCTCCAGTCCCCCGGCACTGTCCTTTGGGGAGACTCGTCAGCACCCCAGGACCATGGCAGGTCCCCAGCAGCAATAGTGAGAAGCGTGGGCACCTGCCTCCACCTTGAACCCTGCCAGCTGGGCATGGTCTCTCTGTTTACCAAAGGGGGTCCCATGAGGGTTTCCCCAGGGGGTAGTAGTAAAGGTGTGAGTGTTCAACACATACCTGGGCACACGGAGCCCTACTATGTGGCTGCATCCAAATGAAGGGGTACTTTGGGGTTTATTAGTGTACTTTGCTTTTGCCTCATTGAGAACATAACCTTGCCTTTGGTTGGTCCAGGTCTTCCATCTGCCTGGAGGTGGGAGGAGGGAGCAAAGATGAGAAATGTCTCAGAATCATATCGGGAGGCAAGTGTGATTCTCAGCTTCTAATGAAGAAAGTAGGCAAGAGGTTAGCTTTGAAATGCAGATGTTGTCTTGGGGGGTCATTACAAGTTCTCAATTATCCTACCATGAGTTTCATCTCTACTGCTTTCCCCATCCCTGAGACAAAATATTTGATAAATATATGAAACTTAAAGGAGGAGAGGTTTATTATTTGGCTCACATTTTCAGTCCATGGTCAACTGGCTCAAATGCAGAAAAAGCATGGTGGCAGGGACTGGGTGGAGGAAAGCTGCTCATGTCATGGTGGCCAGGAAGCAGAGAGAGAAGGGAGGAGCCAGGGAGGCAGATACATCCTTCCAGATTCTGATCCCCCAGTGAACAGCCTCTGAACAGCAAGAGGGCTATAGTGTCCCTGTAATCCAAAACCTTCCAAAAATCCCATGAGGCTCTTGGGGGACATTCTCCATCTAAACCATAGCAAGTCTTTTCCTACAAACATCTTCATCACAATCTTTAGAAAGAAGACAGAGGCAATTCTGAGGAGGGCAAGAGAGAGAGTCATCATTATTTAAATCTATGTGAGTCCAAGCAAGACAGCTGAATGGTCTCTGTTAGTAGGGTCAGCGGCCCTGGCCAGATTCCTGCAGAAAGACAGACCTTTCTTGGGACCAAAACAGTGCCTTCTCACAATATTTTTCTCAAACAAGCACGTTTGAGTAATGACTGATATGAGAATATCTGTGTCTTACCAGTTTGGAAAAATGAGTGTTTCTTATTAATTTCAGAGAGCTACAAAAGAATTCCAAGAATTAGGGGCACCATAAAACCGTTTAAAGGAATCTTAGAGTGCATTCAATGGTTAAGCCCACAAACATGTCCACTTCTTTAAATTTTTAGAATACAAAGATTTGTATTAAAATTACCAGTATTTTTAGTTACATAATTGCCCTCTTGTGCTTCCCAGGGGTTAACACGGGATTAGTCTGGGTCACTGGAAATACAGGAAAGTCTGCAAATCATCCTCCAAGAGGAAGTTACTCATTCTTTTCGTTTTCTGTGCCCTTTAATAGTGCTCATTTGGTGGTGGTGCGCATGGAGCCAGGCGCAGAATTTGCCTCAGGTTTGAAGATCTGGAGTTGAGTGGCACAGAAGTCAGTAAGGCTTGTCTACATTCTTTCCTTTCCTTCACAGAATAACATGTGGCATCACTGTCCCTTTGAGAAAGTCATAGTATCTATTAGATATTTGAAGCATTTCCTCCCAGCTTTGAAATGTTAAATGTAATCTTTTCTTTCTTTTTCAAAATAATCCTTGGCATTTTTCAGAAAGTGAAAAAGCACCAAAGGACTTAAAGTAAAAAGGGGCATCCTTTGCCCTGACTCTAACCACTTAAATGTCTTTTTTTGGGGGAAAAAAATCTGTCCTTTTGTTCTGGGTTTTTAAATTTCCATATTTGTAAATAATAAGCTTATCCTGCAATTTGTTGACTCTTTGATTCTTGTGCCTTCCTACAGGGGAAGGTGGAAACTTGGCTCTTTTATTCTGTGTTGACACCCCCATCTCTGAGCAATACAATGTCCCTTAATTTTCATTCCCCCAAGAGTCATACCATCGGTTTTGTTCTTATTGGGTATTTGTATTGTTATTGTCCATATGTGATCATGACTATACAAACTTTGTTTGCAGTTACACCACATTTCCTTCTGTGGTTGTGTTCTGGGACAAACGCTTGGTTCCCTACTTTTAGGATACGTAGGAGGAGTTGCTTTCCTGCCACTTTGAAATTAGTTGGGGCCATGTGACTGAATCTAGCCAGTGACTTGCAGGCCGCAGCATTGTTAGAAAATGTGAAACCCTCCAGAGCCCCCTTTCCACCTGGCACTGCACTTCATAGTGCAAGGATGTGGTTGTGAGGGATGTCACATGATGGTTGGATAGAATGCTCTAGATCCTCTCTCTCCCCATGCACACATTAGTTTAACACCATATGGACCAATTTTCTGTGTGAGAATGTCTGAGCCAGCTTAGGGAGTTCCTGTGCCCTAGTGAGAGTGAAATCAGCTGCATGAAGTCAGTAGGGAAACTCTCCTGCTATAGTCCCTTCCCCTGGCATAGCACGGAACAAGCGGGCAAAACTTTAATTCCTAGCTTCTCTCTGGGGAGACGAAGAGTGGCAATGTGCATCTAATGTTCTAGCTTTTGTGGGGAGTACTCCCTGAGGAGCTGTTTTCCATCTCACCCAACCTAAGGTGCAGATGGTGCCTGGCAAATTCTAGATGCCTGGAGAACTGCTGAGAACAAGAAAGAGCTAGGCAGCATGCCCAGAGAACCTGGGACACACACACACACACACACACACACACACACACACACACACAAGACACATCCACAAGAGAGACTTGAGAGGCCTCTGAATTCTCAAGGTAGGCTAAGATATTTCAACATACTACTTTCAATAATGGATAAAGAAACCTAGACAGAGGATTGATAAACAGAGGACCTGAACAGCCCTATAGACTGAAAGGACCTAACAAACATACAGAACGTTTCACACAACAGCAGAAGAATGTGCCTTCAGCAGCAGCACAAATGGAATATTCTCCAAGATAAATCATGGTAGGTTAGAAGGCAAGAACTAATAGCTTTTAAAAGATTGACATTATATCAAATATCTTTTCAACCACAACAGAATGACCAAAAATCAATAGCAGAGAGAAACCTGAAAAATTCACAAAAAATATAGAAATTAAACATGTTGGGCCAGGGATTTAGCTCAGTGGTTCCACTGCCTGCCTTGCAAGCGCAAGGGCCTGAGTTCGATCCCCAATACCAAAAAAAAAAAAGGAAAGAAAGAAATTAAACATGTTCATGGATATCCCCTCAGTCCAAGAAGAAATCAAAAAGAAAAATCAGGAAACATAGATACTAATGAAAATTAAAATCTAACATACCAGAACTTATGTAACACAGTAAAAATAGTACTGAGGAAAGTTTATAGGGATAAATGCCTACTTTGAAAAAGAAGAAAGATTCCAAATATTTTTAAAAAACTAAATTTATACTTTAAGCAACTAGAGAAAAGAAAAACAAATCAAGCCCCAAATAAGCACAAGGAATGAAATAATAAAGGCTACAGAACACTTAATACAGAAAATAAACAAGCAATAGAAAAAATGGCCAAACTGAAAGCTATATTTTGAAAAGATAGACAAAAGTGACAAAGCTTTAGCTAGACTAATTAAAAAGACTCAAATAAATTAAATCAGAAATGAAAGATTTCACACACTGTAACTGATGGCCCAGAAACAAGGATTCTAAGAAACTATTGTGAAACTATATGAAACTATTGTGAAACTATATGCCAATAAATTGTGTAAAAAGAAATAGCTGAATTTCTAGAAACATGTAATCCATTAAGACTAAAGCACAAAGAAAAAGAAAATCCAAACATATGTACTGTATTAGTCATGTTTCTGTCATTGTGACAAAATGCCTGAGATAATCAACTTAAAAAACAAAAGAGTTTACTCTGGCTCACAGTTGCAACCCACAGTTGCTTGGCCCAGGTACTTCAGGCCTGTGGGAGCACAATTCATGGTGGCAGGAGAGTTGGCAGGGGAAGCCCCTTTTGCCTTGTGGTGACTGAGAAGTAAAGAGAGGGAGAAGGTCGATTCTAAGGACCTCATGGCCTCCCTCTAGGTCCACTCCCTCAATGTTCCGCCATGTCTCAATAGTGCCACCTGAGGGGGGTCAAGCGCTCAGCACATGATGTTTCAAGGGACATTTAAGATCCAAACCTTAACAACTAATAAGGTGATTGGACAGCAATAAAAACTTCCCACCAAAGAAGAGCCCAAGACCGGAAGGGATTACTGGTGAATTCCACCAGTCATTTAAAGAAGAGTTAATGTTAACCTTTCTCAGACTCTCAAATAAGTAAGCAGGAAGGAAGCCTTCCAAATTCATTTTGTGGGGCTGGAATGATCCAGAAAAAGGCACCACAAGGAGAAAACTTCAGGTTAATGTCCCTGGTAAGCATAGCCACACTAACCCTCAATAAAATACTAGATGAATGAATTCAGCACCATGTTCACAGACTCACACACCACAACCAAGTAGAATTTGTCCCTGAGAGGCAATGGATGGCAGAACATAAGGAAATAAATCAATGTGATAAAGTAAATCAATGGAACAAAGAAAAAAAATGACACAATCATATCAGTAGATGCAGAAAGAGCATATGATGAAATTTGATACCTTATTGTGATAAAAAAGTCAATCATCTAGGAATAGAAGGAAATTATTTAAAAATAATAAATGCTACATATGAAAATGCTACTCGATGGTGAAAAGCTGAAAATTGTTCTTCTAAGATTAAGCACAGGGCCAAGGTGTCTACTTTCATCATTTCTACTCAGCATACTGCTTGACATCCTACCCAGAGTAATAGACAAGGAACAAAGGCAACCAAAGGGAGAGAAAGAAGTTAAGTTATCCTGTTCATAGGTAACCTTTTATGTAGAAACTCTTTAAGATTCTACAACAAAAAACTGTCAGAATTGCATGAAACAAAATCAATGTACAAAAATCAGTTGTGTTTTTATAAACCTACAACACACAATCTGAAAAAGAAATTAAGAAATCAGTTTCACTTACAATACCGTCAAGAAAAATAAAACTTGAGAATAAACCTAAATAGTCAGAAGACGTATCCACTGAAAATTACAGAACATTGTGGAATGGACTTAAAGAATGAAGAAATAAATGGAAAGATTTTCTATGTTCATGGATTGAAAAATTAATATTGTAAAAATTTTCATATTAATTTGTAAAAATTTTCATATTTTCATATTACCCAAAGTGATCTACAGATTCAGTGCAATTTCTGTCCAAATCCCAGTGATATTTCTACAAAAATAAGAAAAATAATTCTACAACTTGTATGAAATTTCAAAAGACCATGAGTAACCAAATTAATCTTAAGAAATGGAAACAAAGCTGGGGCCTCATAGTTCTTGAGTTGAGAATGTTACAAAGCTACATTTATTAAAACAGTGTACTTTTGGTGTAAAGAGAGACATACAGATCAATGAAGCAGAATAGAGAACACAGCAATGAATCCATGCAAAAATGGCCAAGTGTTTTTTACAAGGGTTCACAACAAGAAAAATAGTCTCTTCAACAAATGATGTTGGGAAAACTAGATATCCACATGCATAAGAACGACATTGGACCCAACCTTTATATCACATAGAAATAACCTCAAATTGGATTTAAGACATAAAGGTAAGACTTGAAATTATAACTCCTTGGGAAAAGTAGGGGAAGAGCTCATGACATTGGTTTTTGCACTAGTTTCTTGAATATGACACCAAAAGAAAAGAAAAGAAATTCAAAAATAGGCAAGTGAGACTAAATTAAATTTTAAAAGATTCTGCACAGCAAAAGAAACAATCAAGAAAATGGGAAGGTAACCTATAGAATGGAAGGAAACATTTATAAACCACAGATCTGATAAGATGTTAATATCTAAAATATATAAGGACCTGCTACAACTCAGAGGCACAAAGACTCAAATAACTAATTTAACAATGGGCAAAAGACTCACATAGATGTTTCTCCAAAGAAGAGATACAAATGACCAATAGGCATACGAAAAGATGCTCAATATCACTAATCATCAGGAATATGCAAATCAGAATGAGATATTGCCTCATATTTGGCAAGACAGCCACTGCCCAAAACCAGAAAATATAAAGTGTAGGTGAGGACTTACGGAAATTGGAACCCTGGAACACTTTGAAGGAATGGTAATTGGGGCAGCTGCTGTGGAAAAGTGGTGTGGAGATTTCCCCAAAGCTTCAAATTAGAGCTACCTTATGGTCCAGAGATCCTACTTCTGGGTATTTGGCCAAAAGAATTTCAATCAGGTTTTTGAAGCAATATTTGCGTTCCCACATCCACTGCAGCACTATTCACAACAGCCAAGACGTCCACTGATGGATGCGTGGAAATAAAAAGAATGTGGTCTACACTGTAGTGGAATATTATTCAGACATAAAAATCCTATTGTGGGCTACAACACAGATGAAATTTGAGGAGATTATGCTACGTTAAATAAGCCAGTCACAGAATGACAATTACTAAAGTAACGTAACTCATAGAAGCAAGAAGTAGAATGGTGGTTATAATGGACTCACACGGGGGAGAGGAAAGGTGGGAGTTTCAATTTAATGGGTACGGAGTTTTTGTCGTGCAAGGGGAGAAGGTGCAAGAGAGCTGCAATGTAGTATAGTTGCTGTAATTAACACTTAGAAGCTGTTAAGAGGGTAGATCTCACGTGAGCTGTTCCCACATCAGTAATATTCATAATATTAAAAAATGATTGCTCCATTACTCTGGGCCCTTTTAGGATGAACACAGTGTCTTTTTCAACCTATGGTGCACAGAGTAGAATAGCAAAAGATACGATTTTATTGTTTTCAGCTACTGAAATTTGGGGGGTGTTTGTTACACACCATTATTAAGTCTTTCCTAACTGATTATTCTTTCTTGAAAAAATGTCTAATTTTCCTGGAAAAAACTATGCTCCACCTTTAAAATCTGCTTTCTCTGCACCTATCAGAAATTCAACCCCCAAAAATCTATAAGAAATAGAAATATCCTCTCAGTATTATTTGGCATGGGCTCCTAATTCTACCTTTTCTTTGGGACTTTGCGTCTCAGTGTTGCCTTCTAGCCTCCTGCATGCCTGCCTTTTTGGAAATTCCCTTTCATTGCTCTACTGAAGAGCATAGATCTTCTTCTTTCTGCAACTCGAGTCGGCAATGATTATTACTTAATAACCCAACATCTATTGCCTTAGTTAATAGATGACATTTCCTAGCCTCCTTCACAGTAGGTTAGCTCTGTAATTTAATTTTGGCTGAGATATTAGCATTAATATTGGAAAGAATCCTTGAAAGGATGAGCCTCATGCCTTTTGTCCTTTGTTCCTCAGACTGCACAGGATGAAATGTGATGGCTGGAGCTTTGGTAGCCATTTTGGACTCCATTTTGGACAAGAACGAGATCTTGAAGGACTCTAAGTTCTTGATAATTATGGTCCTACCAAATGAGCAGCAGTCTGCTGATCTCCGTACTTTCTTTTTTTTCTAATGAGACAAAGTTTTATCTCATTTAAACTGCTATTGAATTTTTGGTCAAGTTAGGATGAAGCTGATTCAAATTACACTTTCCTTTTACTTAGCTAATTCCCTTGTTTTGAGACAGAGACAACCATAGAGACAGAAGACAAACTTCTGGGCCCTTAACCTGCTAATAAAACATGGTTTGTGTTTTCCTCTCAGGCAGTCAAGGACTACAGATTTGCTTTTGCTGAAATGAATAAACAAACAAAAATAATGACTCTTCACTTGGGCCTACAGATGCCCAAGAGATAATTAAAAGCGGATCAAAACTTGACCCTTATTTTGTATTCATCTCTTTTATTACCTTAAAACCATGGGTCAGATACTTGCTTAGCTCTGACATAGGTGTATGAACCATTTAGAGAGTATCCATCCCGTCTAAGAGATTGCAAAACAAGATTGATTAACTTAACATTTACATAACCTATCTCATCCACCTTCAAGATGGAGGACACCAAAAAAAGAGATTTATAGGGGCGTTCACCTACTCCCAGAAGTCTCCAGTCATTGCCCTAAATCTACGGTCACCTTGAATTCCAGCAGAATTTCCCCAAGACGGAGACTACCCCAAGCAGAGACCATCATCTCCTAGAGGCGAAATCACCCTCGTAAGCAGTAAGGATTTTACAGCCCATCTTGCAAAACCAGACCTGATCCAGGAACCAGCTGGACCCTGGCCCTCCTCAGCCCCGCTATAAAAAGCAGCCTCATTCTTTCATTGATGGTCCACAGTGATCCTCTCTGTCATGGCTGTGCCCTCTTCAGCTCTTCAAGTTGAAGACCCTTCCCATTTTCTCTCACTTTCCAACTCTCTAATCCATCTCTGTGTAGCTCCTGATGTGTCCTAAAATGCTTTTCTGTGACAAGACATCAAGGGCCTCCTGAAGCCAAGTTGCATCCTCATCTTCTCTTTGGTAACAATATGACTTAAACATCTTTTTGGCATGGAAATGCACCTTAGTGATCATCAGGAAGATGCCCCCAGGGTGGAAGCCATGCTTCTGGCCTCCAGGTGTGTTCTAGTCCCTTCCACTACCCAGTAAGTAAGGGTTCCCAGCAACTTGGTTCAGATTCACTGTGTAGGTCCTGCTGCCTGCCTCAAAAGCACAAGTTACCGAGTTTGATCCCCAGGACCAAAAAAAAAAAAAATTTACTGTGTACATTAGCCTGTCTGTGACCCAAAGTTCCTGAGTGAAGAAACCTATTCCCCTTTTCCTCCTCTAGGGAACCCTGGACTTACTGGACCACAGACTGGTGATTTTCTTTGTTTGCATGTAGTACACATTTGCATTCTGCCTCATGAGCCCTGGAGAAACTAGGCAGCCTCTGGATTTTATTCCTCAGAGTGTTTGAGAGCAGGTGACTCTTTGTCATGGAGCTGTCTGCCCGGAAGCACCTCTGGCTTCTATCTACCACATGCTGGTCATATCCTGTCCTGTAGCTATGGCAACTGGAAGTGTCTATAGACGTTTCCAAACACCCTGATGGGCAAAGTCACCCTGGTTGAGAACCGTCACTCTCAGTCATTGCTTCTCAGATTCCCACGGGAGCTTGTAAAACACAGGCTGCTAGGTCTCCCTAGATTCTTGGTGTACTGGTTCTGGGCAGGGCGGGAGAATTAATCTTTCCATTTCCTCTCTCTAGGAAGTCCTGCTCTGCAGTTCTCTGCTGTATGGATAAACATGACATCTCCTATAAGAATACACACAACAGCAATTTTTTTTGCTTAAATTCTTTCATTGGTACATTTTAGGTAAACAATACGTTTGCATTTACCATTGGGTGCTTGTACCTGTACATGATGTATCTTGGTTCCTATTTTTTCCCCATTACCTGTGCGCCCTTCACCCCTCCATCCTTCCCTATTTACATACTTCCTTTCCATTTTTTTTTTTCCCATAATTTTTCCTTTCCATTCTTCCCTTTCCTCATCTCTTCCCACCACCCCTACCCCTTTGGACCTTTTCCTATTTCAAAGTGTCAATTATTAGTTATTAATCCTTTTAATCCTTATTTACAGTCTCAGTTTCTCACACTAGAGAAACTATTCAGTATTTACACATGTGTGTCTTATTTATTTCACTTAAGAGTATGGCCTCAATATGCATCCATTTAGCTATAAATGACTCTAGTTTCTCATTCTTTATGGCTAAGTAGTACTCCATTTTATTAAAAAACCACATCTTCTTTGTCCAGTTTCCAGTTGATGGGCACTTGGGCTATTTCCAAGCTTTAGCTATTACAAACTGTGCCGCTATAAACATGGGTGCACATATATCTCTGTGGTACGATTCTTTTCATTCTTTTGGGAAGAGATCTAGCAGGGAAATAGCTGGGTCAAATGTGACCTCCAGCCCTAGTTCTTTGAGGTATCTCCATATTGATTTCCACAGTGGTTGCACCAGTCTGCACTCCCACCAGCAGTGGAGAAGGGTTCCTTTCTCTCCACACCCCAGTCAGCATTTGTTATTGGTTGATTTCTTGAGAGCAGCCACTCTTTCTGGGGTGAGATGGAATCTCAGTGTTATTTTCATCTGCATCTCTCGAATGACCAGTGAAGTTGAACATTTTTTCAAATGTTTATTTGCACAACAGCAATTTTGACATTTCGGAACATAGAAAGGGCACGGCTCTAGGCCATCAAGGTAAATCTTGACAGTGGCAGTCAGGAGTTTAGAAATCATGCTAAGAAATTGGAAAGCAGGTACAGAATCTGTGGTTTATGGATCAGATGAAGACTTGGTATATGTTTGCTTCAAATTTAGTGATTTTTCTCAAATAACATTATGGCAGAGATGACCAAAATGAAATGAAACAATCCCAAAAGAAATGATAAGGAGGGCTGCAATGATTCTAGTCCACGTCGTGGCTGCTCACCCATCTTTATTCATGTGTTCCCAATCCCTGTTGTTAAGCTTTCTGTGACAAATTTTATCTAAATTTCTATGCTACATTAAAAAGGCATATAGCACTTTTCATCAGTGCCACATAATTTTTAATATCTTAACTAGATGATTTTTGACAGAACAGGAGAAAATTGCTGAAATTAATGCTGTACACATTTCTGCAGATTGGAGAAAGAATAGTAAAAGAAATCATTATGGCCTGCATCGCAATGGATGGCTTATGTTTAATCTTTTAGGTTTACTAGACATGACAGAACTCTGCAGAGGCCAGTTTAAATCATTGCTTTTTAGCACTAATCAGTGCCTGCCCTGCATGTCTGGTGCTAACATTTAATTGTAGCCAAGAGAATCTGAGAAACACAGAGATCTATCCCTACACTAGCAAGCCGCAAACAAAATCAATAGCCTTGTGCTGGCAACATTATTTTATTGTTGTCTCTTTAATCTCCCTTACTCTTTTACAATTACTTTTATTACTACTGTTCATTTAATGAGGCTATGGAGCTTGGAGCCAGATGGTTCCATTAGTTAAATCTGGAAGACTCTAATGGAATTGAGTTCAGATCAGGTTAAAAGCAATAGCATTACAAATTTCAGTGGTCCCTGCCTCCTAGCACACTGCCTAGTGTACCTGTTCCATGACAGAAATTAGTGGCAACCTCAAACAGAAAGACTCGGAACAAAGTTCTGTGATACTGTGTAGGTTCACTCACTCACTCATTCTACACGTACTCCAGCAAATTCTCATTTGGGTGTCTCAGAGGGACACAGACCAGAGAGTCAGATTCCCTACTTCATGGAGCTTGTAGTCTACTGGAGAAGAAAGACAGTCACAAACAAACAGCAAGACTGCTATGCATCTGTGATAAATGCCGGAAAGAGAGGAAGCAAAGAGCCAGTGGGAAGGGGGGTGAGTGGAAGGGGAGTTGAGGCAGGAGGTTGGTCCACTTATCTCTCTGAAGAGGTGTATTTGGGCTGCGATCTGAATAGTGGTAAGTAGCTGACCCTGGGAACAGTGAGAAGAATGACATTTCTGTTGTCAAAAGGAACAACAAATACAAAGGCCTTGGGGTGGAAGTTATTTGGTGTCTGTGTTTGTCGGCTTTCATTACTATAACAAAAATACCTGAGGTAGTCCAATTATTAAGAGGAAAGGTTATTTCTCTCACAATTTTGAAGGTTTCAGTTTATGACTGGCCTGCTTGTGGCTCTGGGCCTGTGGTGACATAGTATACCATGTTGGGAGGGTGAAATGGAACAGATTATTCACCTCATGGCCAGATAAGGAGGATGGGGAAGAACCTGGGACTTTCAGTCTCTTTGGAGGGAAGCCCCAATGACCCAAAATGCTCCACAAGGCCTACCTTTTAAGGTCTCCACCCCCTTCCAGTTGTGCAAAGCTGAGCATTAAGCCTTCAATGCATGAGCCCTTTGGGTCCTTGGATAACCAAGGACCTCTGGAGCACTGGAATCTTATAAGAGAGGAAGGTGGTCCGAGAGGGAGGTGGACAGCTGTCAGAAACTGCTGGCCTGGAGCTGCAGTTGAGTGAACATATGGGCATTTAGACACTCACATTATCCTGGGCTTTCAAACATACCTTTGTGCCAAAGTACTGATGGATAACTTGCAGAAAGAACACCTTTGGGTCAAGGCAATGAGTATTCACGGGAGCCTTATGATTTGGTCAGTGAGGGAAGTCATCAGAAATGTGATTTTGCTTGGCCAAAGGATGTATTGTAGGGCAGTGATGCTCGAAGCAGGCAAAACCAAGGCAGGAGTTTGATTACTAAGGTTGCCTTATACATGTGGCAGTAATTTAAGTTTGACACTACAGCCATTACTGGAGGTTGCACCCATTACATTTAGGTCTCTTCCTTCTTGTGGGCCTGCTCCTGGAGAACATTGCTGCCCACATCACACCCTTCAGCAAATGCGATGGTCCCTTCCCCTGGCTGTCCCCTTCTGTTCTTTTTCCTAGGCTGTTACCTTCTCTACTGTTGGATGAGTTTGCAACCCTAAAGGCTGAGATGAAAGAGACTCATGAGCTCCCGTCAATCATCCCCCAGAATCTTTCTTCAAGCCCTGTCAGAATTCTCATGGGGATCGAGGCCTCTTTGGCTGATGCTTATATTTGCTTTTGATATATAGGGTGAGCTAGAGTACTATTTTAATCAAGATAGTCTCTAGATCTGTTTCCTCACACATAGCAGACACTAAAAAGTATGTATTAAATTCTTACTAGTAGTTCCTGTTTATTGAGCCATTCATTTGATGTGACAGTTAACCTTCATCGTCAGCCTGATCGGCTTGAGAGCCATACAGGGGATTAGTATAACACACTTCTGAGTATGCCTGGGTGGGTCAAGGAAGTGTTACCTTGGATACTATATCTGGCCCCTTCCTGTCTGGCACTGTTTCTCTGCTCTGCCTCCTGGCCACCTTGGAGTGAGCACCTTCTTCCACTATATACCTCCATCTTGATGTTTCTGCCTTGGAACCACCCAGCCATGGACTGAATCCTCTGAAATCATGAGCAAAACTAAACCCTTGCTCCTTTAAGTTGTGTATTTCAGGTATTTGATTCCAGTGATGAAAAACTGACAAAATACATTTTCTGAGTCATCTGCTGAGGGCTTGTTATTCAATCCTTATGTGATGTATTGGCTGGCCAAATACATTTCTTGGTACCTGGACATTTTGACAAACACTATTCTAAATGTCTTAATCAACAGACTTTGGGCAAAGCAGATGACCTTATTGTGTGTGGGGACTTCATTCAACCAGCTGAAGGCCTAAGCAGAAAAAGGCTGAGCAGCAGGAAGGGATTCTGTCAGCAGCTGCACTTTGGAGTGCACCGCAGCCCTTCCCAGACCTCCAAAGCCAATTCCTTCAAACAAATCTTTCTTCTTTCCTCCATTCTTCTTGTTAGTTCTCTTTTGTTGCACAACTCTGACACCTATCCATTTATGCTCATTTTACAGATGAAGACGTTGAGTTGCAGAGGTGTTGAGAACTATGACGAAGGACACACACTAGTGAGTACATAGTAGAGCTGAGATTCCAGGACTGGCCTTTCTGAGCCACAGCACAGCCTTGCGTGTTGATGTGATGAATAAACACACAATAATCTATATGTAAAATACACCACGTTTCCTAGAAAACATTTCTCTTTTTAGCAATTCACAACCTACTTTGGGTTTGTGTAGTGCACAAGAATGGTCATGTAAAACACCTGGTGTTCCCGGAGATGTACAAGAATGTTCACTAGCAGGAATGTCGGTAACAGAATTGTGTCACAGCTTCTTAATTCACCTGTGCTTTGCTTGGAATGTTTAAAACCCTGATAAAGTTCTCTTCTTTGAAATCATACTTTCCAAAACAAATCTCAAAATCCTCATATTATTTTCAGAAATAGTACACTGGAAGTACTATGAGAAGGTCGGACTCTGCAAAAACTGAAAAGTAGCCATTTTGTTGAGCATGCCATCCCCCAAAAGAATGAAATTAAAAGGAGAAAACAAACAGCACACGTGGAGCCCTGAGCCTCTTGATGTCTTTTGCCACGGGCTAAAGTCCCCCAGTGAAGTCTAAACTTCAAAAGTGGCCTGAAATTGGAACTTTTCCATAGGAAAAGTCAGCAGTAAAAATTGACCCCAGGATCAATTCTTTCTGTTTAAGTTGCAGACTGTGCCGATCAGAGAGAGCAACCAGATCATATTTGATTAATTCAGCTGCTCTCAGAGAAAATCGTCACCTTAGAGCCACAGAAAGACAATCTCCCGGGCTCTGAATTAAAATTATTCTTTCTACAATGGAGAAGACAGTGATGAAGATATTGATTATATTTGCCCTTGGAATGAACTACTGGTCTTGCTCGGGTAAGGAACCCAAGGGCAGGGCCTCCTGCTCTTAGGAGGCACCATGACCCTAGCCTGGCATCTCACCTCCCTGTGCCCATGTGCTTGTGTCCAGGGTTCCCCGTGTTTGACTATGATCCTTCTTCCCTGCATGAAGCCCTCAGTGCCTCCGTGGCAAAAGTGAACTCTCAGTTGCTGAGCCCCTATCTGTTCCGGGCGTTCAGGAGCTCATTAAAAAGAGTAAGTGAACAGTGAGGCCTCCTCTACTCTTCTTTGTACTTTCTGTCTTTTCTTTAGTCCATTTGTTGGATAGACTCTTTATTTTTATTTTTTCTAGTTTAAAAAGGTAACAGTACCCCTTCTCTTTCCCACTGATGTGTTCTTTCGGGCAGAGAAAGGATTTAATTATGATTCTTTTCCTGAGGCTCTCAATGCTGCTTTGGATGTCTGACTCTTCTGCAGTGTCCTTCCCTCTGACCTTGTCCTCTCTTTCTCCGCATTCCGCCTCTGGACCTGAAACCCTCATGGCTCCTCCGGCGGTGTTTTATTAAGAACTGCTCATTTATTGGAAATGAGCCTCCTTTCCAATTCAGCAGCTCTGCTCTGACTTCTTAGAGGAAATAAATTCTGGCTTTTGAGCCAAAGAACTCCACCTTCTTTGTCAGTTTGGTAATATTCTATTTCCTGAGAGCCTGGAGAACTAGGGGAAGAAGAATTTTTGGGGCTTCCGATGATTAAGTCTGTGAAAAGCAAGGGGAAAAATGTAGAATCACCCTTTAGAGGAAATGAAAAAATGAGGCAGCACTTCCCTCTCTCCTTCTTGTTCCCCAAAGGATTTCACTGCCTAGTTATCGCCTTAATGGGGCTCACAGGAGGCAGGAACAGAAATACCCTCAAGCATTCAAGTTAAGGTGAAAGATGTGGGAGGTTCAGTAAAGTTACCTGGTCTGGGAATGAGAAGGGAGAACCAGGCTGCCTGGGAACAAGAAAGGGAACTGGCCAGGAATCCAGGCAACAGCTATCCACTCTCTCTGCAGTTGTTTCTCTCTCTCTCTCTCTCTCTCTCTCTCTGTCTCTCTCTCTCTCTCTCTGTCTCTCTCTCTCTCTCTCTCCAGGGTCTTTCTTCAGCTCACACTTGGCTTATTCCCCCAGCTACTCCTTACATCATGATTCATGGTTTCCTAGCCCTGCTCTCTGGATATAACATTTATCTTGACCTTCTTCTGCAGAAATGGGCTCTGTTTCTGTTTGCTCAATTCTGAGCAAATTGATTGAATTGTCTTGGTTGCCTTTTCTAATTGGTCATAGGTCTATGGGCTATGCCTTAGTTGGGCACCCTGCCTGGGATATGGTCAGACTTGGGTGCTACTTAGACTTGGATGTTGTGGTGGGGATATTACTGCAAGGTCAGTTTGGTTAGCTGCCAAGCCCGAGATTGAACTGCTTCTGGAAGATTACAAGGTCAGAATAAATAGCACTTTTCTTTCTATACTGCTTGCACTGGCTTTCAAACGCCAATTTTCATTGACATTTAACGATATCTTGTAGTATTGTGGAATCCATATCTTTTTGCCAAGTTTGCACACAAATAGTTTAACTTTGTAATTTAGCCATTGCTCTCTACAGCACAAAGTTAGTGCTTAATTAAATGAATAAGAGCATGAGAAAAGATCCTGAGAGAACAAATTAGAGGCACCGTGGAAATCTGCCCTGGGGAGATAAGACAGTATGTAGCATAGCTACCCGGGCATATTCTGGCATGGGAACCATTTTAATATAGTCACGCAGACCTGAGGCCATAAGCATGCATCTAAAGCTGAACACACCCACTGGTAAAGTGAATAAACCTTATAGGTACATAAATAAGTGATGGTCCTCTGCTTCAAGTATGTTGCTTCTCCATCTGGAGGTCTTCCAGTTTTTGCCTCTCTCCAGCCTTTTCTGATTATTAAAAATCATCTGTCAAGTGACATTCACCATGCTATATCCTCCAATTATTCCCTCCATTCTAAAAGGACCATCCTCCTTTGATCTTTCCTGGTGAAAGTTTTTGTCTCAAAAGTGTTTCACATTTTTCTTTATGTTAACCATATCTTCTACAAACACCCTGTAGATGGTCCTAAATACACCTAGATTCTCTATCCTAATAGACATGAAGATCTGCTAAGAGGCAAAGCCCTTGGAGAGAGCTGAGTGAACAGATCACTGGCACTGAGGGTACAAACAATCCTCAAAAGAATTAAGAAACATTTGGAAAAAATACTTGACCACTGTACTATCCAGAAAGAAAAAAAAATCAGAATTAAAGCAATGAAGTGAAAAGAAAGAATAACAGGGTGAGAAAGAAATCCCAATCACTGCTATGGAGTATGACTTGGTAAAATTATCTTTAAAAAACAATTAGAAATATTTATTGAGCATATTTTCAAGGACATTCAACATTAAAATTAGCAAATCTTTTAAAACTTTAAGTGTACAATTTCACTTCTAGAAATATGTGGTATTTTGGGGAAGAGTCCAGTAGACTTTGAGAAAAAGGTCAGACCTCTCTTCTTTATCCCTGAGTTTACTCTATAATTCTGGTTGTTCTTGACTTCACATTATTGTCAGCTAAGAGCTTTAAATATTGTTGATGTCAAGGAGGGATGGTTGGCTAAGTAAATCCTCATCTTCAAGGTTGGTGTTTATATTCTTCAGTGCTGTCCTGGGTCCTTCTACTACGTAATGAGAGTGAATAACCACTGGGTTTTACCAAGAGACTCAAATCAAATATTGTTGTGCTTGAATTCAAGTTTCTACCTTTTGGATTCCAAGTTTTCAAAAGGATGAAGAAAGGTGAAGTGACATGACTGAAGCAGTAATGGTCTCCTTGCTGCACCTTTGATATCAAGTTTGTCCAGATTGTTCACCTGGTGGACACAAGTGAGGAAAGGAAAGATGGACAGGAAGCAGAGTGGGGATCAGCACCAGAGGGGAAAGGCCAGGGACCAAATATAGTCAAGGTCATGCCTTCACGACTGACCCACACATACTCAAAAGTTCACTAATCCCCTGGGTGGCTCTCAAGCTATTCAATTTGACAGTCCAGCTTAATTGTCACATTCCACCTCTTGTCAACTTAACATCCCAAAACATTTTCCTAAACCACACTTATTCTACAAATAAATGCATGGTCACAATTCTGTCTAACACGATAGAACTAGCCTAGTTACAATAAAAAATGTACTAATACCCTCCTCAAATTCTCAACAGTTCTTACACTACCCAAAAGTCCAAGTCAAAGTCTCAAGGCAAACGCCTAGCTGTGAACTCCTGTAAAAAAATCAAGATCAAGTTTCATATTCTCTATAGGCAGTGGTACAGGGTAAATATTCCCATTTCATAAGGGAGGAATAGGGGGATAGAAAAGAATGGAACCAGAGAAAACCCAAAATCCAACTGGGCAAACATTAAGTCCTGTAGCTCCATGTCTGGCATCCAGGCAAATGGTGATGAGATTTCAGTTCCAGAGGGCTTGGGCATCTCCACCCCTATGACCTTGCCAGTTGCTACCCACACAGCCTCTCTTGGCCTGGCTCTGCTCATGGCTTGTGGTCCTCCTCAATAGACATCCCATGTTACTGGCATTTCCAACTTCCTTGCATCTCCTCTGTACCTTGGCTTCATTCCGACAGGTTCCCACATTGCCCTCTCCTGGGCCAACTGCCCGGTCTTCCAGGTTTGTCTTTAAAATCTGGGTGGAAACTCCCATTTCCCAAAGCTCTTGAATTTTGCCTACCTGATAAAACAACATTATGTGTTTGATACCAATGTCTACTGCCAGCTTGAGCAGTGGCCAGATCTCTTTGGACTACAGCTCCAGCAGCCTCTGAGCGCCTTGGTGGCTGAGCATGGTGAAATGAATCCTGGGGAACCAGTTCCCTAGATGGCCTTTCTTCAACAGGAGGCCCAGTCGCTCTATTCTCAAATGGAAGGTTTACACTTTCACACCCTTCAGCTTGCTATGGGTGGGGTCTTGCTGATTCCTGACATACCTACACGTCGGCTTTCTTCTCCTTCCTATACAAAGTATTTGATTTCCTTTTAATGGTGCTAAACTTGTCAGCAAGCACATCTCATTTAGCTCCGAGTTTTTCATGCGGTTCCTTTTGGGCCAAAATTTAAGTTTTTCAAGTCTTAATGCTCTGCTTTTTGCTCCCAAATTATACTGTAAATCTGACTAAAAGCAGCCAGCAGTACCCATACCACAACCTGAACATTTGGGGTGCCTTGAAATTTCCACTTCCTAATTAAGTAGTCTGCTACTACTAGTCTCATGTAAAGTCTTAGGACATGGGAAAAATGTAGACAAGTTCTTTGCTAGAGTGCAACACACATGGTTTGTTATCAATAGAGCCCCTGTTCCCATCTGAAACCTCATAAGCCTGGACCTTACTGTGCATATTCCTATCAGTATTCTGGTCTTCTGAAATCTAACCAAAATTGCCCATTAGTCTCTGCTTAAAGCATTCTGGGGCTTCTCTTTCCTGCTTTCCAAACTCTTACTGGAAATCAGTTCCAAAGGCTTCTAAAGCACATACTTGGTCAGGTACAGTCACAGAAATGACCTCACTCTTGGTGTCATTTCTGTATTAGTCTGTTTTCCCATTGGTGGGAGACAATATCTGACACCACAAATTAAAGGAGGAGAGGTTTATTTGGGTCACAGTTTCATAGTTTTCATTCTATGATCAACTGGTTCGGAGGCAGAACATCATGGTAGAACAAGGTGCTCACCTCATGGTGGCCAGGAAGCTGAGCAAGGGAATAGCACAAGAGAGAAAGAGGCCAGGAAGCTGATATAGTACCAAAGATCACACCTCCATAACCCACACGGTACACTCAGAATTATGCGGGGCCAGGGATTTAGCTCAGTGGTTCTGGCACCTGCCTCACAAGCACAAGGTCCTGAGTTTGATCCCCGGTACCAAAAAAAAAAAAAAGAATTATGCTTTGGTAATCCCCTGGGCAGCCCTCAAGGCAATCAAGTTGACAGTTCATCCTAACTATCACAGAGAGGGTAAAAATAAATGAATAAAAAGTTCATTTTAGGTAGTGGTGAGTGAAATGTAGAAGGTAAAACAGGTTGACAGATGGATGTGCTTAGGCTGGGGCAGCACTCAGAGGAGGAAACCTCCACCGAGGATGTCATGTTTGAGCTAAGACTTACTGAAATGACAAGATGTTTCAGCCATGGGAAGACCTTTTGAGAGGAGGAATGGGAATGCGGAGTGAAGCCACTGGGAGAACCCCAAAGGACAAAAGGACTGAAGACAAAGAATGGCTAGAGTCCTATTAACCAGAGGAAGAAAGTTAGGGACAGAGTGAGGTCAGAGAGATGAGCATGGGCTGGAACATGTGTAGGTCGTGCTCTTGAGAAGTTAGGGCAATAGGTGGCCCTTGGAGAGATTTTAAACAGGCATCTCTGCCTTAGTCAGAAAAGGTTACCGTGACAACGTACCACAGACTGGGTAATTTATGAACAAGTGCAATTTATTCCTCATAGCTCTAGGGGCTGGAGCTCCAGATCTGAGTATGAGAATGCCAGGTTCTGGTGAGAGCAATCTTGTAGGTTGTAGAAGGCCACTTCCTTCATTATCTTCATGTGGCAAAAAGAGATCTCTGGCCCTCTTCTTATAAGGCCACTAGTCCCATCATTAGGGCTCCATCCTCAAGATGTAATCACACCCAAGGACTCCACCTCCAAACGCCATCATCTTGGGACTAGGGTTTCAACATATAAATTGAGTGGTGGTGGTCAGGTATTCAGTTTATTGCAATCTCTCTATTTGCTGGGTGGAGTTAGGTTGAAGGGAAGAACTCAAGGCTGGTAAGATGCTGGTGTGGAATTCAGATAGGCGGTTGTCTTAGGCCATGTGCTAGTCCATTTTTGTTGCTATAACAAAATACCTGAGACCTAGGTATTTATATTTATTATAAAGAAAATAGGTTACTTATCCATAATTCTTCAGACTGAGAAGTCCAAGCACACGATGCCAGCATCTACTCAACTCCTAGCAAAGGGTTTCTTGTTGCTCCATAAAGTGGTGGAAGACATCACATAGCAAAAGAGAGCAAATATGCCCGAGAGAGTTCATTTTTTGACAAAGCCATTCCAATGATTGACCATTAATTCATGAAGGGATTAATCTAGAAAAAGCCTAGATTTCCACAAATGGAAAGAAGACAAGAACTGTTGAGAAAGCCTGCATCTTCTTAGGGTGTATTTAAGTGGTTGTAAGCAGAATGTTGGTAGAAATATGAAGAGTGAGGCCATTCTTATGAGGTCTCACACAGATGTAAGGGACAAGCAATTAGAAACTAAAGTGAAAATCACCCAGCATGGACAGTCACAAAGACTTTGGCCATTTTCTAGGGTGTTGTGAAAGGCAGAATTTGAGTGATGAACCAAGCATCAAAGCACACCAGGTGCTGCATTTCTTCTTTCGGGCACCTACAGCAAGATGAGAGCTGAGAGAAATGATTTGAAGATGGAGTTTATAATTAAAAGGGAAATTGAACAGAAGAACTTGGAAAGCTCTCAGTCTGGTCACAGAAAGAATAAAAAGACTTGTTCAGGAGAATATACTAAGTGTGACCAAGTGAGTATTTGCTAAAAAGACAGATACGGAAGGGAAAAGCCCTGGTTGGGTCTTTTCTACCTAACCACCTACCCATGGGCTGCAGGAGCATCAGTAGCCAGAGATTCCCCATCTCTCCAACATCATGGTGAATGCATCCACCCTGGCTCATGCTGCCCCAGCCCCACGAGTCAGGCTTGGCGTGTTCCAGAGCACTGGCTCCGCTTTCCCTTGTGTGATGGCTCCTTCCCATCCTTCAAGTCTCAGATTAGATTTTCCTTCTCCTGGAGGGTTTTCCTGGCACTTTGTCTAAAGTGGCTACTTTGCCCCCTCAGCCATGACCATGCTGTTGTTCCTCAGAGTGCTGTAACAGCCCTCTTGTTTGGGTTGTTTTAAGGATCTACTCTGTGGGGCCCACTCTTAACCTCTGAGCTGCATTGCATCTCTCCAGAGCTGCCCCTGGCCCTGCATGTGCAGCAAGACCTCTGTGAATCACACTGCTTTCTTGTTATCAGAACCTCTCAGGTTTGTCAGGAAGTTTGGATGGCTCCTCAGTATCCACCCTTGGTGAAGAAAAACAGAAAATCATGAGAATTTATTCAATCATGAGAACGCTGAAACCTGAGCCAAGGTTGGATGATGCTATGTAGCAGAGATATGCTTGTTGCCTACTTACTCAAACACCCGTACAATTGATTCCTGTTGTTGGTAGAAATTATGTTCTATAAAATTGCCATAAACATTGAATTTGCAAATACTGAATCATTGTCTGTAGTGGAAAAACAGGGTTATTTCCTGCAGGTTCTGGGTTATGATATTTTTGTTGAACTGTTAATACATAACTTTATTTTTTTGTTAGTTCCCATTTGAAGATGCCTGGCTTAATAGATAGTGTAAATTCATTGACATTGAACTCACTACTGAGGACATGATAATTCCTACCTAGAGGGAGTTTGTTTAGCACATGTACCATATTTTCTCCATAAAGCACATCACAGTTGTTTGCCCTGCAGAATGCTGGGCAGCTCTTCAGTACTAGGCTTGGGGTCCAAATTTACCCTCAAAAAACATAAAAAATACAAAACCTCTGCCAGTAAATAAGCTAGAAAAAGCACAGTTGTTCACACTTGAGAGTCGAAACAGGAAAGCAGAGCACCGCCTTGTTCGACCTCAGTTGGGAAACTCACGTTGGGCGACTCAAATATTTTTTCATTCTACACTGGTTCATGAATGGCAGCGAGAGCATAGCAAGCATTAATTTTTGACTTCCAATAAAATTTAGAGGGCAGGCAAGTTTGCAGTGAGGAATTCTTGAATCCTGAGGCTCAGTTGTCAATGAAAATCTCCAGAAGGGACGCTAGCCCACATTTTGGTTTCGTTTTGGTCCGTGTTGTAAACTGCGCGACTCTCCTAAGTCCCTGTTTCTCTCTGGGCTTCAGACTGAGGGCATGGAAGCAGGCAATGGCTAAGGTGATGTTCAGCCTCAGGGTGGATGGTTCTGTAAATGTTCTGTGATTGGGCAGAAAGAACCACGTCTGGTTCTGCGAACTTCAGAAATGCATCTCTCACAAGCTGACACTTGGTTTTGTGAAGGTGAATGCTCTGGGTGAGGACAGCGTGATCATGAGCTTAGAGTTCAGCGTTCGAGAAACTACGTGCTTGAGGGGGTCCGTGGAAGACCCGTCTGCCTGTGCCTTCCAGAGGGGCTACTACGCGGTGAGTGCAGCAGAAAAGGACCTCGGCCCGGAAATGAACGTGGAACGGCTGCTGGTTCTTCCCTGACCACAGCTAGAGTCGCAGACAGCATGGCAGCTGCCTGGCTGTGATCTGGCCACAGCCCGAGTCCTCCCCGTGTCCCCAGCCCGGGGGTGGGGGTCGGAAACAGGAGCCCTTGAGCTGCGAATCTGCGGTCCTGAGGGATCCTGGGAAATCCTTTAACCCTTGGTGCCTCAGTTTCCTGTTAAAATGAGGATGAAGGGGTCTGGGGAGGGGAAGATGGCAGGGCAGGGAAGAGAGGAAGTAAAAATGATTACGATGCAGTGCGGATACATACCCACTCCCCAAGATGAGTGTAATTATTAGGGGTTACAAACATATACTAATAAAAAGGAAACAAAAATAATAATTACAATAAATTGGGGATGAGTTTGTATCAGGTAAAGGGAGCGCGATGAGGCCAACACCGAAGGAAAATCTAGACACTTCAATTTCTGTTATAATGAATGTCCAGTGCAAACTGTTTTCCTGGGACAGGCCACGTTGTTTCACAGTGACTGCTGCTGCATGGTGTGTGTTTAGCTTCCATGAGTCGGGCAGGTGGCATGGTCATGCTGAATCCCCCAAGACCAGAAAGGGATTCCACACCCTGTCAGCCGCTGTGGGTAGAAACCATCTCAGAAAGGGGCAACCTTATTATCCCGAATTTGCTTTTCCTGGGCTTCTCATTCACATGTATGGCTTCTGGAACTCCTGTCACCTCCAACAGGATTGTTATTTATTTCATGAAATTTTTGTTATGACTCTGTTTTACCAAGGACTGAAAACAAAAGGTCACAAGCATCTAGATGTTCCTGGGGAAATGTGAGGGCAGAGCTCTGTGAGCTCTTCATCCTTTTCTGTTGTCGCTCAGAATAGAGTCCATTGACAGAAGGCAGCCCAACTCAGTGCTCGTGAGGGAGGGAGTGTGTGTCTTTCCCAGAGACTTGTAATGTATCAGACACCTCAGAGATATTGAAATGTTTCATTTATTTCTGCTTAGGTCTTAGAAAGTTTTCATTCGGGAAAATGGAAGTGCCTCTGTGAATTCTCCCTTTCTGCATCGTGTTTTCAAACCCAGCGAGCAGCACAGATGCAGGCCCCTGCTACAGTTGCTGGAGATGTGACTCCTGGCCTTGTCTCTTCCAGCAAACCGCTGCTTGCAGAAGCACCGTGCAGATACTGGGGGAGCAGGTGCAGCAAGTGTGGGCTCACTGCCGCTGGCCCGACACATCCGAGTCCAGCAGCAGCGAGGAGGTATGGTGGGGCTTTGTCTCCTTCTGGACAGCATCCCTTCAGTATTGTGTGGCTCTGTGTAGAGTTGGGGCTTGACGGGGTAGCTGGATCATCACCCAGGCTGGAGCAGGCCTGACTCTGCTTGTACAGTGGATTCTCCCTTGGACACCCACAATCTCATTGTTTTTATGTCTGGCTTCTTCCACCCTGTTCTTTCTCTTTTTTAGTAGTACATGTTTGGAATACATAATGATTATTACATTCATTGTGGGAAATTGGTACACTTCCACAACACATCTTAATTCTTTTTTCATCCCTTTCCCTTCCCCTCCATCTCTTGGTCCTCTTCCCTTTTGCAAAAGAGCTATTTCCCTATTTCCTATTATCTATCCTCTATTTTGCTCTTTATAGTTTGGCTTTCTTACATAGGAGAAACCATGCAATATTGAAACTTCTGTGTCTGATTTATTTTATTAAACAATACAGTCTCAAGGTGCATCCATTTTGCTACAAATGATTCAAATTTATCCTTCTTCGTGGCAGAATAGTACTCCATTGTGTATAAATACTTTTTATTTTCTCTCATCTCTTTTCTGAGATTTGGGACATGATTTTTAAGTAACAATTAGCAAATTATTGAAGTTTTAGATCTAAGTCTATACCTTAGTGGAACAAAGAAAGGTGCTTTTTGTTGTTGTTGCTGGTGTTGCATTCACAACTGTTGACTAGATCTGCAGTGTATGTCAGAATCATCAGCTTTCATTTAAACTTCATTATCTGCAGCTTCTGTGCTAGTAATAAATGCTAGTAATAAAGACTGCCCTAGAGGTTGCTGAGAAAATAAGAAAATTCATGGAAATGAAACACCTGTTGTAGTATCTGGCTCATAAATGTTCAGTGAAAGGCAGACTTCTTTTCTACACTCTAATTGCATCAGAAATGATTTGCAATAATACTATAAAATTAATGATATAAATTTCTGACTTGAAATAATCATGTTACATATTTATTGATTGATAAATAATAGCTTTCCTTAATAGCCAGTATGCCTCCTGAGAGCAGAAAATGTTTGTTTTAACTAGCCTAGGACAATGCTTAACACTAGGTAGATATTCAATAAATACTTATTGAACAAATACAAGAAAGAGAGGGAAGAAATAGTCAAGAATACAGTATGAAGATGAAGACTCTTGACTCTAAACTACTAATAAAATATCAGTTACATTATTAGTTCATTCATCATTAGATAATATTCTTGATAAGTATTTCAATTTTTTCCTACTCTTATATAGCTGAATCTGTTGAACACTTTTCCTGAATCTTTTATTTTTATTCAATTTTCCAAAACTTAATTCTGTAGTGAAAATTATGGTAAAAGAGTATAAAGTTTCAACCCCAAGAATTACACATAAATGTTAATGTCCCCATATGACCCTCATCACCACCCCTTAGCTATTTGCTAAGAAAGTCCATGGAAGAATTAGGGAGCCATAAAACTCATGACTAAGGAACCCTATTCATTATTTACTTTCTTCTTGATGGGACAAAATACCTGAAACCTACAAATTAAAGGAGGAAAGCTTTATTTTAGCTCACAGTTTGTAAAGGTTTCAATTGATAATTGGCTGGCTCCAAGGCAGGACAGCATGGCAGAGGGACAATGTAAAGGAGAAACAGTCCATGGCAGGGTAGGCAGGGAGCAGCAAGCATCGAGACTGCTTTTCACTTTATAGTCCATCCAAGCTACCAGCCTATTGGATGGTGCTACTCGCATCCAGAATGAGGCTTCAGTGAATTTATCCAGGCACACCCAGAACCACACTAATTCAATCAGTGGACTAATCCAATTATAATGCACCCTTAATCCAATATAACACATGGATCAAGCCATATCTGAAAAGCCCCACTTATGAGCACATGAGTCTTTGGGGGAACATGAAGATGCAAGCCATAACACAATTGGAGGGGCAGTCTTTCTGGTGCAGAGAGGACAAAGAATTTAGTTGGCATAACCTTATTAGTTGGTTTCATTCACACTGGGAACTTTTGAATGCCAACAATCCCCAGGTGATTTCTGAGCTTGCCACACTGGAGTGTAGTTTAAGGATTCTCCCTTCTTGGTGCTGGGATAAGTACCAAGTGTCTCCTTTCCTAACTGCTACACACTCACAATGATACACTCACAGCTAACCCAGATATGACAAGGACTACACTTATCTTTAATGAGAATTGTGTTAATGTGGGGTTTTTTGTGGTTTATGGGGGCAGAGTCAGTGGGGAGCTAGATAAGCATAGTGGCAGTACTTGTGGCATTTAATAGACTAATGTGGGGAAGGTATCCATAGGCAAGAATTACCCCATAAACTACACAAGTATTGGGGGCAACAGAGTAAGAGGAATGAATATTTGGATGATAGGCAGAGAGAGCTTCCATGACAAGCAGGCATTTGAACCAAACACCACAGGGTAGATGGAAGTGAGAAGAAGAGGACCTGTGTGGTATAAAGGGAGAGAAATCACATGGGGATACCCTGAAATGCAAGAACAATGAAAAAAATTGGATTGAAATGGATGGAAATGGACAGAGGTTGGGTTGAAATATACAGAAATCTGTTAGGATTAGAATGAGCAAACTCTGGGGGAGAAGGACACAGATGGACTAGAGGTGAGCACCATCCAGGTCAGGTGTGCCTTAGGGTCATGGCAAGTGTCCCTGGCTTCCTCATAGTGAAGTGGAGGACACTGAAAGCTTTTTAGGCAGGGGTGCAGAGTCAGAGGAAGAATTTATTGGCAGGAGTGAGGAATAAATATCGAGCCTTAGGAGGGGGGAAGAAATGGTGAGAGAGAAGACTGACTGGGTAACCACAGGGAGAAGTGGATTCTAGTTCATTCCATGACCATCAACACAATTGAACTGACCTTCGTGAATGTCACCTAGTTTAACCCCTCTTCTGTCTTTGATTGGGAAAATCGACTGATTGTGCAACTCAAAAATCTGTTGCAACTTTCTAAGTGCAGGGGAAGTGAACTTTCTTTTCTTCTCATTCCAAGTTTTCTGCCCTAATGCTAAATTATGTCAGCCCTAAGAACAAACTAGATTTTAAAAAGAACTCCCACCCTGCTTGTCCTTAAAGATTGGGAGATCATAAAGAATGATGAGCAAGTTAAAAAGAAAGAAATTCCACACATTTAAGAATTCTATATTTTAAAAGAAAAAAGCAGATAATACATTTCCTTTTTTAAATAAACAAATTAATGGACAATACTTCTGTATATTTATGGGGCACAATGCAGTGTTTTACCTTTGTATATACTATAGAAAGAATTCTTACATGAAGCAGAAAGAAATAGAACACAGCTGTAACTATTTTCAGTGAAATACATGAAGATATTACAAACATGAAAGAAAATAGACTAGGATCAAGTTAGTGATAGAACAAATAAATTATTGTTGGAAGTAGAAAAAAGAAAAGCTAAAACATTTAAAAAGTCCAAGGGTATTAAAAAAAAGGCGATTTTAAAAACATATGTAAAATATTGAAGAATTTTCAGAATGAGGAATATAATATCAAAAAAGATGGAAGCCATAAAAAGTAAAGCCAAAAATCCCAATTGCAACCAATAAAGACTTAGTTCTAGTAGAAAATATTTGGGAAGGACACGATAGGGAAACTATCCTGAAGGTTATAAGTTTGAATTTACTACTTCGTGATTTTTAAAAAAGCATTGTTAACTGTAAAGAAATTGAGAAAATAAATTTCTAAATTTGCAAACATTCATCTCTGCTTAACATCATAAATATTTGAATTACAGGAATTTTCTGGTCTTTTTTACTTTCAATTTTGAACGAGAAACAAGCAGATGAAAGGTTTCTACGTAGCATGGGAGTGTGCCAACAGGAAGGTGCCCCGGAAGCCAAAAGGTGGAGGCTCCGCCCCTTTCTCCAGCTTCCGGTCAGGGAACCTGGCTTCCCAAGAGCCCTTACGGTTTGGATGGGTGGGGAAAGGCCTGAATAGTCCAAGAGGGAGAAACTGAGGAAGAATAACAGCAGGAATACTAGCTCGAGGGAGGATACATTTGACTGCTTTCCATTTTAGAAGACAGAAGTTAAGAAGTAGTCCAAGCCCCAAAAATAGCAGTAATCTAGGCCAAAAGGAGATAATTTCCTGGGTCATGTTCCCAGACAGCAAAAGGAAGAGTTGGCTTCACAGACAACTGAATTTAGGAAACTTCTACATTGTGGGCACCAAAACCTTCTCCTTCATCTTGTCCTTGGCCTCCTCTCCTCCCTCCTCCTCCTCCTCCTCCCCCCCCTCCTTCTTCTCTCTCTCTCTTTCTCTCTCTCTCTCTCTCTCTCACACACACACACACACACAATCATCCTTTCATCCCTCTCTTCAATCAGGAAATAAAGCCCTACCTACTCTAGAGTCATCTCCCCTGATAGCAGGAGGAGAAGGAAGCATTGTTTTTCCAGCTCCAGTTGAAAATTTTCCAGCTCTCACTGGCCTCGCTTAGGTTGTGTGCTCCTCATTCATACATATAACTCTACTGACTATTTATTGATTTTTATTTGAGTATATTTACCATGTACAATGTGATTTTGGATATGGGAGGTCCAGCACATGTTAGGGATGTGTTCTACCACTGAGCTACTCCCCCAGCCCCTAATGTTTTGTTGTCTTTCATTTTAAAATAGTACCTTTATCAAGACATAATTCTATACCATACAATTCACCTTTTTTCAATGTGTGCAATTTAGAGGTTTTTAGTATCTTCACAAAGAAAACTACCACCACTATCTACATTCAGAACATTTTCATTATCCTGAAAAGAGACTCCTGAAATAAATCATTCTCTATTCCCCCCCAAACCCTTAGTGATCACTGACCTGCTTTCTGTGTCTAAGGATTTTTCCATTTCATGTATGTGGAATTCTGTCCATTGCATATAAATAGAATCATACAATATATGTCCTTTTGTGATTACCTTATTTCAATTAATATAATGTTTGAGAGGGCATATCTATATACATCATAGAATGTATGAACATATTTCCAGGTAGCATGGAAAAAGAAATGAAAAAAAAATTCATTCCTTTTTGTTGTCGAATAATTTTCCATTTTATGGATATGACACATTTGATCTATTCATTCAGTAGCTGGTCAGCATTTGGGTTTTTCCACTTTCTGGCTTTTGTGAATACTGATGTCAGAAACATTCATGTCTCATTTTTTTGTGGATAAGTTTTTAATTTCCTGATAAATAGAATTGCTGGATATAGTACCTCTTGATTTTTGAAGGACTGCCAAATTTTCCTGTAGCAACAATGTATGAAGTCTTCGGGTTTAACACATTCTTGCCAACATTTGTTATTGACATCTTTTTTTCAGTCATTCTCATGGGTGTGAAGTGATTTAATTGTTATTCATTTGTATTAATTTAGTCTTCCTAATGACCAATGAATAGGCATTTGTATACAGACATTTCTTATTGAACTGAGTCCTGTTCCTACACTGGGCTGCTTAATGAATTGGTCACTAATTGAGGAATTGTACATAATATGCATTTTATGATATTTAGAACAAAGAAATGGTCATAGGAGACTACAACTTATGACTTTTTATTTGCATAACTCTTACATGCAGTACTATAATGTATAAAAGAACATAAAATTACAGTGCTGTATTGTACTGTTCAGTCAGCAAAAATTACAGTGCTGTATAAACAAGGTGCATGCTACCAAGATAAGACACTGAAGCTCTATAAACAAGAGGTACAGAACTATCCAAAAAGAGATGGGTCATAGGTCTGAACAGTTGTTATGTAGGTCGGTCATTAAACGAGGAAAATCTGTATCTTCTTTGGAGAAATGTCTATTGAATTCCACTCTTTACATTTAATTGAGTTGTTTTCTTCTTATTATTGAGTTATTTGCAAATGTTTTCTGTCACTTTGTGTGTCTTTTCACTTTTTGTTTCTGGCACAACATTTGAAAGTGTGTTCTGTGTCACTGAAAACTTTGGAGTCAATTTAAACTTTACATAAGTTGGTCTTCCCCGTGTGCTTTCTTGAACATATATACGTGATAACAAACAAACATAATATAACAAAATATGATGAGTGTTTAACATTTAAAATATATATTACAGTAAATGGCGCATAGCCATTAATCCTCTGCATCACAGACTTTGTCACTTTAGACACATTTATCCCATCATCCAGGTCACGTTCTGAAGTAGCTCTGGAAATCCTTTTTTGTGAGTGTCGTTTCATGGCTGCTCCATGTCTTGAATTGATTCTAAATGTTTATGGCAGTTTCTGTCAAATAAAAACCATTACAGTGTCTCCTCATACAATTGCAGATCTGGCATTGTATGACTTCTGGCTCTTCCCCAAAGCCATAGTGACCATGAAATAGAAATCCTCTGAATAGATTCAGTACATTGAGGCAGCCATGACAATGAAACTAGACACTTACAAAATAAAGAGGACTCCAGAACTGCTTCAGAAAGTAGCCAGAATGATGGGATAGGTGTGTTCAAAGTGAGGGGGAATATTCTGAAGGGGAATAATGGCAATGTGTCTTTTACTGTAATAATTTAGAAAATTTAAGCATTCACTGTGTGCTTTGATTATATCTCATACATCCTTATTGCATGAAAATGCATTATAGATATAAATCCTCCAGATAATATTTACAGTTTTTTACAGTGTATTTCTCTTTTTTTCCTCTTTCATGTACTGATACATATTGATGCCTATATTTCTCTAGATGATTTTGGGGGACATGGAAAGACCCTATGAATTCAGAAACAGTTATCTACTTGGTAAGTTGAGATCTGTTCTCTGTAATGTTTATCTCTCTTGAAGCAGCTTCATATTATAGCCCTTTGTTGGTGAACTGAAGGTAGAAATTTTTGGAAAATGAAAACTACATTTGAACAATTACAGTATTATGAAAATAAACATTTTGTTTTGCTTTTGTTCCTTAACTAAGTAATAATGATGTAATTATTTAGCTATTTCTCTATATTTTTGCAGAGCTTTTCCATACATGATTCCATTTGAGGCTCCAACGTCTGTACAAATAGCCAGGGATGGGGTTGGCTTCCCCCTAAGTGGGTCCTCGAATTGAGCACTTGTTCCTGCCTGGTGCACTTCCAGGTTTTATGGCCCGGGTGTGGAGTAGCATGCAGGACAGGGATCAGGACTCCCCCATCTGCCTGCTTGGGCTAAACTCTGGGACCCCCCAGCTCTATGTCTAAGATCATGGCTGGGAGAGAAGGGGTCTCCCTTTGTCCTTCTTGCATGACTTTCCATTTGAAATGGAATTGGGTTAGTGTTCAATGATTTGGGAGCTATGCTTGTATCACTGGCGATTTTCCCATTGGTGCTGATGGTAGCACCACTCTTGTAGCCTCTGGCTTCTCTGCTTCTGAAGCCTGTTTGTTGGGTCATCTGCTACCTTCAAGACTGGACCCACAGCGGCCTTCCTTACTGGCAGGAGGTGTATCCTGACCACAAGGTACAGATGCCATAAATGAAAGGGCTGCAACCCAGAGCCTTGAAAAGACAACACACTGAGAAGACTGTAAAACTGTAAAACTGTGAATACTGTGGTTATTTATATTTTAAAAAGTGAAAAACCACAATTATGTTTATGTGCTAACCGTTTATTTGATTCTGCTTTGTGGTGGACCTAGACAATTATCTTTGAGCTTTGTATTTCATGAAAACCTTAATGAAGAATTCCAGAGATAGTCAAAAAGAAGGAAAAGGAGGAAAAGGAGGAGGAAGAGGACAGCAATGTATTTATGGCATTAGTTACACAATCCCAGAACATTCTGGAAATGGGTGGAGGGGTTTTGTCTTATGATGGTTACTGTGTTATAGGTCTCATTTCTGAGGAATCCAGAAGAGAAAAGTTTTATGATCGGTCACTTGGTAAGTGGTTATTTCCTTCAGTATGCAGACCTTTTTCCAATCAGCCCAGTTTGTGCTGAAACCATTTCACTTAAAATAAAATATTTTAAATGAAAATGAGAAAGATTAATAATGTATAAAGTTGCCTGGAAAATCATTGAAAAGATAACTTTGAGTTACTAACTCACTTAGAAGTTACCAGCCACCAAACAAAATAGCAAGTCCACTGGGAGGCTGAGGCAGGAGAATAGCAAGTAAGAACTGGAACCTGGGCATGTGAGACCCTGTTACAAAGCAAAAACAAAACAAAACAAAAAACAGAACAGAACAGAATAGAACCAAGCCAAACCAGATAAATCCAGCTCAGGAAAGCAGCCCCAGCCGGGCCTGGAGCGTTTTCTGACTAGACCTCATTGCTGGAGTTTCAGGGCCAGGTGTAACCGGACTCCTCAGTACGTGGAGGAGGCTAACCCTGACTCCCTCCCTCCCCTGGAAGACCAGTTTCCTCATTCAGTCTCCACGGTTGGCTCTGGAAGCCCGGTGCGTTCCCAAGCCAGGGCGTGGATAGGCACTGTCTGATGCCTGAGCTCATTTCTCACCAGTGTCCTCCTGCAGCCTCTCCAGTCCTGCCACCCAGCACTGTGCTGCTCTCCCCCACGTTCTGGTAGGCAAACCGAGGCTTTGCGCGCTTCAGTCCCTTGCTCAGAGCTACCCTGCCTGCGTGGGATTTTGATGCCGGCAGTCCGGGGCAGAGACGGGACTTGGAACAGATCTATGATTCTGCAGCCGTGCATTTCCCATGGTGCCCTCCTGGAGCCTGTGAAATCCTCCCTGTGTTGCACATCCGCCATTACAATGGCTGCTTAGATACTCGAATTACAGAGAGCGCTGATCAATGTCATACAGGCTCCTTTTCATTTGGAACATTCAGATTAAACCTGAAGCCTCATTTTAAGAAATGCCTCACGTTTATACCACTTTTAAATTGTCACTTTGGGAAAATAAACAGTTACTATCAGTGTGCCTACCACCGAAAATGTTCTTTAGAACATTTCTCTTGGAGTTGTCTTCAGAATTTATGACCCATACTTTTAAAAACATTTTTTAAAATTTTTATTAAATTTTATTTTATCCCATTCCCCCCTCAGGCCCGCTCCCCTCCCTGTCTACAAAAGCTTTGTTTCCATTTTTTCCTTCTATTTTCTTTTTTCTTCTTCCTTCCTTCCTTCCTTCCTTCCTTCCTCCTCCCTTGTTCCCCTTCCCATTTGAGCACTTTCTTCCCATTTCCCAACATCTGTTATACATCTCAGTCCTTATTTCCACTTTTCATTTCTCACACCAGAGAAACAGTGTGGTATTTAAACACGTGTGCTATGACAGCCCCCCCCCCTTTTTTTTGGTACCGGGGATCAAACTTGGGTCCTTGTGCTTGTGCAGCAGGCGGCGAAACCACTGAGCTAAATTCCCGGCCCTGACCCATTTTTGAATCTCTGTAATGGGCACACATATTTCCCCTTGGGTTTGATTGTGTAAACAGCCAAAAGCAGGATGGAAATAAATTGGATAATTTGGATAAATGACCAATGTGGGTGGATTAGCTATCTATTGCTGTGTATCAGCATAGCCCAGGATTTAGCAGCTTAAAACAAGAAACACTGATTTATTATCTCATTTTCTGGGGATCAAGAGCCCAGAAGCAACCTGTTGTGTGGTTCCGACTCTGAATCTATAACAAGGTTACAGACAAGACGTGGGCTGGGGCTGTGGTCTCAGCTAGAGGTTGACTGGGTCAAAGAATCCACTTTCAAGCTCATTCTCGGGGATGTTGGAATGTCCCAGTCCTTCCTGGGCTTCCATATGGTATTTCTGTGGGGTTTGACGAATGTCTTCCAAATATGACAGCTGGATTCCCCGGTGACATTAGACAGAGAGAAGGTACAGCTTTTCCTGCCCAAGCTGTACCACTGGGACTCAGCAGACCAAGCTTGACCCCTGAGAGGGGACAGCCCAAGAGGGTGAGCCCAGGAGACCACCCCGGATGCTGTGCATCGAACAGTTTCCACTAGGGATGAAAAGTACTGGGCGGCTATACATCAATGTGAGCAACGTTTTTATACGCCTCAGAAGGTGTCTCCAAGCCAAATTTTAACTGCAGTTTGAGCCTTGGGAGCATTGTTGATATAGTTGTGCAGCTGTCAAAGAGATGACTTTAAATGTGACAATTTAATTCAATTCAGCAATGTGTGTGACAAGCTCTGGGCAGATCCTACAGAGGACTGAGAAGGAAATGTGACAGTCCCTGCCCTCGAGGGCTTGCAGTAGTGGCTGAGACAAATCCTGGGTGGTGATGCAGAGTGGGAGAAATCAGCTCTGGGCACTGCTGTGACACAAGAGAGTGGGCAGCTGCACAGGCAGATGAGGCACAGTGCTGCCCATGTCCCTTGGCAGCGTGGACTTAGGTTATTCTGGCTGAATCCTTCTCAGTGATTTATCATGGCCCTGGGTCATTGTGACTGACAGAGACTCTGCTCCTCCTTTCCATTTCAGAGCCCCAGAGAAGGGGTTTTCCACCTGCAAACAGAAGGCTCCCCAACTACAGGCACAGAGCAAGGATGCGCAGTGGCTTTGAGTGACACTGGAGGTAAAGGAGGAATTGACACGGGTGTGTTCCCGCTGTAGAGCCCCTGTAATGTGCTGCTCACCCTGCCTGCCTTCCAGCCCCCTCTGCCTCCTCCAGCACTGCACCGGACCCTCTCACCAGTTTCCTGAGCCCTCAACCTGTGTCTGTCACCACTGATGTCACCAATCGTCTCCACTCTAACAGCAAACAAAGGACCAAGAGCAGCCTCTTCCTTTGCCTCCGCCCTGCTCTTCCCAGCATCCGCTTTCGCTCCCGGCCGAGCTCCTGCACACTGTGGTCTGCAGCTGCTGCCTCAGTCTCCCTGCCTTCCATGCACTTGTCTGCTCTTTTGCAAGCTGGGTTTTATTGCTTCAGATCTCTGAACTCTGGCTTCCTTTTCTAGATCTATAAATACTGGTGACCATCTGTATTATGTCTTCAGCCCAATTCTTTCTTGACTGTATGGGTTACTCTGCCATCTCCTACTTGTGTTTGACTTGAACTATCACTGATACATAATTATCTTCCAATGTGTGTCTCTATCCACACCCTATCTTGAATTCCAGGCCCTCGGATCAGCCATTCTTTGGTCTGGGTCCCCTATGAGCTCCTAAAATGCAACCACTTTCTTGCTAAACTCCCTTCTTGATCGGTGACATCATCATTCACTTGATTTGCTCAAGCTAAACACTTGAGGGGCATCACTGACTCTTCCTCATCCTTGGTCTTTTCTGGGTGTCTCCCATCGTCCAGTGTGGCTGATTTCACCCACACATTTTCTCTCGAGTTGACTGCATCCTCACCTCGGTCCTGATCCTGCACTGTCCTCCTTGCACGCTGTTCTCAGCTTTATCTTAAACACAGAGGAGATTCTGATCCTTGTCTATTTCAACCCCTGATACCAGCTTTGCTTGTGGAGTAAATGGGAGGTGTAAAAAGCCAGACACTGAGCTGAGTAGAACACCCTTCACATTTGCCCCCAGTAATCTAGAGAGCTGGAGCCTGAGCCCTGCTGTCACACCCACCCCTAGGATTACAGTCTTACCAGTGTATAGATTCTCTGTTGCTCCCAGAGACTGGGGCACATGTAGCTTTTTGAGGACTCCTAAGTACTAACTACAGGGATATCACAAAGGGCACATTTAAAAGGTATTTAAGATGCAATTATGGATGTTGTTCTGTACATATTTTTACACGCACACACACAAGTGGTCAATGGAGTTTGAGTGTCTGAACACTTCACTGTTTGCATAGCACTGCCTGCCTCCAGGATAAAGTCCACATGCTCTGTTTGGCTCATGGTGGCCTTCACTGTGCCCATATCCCCAGACTCACCTTGCCCTAGGCTCCAGCAGTACTGAAATACTTGCTGCTCCTCCTGCAAGAGTGGCAACTAGATGGTCTTGGCTACTTCTGCCTCACCATTCACTGGTAGCTGGGCTGTTGCTTCCCTTGGGAGGGCAACTCTGACCCCACAAATGACCACCACCAAAGCAGTGCCAGTGTCCCTTTTGGGCCTCTGTAGACCCTCATCCCAGGGCATGGTGATGCTTGTTTCCTCTCAGAGAGGGCTCCAGGTGCTTCCTCCACCATTGTCCTCCAGTGTACTGCCCTTAGCTGGAGGCACTCAGTACACCAGTGCTCAGTGAATATTTTTGAGTGGGTGATGGAATCCTTCACTTTGGGTTCTTGAAGTTCTTTTACTAAAAAAAAAGAAGCATAGCATAATTAATTTTTAATCACTAGAATTTGAAAGAAATCAACTGACATTTTACTGAAATAGAAGGAAAATTCACCAGTGAGGCCGTTTTAGATGAAAGATGGAAATAGTGTGTTTTAAATCTATGGTACACTCTAAAAATAAAATCTAGCTTCATACTGAGAGATCCAGAAACTACTCATTATGAAGAAATAGACTCATCATATTTCCTTTTTATGAATATAAATCATGTCTTTTCACCTTATATAGCATCCAGGCTGGAAGGAGATTAGAATTCTCAGTGGGTTGGCTGTGTTTTGTGTACTAATCATATGATCTCATTAGATGCATATACACACATGTATCACAGTATAAATGAATTATCTCACGTCTACAAAGAAATTGATCACCTACACCATGTCTTTAAAGACAGCACAGAGTGAAAATGAAACGTGGCAGCCTGGCTTGGACACTGACTCTGACTGGAGCCCTTCCATGACCTCTAGCAAACCAAGTGTCTACACCGTGCTTTCCAGAATCATGAAATGAGGCTGCTACTGCTGGCCCAGTGGGCCCAGTGATGAAGTCTGGGAGTGGCAGGGCTGCTTCTGAGCCTGCTCTGCTTCCTACAACAGTCATCTCAGTCCTTCATCTCTCCAGGCTCGGTGCCTCCGAAGGCTTCTTACTGTGTTTTGTTTATTGAAGATGAATTTCCTTGTTATCCCAATGATTTTAGTTTAAGAATAAGGAACAGTATTAATGACAGGTGTATATGTATCAAGAATATCTTTGTCAATTTCTTACTGCTAAGAACAGCGAACTAGAATCAACCAGGATGGGAGAAAGGAAGGAAGGAATGTCCAACCAAAAACAAGATTACTATTTTCAAACTGTTAGTGACATGTTTTTATGGAGAGCTTTTTGATGGCTGACACTTTGCCTCATTTGTCATGGAATCTCCAGAGCTTGGCCCTGTCCCTGGAGTAAACTAGGAGCTAAGTAAGTGTTTTTATAATTTAATAAACGCCACTCTATAATTCTTTCAGGCTGGTAGAAAATGATTTAATATATCAATGTATAGTGAAATGTAGTATTTAACAAAAGACGTCTAAAATCTTTTCTTATTTGAACTCTAGAATAAGATATGAAGAAAATCAGGGTCCAACTCTCATGTCGAAAGGAATATATCTGAGAGTCCTACACTTTCTTGATCTGGTAGCTGGAAATACCAGTTATGTAGTGGGTAGAAGATACTCAGCACCTGGACCAGGGCAACATGAATGATACATCTTCCTTGCTCCTGCAGTGGATTTGCATGGAATTCTTTTTTAAAATTTTTATTTTCTTGTGATAGTGGGGATTGAACCCAGGGCCTTTGCACTGAGCTATACCCCCAGCCCTTTCTATTCTTTAAAAAATTTTCAGGCGGGTTCTCACTAGGTCATTAAGTTGCCCAGGCTGGGTTCAAACTTGGAACCCTCTTACCTCAGTCTCCCAGAGTGCTGGGATCACAGACATGTACCACCGCACCTAGGTGTGCATGGAATTCTTAAACCATGCCCAAGAGCAGCAAAGGAGGCCACTCTGACTGAAACCTTTGGTCAGCAGGTGCATGGTGGGAAGACTCAACCCCATGACTTTCTCCATTTGTTCCATAAATGTTCACCAAATGCCCACTTGGCGCTGGACCCCTGCATCCAGGAAAATCATGACCCTCTACGGTTCCTGCTTTGTTTGTGTCCTTGATGGGCACTGCCTTAGATTAGTCATGCGACAGTCCAATTGAAGCTTTATTATTATCCCTCTATCTTACAGATGAAAAAGCAGAGATACTTAGTGGCCCCTGCTCTCAGAGGTAATATCAGGGTTCAGATTTGCCCCCTATCACCTGCTTCCAAAGCTTTGTTTGCTTTCCTGTGATCCTTTCACGTCCATGTTTGAAAGACAGCACAAGAGGCCAAAACTTCAAGCACTATTTAAGATACACCTGTCATGTTTATGTGGAGCTAGATACACACTCACCGACATGCGGTTTGGAGATGTGGCTCAGTGGTGGAGTGTTTGCCTATGCAGGAGGCCCTGGTTCAATCCCCAGTAGGGCAAAACTAGCAAAAATAATAGAAGGAAGGAAGGACTTTGGGGGACTTGGCAATGTGCTTCCCCACCATGAGCCATGTGGACGTGGGTGGGCTGGCCACCTCAGGGCGCTTGTGGAATGATTCCAAGAATTCAGATCTCGGACTTACTAGTGAGAGCTTCTTGTCACACTCTCCTCGATCTCCCACTTGCTGAGGGAGCGGAGATACTCCAGGAGAAGGAAAAGACCCCCCCCCCCCCACACACACACCAAGGCTCCAGAGGGAGAAAAGTGGCCATGGGCAGCTCTATTTATTTATACTTCGCCATGATGTTCGAGCACTATGAACTACTTCACCAAGAGCAGTCGATTCCCATGATTCTCACTGCAGTCCAGAAATGCTGCAAACACTGAATTTGTGAATATTGAGCCATTCGTTGCTCCTTCAGGAAAGGCAAATTCGGGTGCCTATGAGCCTCTGGTCCCAACATTTTCCTCAATGGGTCAGTGTATGACTTTCTTTCCCATGTGTGCTGTTCAGGTGCCTTATTTACTGTATTTTGTTGCTTCATTAACAGTGAACTTGTGCCCAACAGTGTTAGAATTCATGCCTGGAAGGACCTCCTCAAACACGGTGTTTTCTCCATAATGCACGTCACCGCCTTCCGGGAGCCCTAGAGGGCGCTATACTAGGGCACCATTTTAAATGATGAAACCGTCAACAAAAAGTACAAAAATGTTAAAAATTTAAAAAGTAATACTAGATAGGCCTTAAAAAGGACATATGTATGTAGGACAAAACCTGAAACAAGAAGGCAGAATGTGGCCTTATTTGTCGTCTACTGAAGATGTGTGGATAGGATGACTCATTTTTTACCACTCTCTATGCCCCAGAAGGAGGGAGAAAGCACCAGGAGCACTGCTTTAGGGTATAAAAATAAGTATCAGTGAGTCGGTGAATTCCCAAGAGCAGAAGCTTGGAATAAGTAGGACTGACTGTACAATGGGTATCCAACACCCAGTTTGTCTCTAGCTTCCTTTGATGTCTCTTATTCCTGTATCAGCCTAGATTTTAAAGAGAACTCTTCAGTGCTGCCCCTAGACCTCATCCACTCTCTCTTCATACACTGGCAGGGGTCTGCTCAGTAAACAGCGCCATGGCTGCCTTCCGGTGTCTGCATCCACTCCATTCCTGCTGAACCCCATGGCCACACTGGAGGCCAGGGCCACACCTTTCCTGAAATCCTCTGCCACTGAAGTTTTGTGGCTCGGAACCAATACTTCTTCCTGCTCTTCATGGGTTCATCTTCTCCATCCTGTTCCTTGTGGGTGAGAGTCCCAGGGTCTGAATTCAGCTGGCTCTCCCTCTGCTCTGTGCTCTCCTTCAGGTGTCCTCAGGGCTGTGATGCTCGCTTGTCTGGGGATTCTCCCATTCTGGTGCCTTGGACTCCAGGATTGAGTAGACAGTAGCTTGCTGGTACCTCCATCGGAATATTCCACGCCAGGCTCAAACTGGAATTCCTCCCTGGGGGACTTGCCCTTCCTCCTGCATCCAGCACAACTCTTCCACTGCCTAGGCCTGAGATAGATTCATCTCCAGTCTTTTCCCCTTCTTCCTGCAAGTGGTCACCGTGTCCTGCTGATCCTTCCTCTGAAATGCTCTGCCCTCTCTTTGTGCTGTCTGCTCCTGTCCCAGCCTCTTCATCTCTAGCCTGAAGATAGCTCTGTATCTTCCTGCCAGTTCCATCTCATTCCCCTCAAAGGCTCTGGCACCAGAGTTTCTTAACACAAGTCCTTACCAGCTCAAGGGCTCTGCTCACCTGAAGGATGGAGTCTAAGTGCAAGCAGCAAGGCACAGGAGCAATCACTCACTGCCCCATGATGTGGTCTCGTGTGTGCCCCAGCTGTGTCCTGCTTCTCTCTGCCTCCGTAGTCATGTCAGGGGTCTCACAGAGCTGACTATTTCTGGGGTCCCACCTTCACTCCCAAGGCCCTACTGCTGGGAGACAGCCCCCACCCAGCTCACCAAGTGCAGCTCGCTTGTCTCTCCCAGGAGCGCCTTTCCTTGGAGTTTCCTGCACACAAGTGTCCCTGTAATTGCATTTAGCACACTGGACTCTAACCACCTCTATCTTTCCACTAGTTGTGTGTGTGTGTGTACATGTGTGTGTGTGTGTAAGTGTGTTTTCTTGAGTTCAGGATCATATCTTTTTGGTCATTGTAACTCCCAATAAGTGTTCCATGCACTGATATTCACTGACTAGATGAGCTGATGGATTAATGAGTGGATGGATGGATGGATGTCCCCTTCTCCTGTCCCAAGCCCACAGCTGTGACCAGTCTTCTCCAGTACTGACAGAACTGGTGCCTTTCCTCCCACCTTCACACCGCAAGACCAGCCTCCCAACACCGAGCTGAGCCGCTCCTGGGTGGGCTCTCTGGTTCTTTGTTTTGTGAGATTTGAGCTTCCTTCCCGAGGCTGTGTCTGTGTCCTCCTGACTTGATTACCTCTTCTTCCCATGGGTGTCTCTCATCCCTTTCTTTATTCACAGAGCTGGTTGCTTTGGTCTCTGGTGCCGTCTTGGATCTGCCCTCAAGAATCCTGGGTCCGAGGAGCCTACTCAGGAACTAGATGCCTGTGATGATGTCTAAGCTCCTTTCTTTCTCTGTTACCAGCAGAGTGTACAGCAGGAAGACAAGTTCTAAGGAGGAAAAATACTCCATGAATTCTGTAAATTTTCTTCTGACCAGCCCCAGTCCATAATAAACACCTTCCTTTCCCTGTGAGGCTCTTTCATTGTCTGATTTTTAAAAGAATAACATTAACTATCAGATTTTCAGATGAGAAACTCATGGCAAGAAGAGACTGATGCTAGCTATGGATTTTAGGAAATGACAGAGTCACTGCAATTAGCATGTTTTAGATCAATTCACAATGGCTGTGAGTTACATGTTATGAAAAAGAGAAGCAAGATTTATAAATAAATATATTCACCGTTTTTTTAAAGTATTAATAAGTGCAAAATTTTAGGTCACTGTCTATAATAAATTCAGCATGGGTAATTTATTCAAATTGGTACCATTATTTACATGAAACTAGTTAGTGGGTAAGGAGCTAGCAAAAGAGGACTACACTTATTTCCAACTGGTAAATAGCTTGGATTCAAAAAAGTCACATTTTAAAAGAAAAAAGAGAAGCATTCACAAGCATCTCAGTGTCCAAAGAGATTTGTCTTCTCCTTGTGTTTAGTTTTCATGTTGGAAAATCATCCACAGAGCTCTGAGGACTTTTAGGGCAGCACAGCTCTGTATGGCCCTATCATGGTGGATACAAGACACTGTGCATGTGTTAACCCCACATACTCTGTGACGCTGAGTGAACCCCAATACAGACGATACACGTCAGTTAGTACTGGCACATCAATATTGGTCTATGAGTTGTGACAAATGTGCAACATTAAGGCAAGATGTCAACAATAGAGGGACTTGTGGCAGTGAGGCACAGGGTGGGGAGATGGGATGTAGGGGAACTCTCTGTATTTTCTGCTCAATGTTTCTGTAAGTCCAAAAGTGATCTAGAGATAAAACATAGTAATAAAATGTCATCTGGTAGCTAAAGAAAATGAGTCGTCATGATCATTGTCCCCACAAAACATCCTTGTCACTTGCTTTCTTTCAGATTTCTTAGTCTAGAGAATCAACACCAGATTGAGCTTTCAATCAAAGTTTCCAAGGGAAAGCAATCTGGGTTCTGCAGGCAGCCGTGGAGAGAAGAGAAACATGGACACCTCAGGCTGGACTCATCCCGCTGGGGCTGACCGAGGAGCGAGAGGGTCGGAGGATGAGACTCACCCGACCCTAAGGGGCTGTTCAAGATTGGACCCCACATCAGTTCCAAGGCTTTGGCCTAAGACACCATCTCCTGAGGGAGGGCTGCACAGGGTCCCTGCCAGTTGTGCCTGCCTGGATCAAGACATGACCGCTTCATTCTGCCCCAGTAGCAAGCTGCTCCTCTCCAGGCTGCTTTCACAGGACTGATGAGGCTGCTTCCTCCATCACCCCATTCCTCTATTCATTTCTCCAGGTCTCTCCTGGGTGTTTCTATGCGCTTACCTTATTTTAACATTAAGATGAGTTTGTCAAATTATGAAAAAAAAAGTGTTGGCATTGTGGATCAAATTAATTACATCAAATTTACAGATTGATTTAGAAAAATTGTAATCTTTAGATTTTTGAGCTTTACTCCATAAAACTACATGTTTCTATTTACTGAAGTCTTTTTTAATTTCCCTTAAAAGAGTTAAGAATTTTATTATATGTGTTCTGCCTATTTCCTTTTAGATTTATTCTGGCATTTGTTGCTGTTGGTGTTATTCCTGAGATCCTTTGTCATTAGAGTTCATAATATAAATTTACTAACCTATACAAGGTTTGGGGATTTCTGTTGAATTTTTATATTGCTATTAATGGGTTTTCAGTTGATACTCTGAATATTCCATGTGGGCAACCACAACTTTTGCAAATAGTATTCATTTTCCCTCTTTTTTCCATTTTTCAAATATCACTTCCTTCTTTTTCCGATTTTCTTTGATGAGCATATTCTAACAATAACAGGAAGGTGATACATGTCCTTGTCTTGTTCCCCACTTGACAGTATTTTAAGGAATCATTCTAGCATTTCCCCATTAGGGACAAAGCTGCTGGGTTTTTGTCAGGGGATCCGTATTTGTAAGCTTAAGATTGTTATCTATTCTTTTTTTCTGAAGCATTTAGGATGTAAATGTATGCTGAGCTTTATCAAATATATTGAAATTCTTTGATGACACAATAGAATTACGTTAACAAATGATTGGTATTAAACCATCTTTGCACTCTTGAACTAACTACACTTGATCATAGTTTACTACTACTGAAATATGCCACTGCTTCATTTAGAATGTTTATGTCGACATTCAGAAGTGTCAGTTAGTTTTGTACTACCTTCACTTGTTCTTAGCATTTGGTGTTGGAAAATCCTTTCTATCTTCGCACTTTCTAGACAACAGTTCTCCTCAACTCACCAGATTCTTGTCAAATAGTAGATTTTATCCTTAAAAACCCATGGAAATCATGTATATCTCTTTTAGGGTCAGAATAGGATATTAACTGCACATAATTTATATATTGATTTACCTATCTTTGTAATTCGCCAGTCTTTGCATTTGCTAATCTTTCCAATGTTGTCAATACATTTCTTCCACTTTCTTTTGGAGAGAATAGTAGCAAACACAACCTAGATGTAATATGTCCAATCCTTGTTTAATGGTGGTCATCGGCCCACAAGAAAGCTGGAGTGTGTATGGAATACTGGGAGACAGAACTGTTTGATTTATTCTGCATATTTTTACATTGGGATTCTGAGAGCCAAAAGCACATGTAGCAGAGCTTAGTGCTCAGCAGCTAGCAAAGGCCTTTGCAAAGCACCACTTTTCTGCATGCATAAGCTAGGATGCAAACATGCATTGGGGGTGGTGAGTGCATCCACTGTTGCCCGCAGCAGAGGCATCACAAAGGCGTATGGAGGCCAAGGCCCCCATGCACTCTGCACCCTCAGCTGTGGCTGTTTCTAAGGAAAACGTGATCTAATCCTGCCAGGCCAGGCCAGGCCTTAGGGAGTGATTTTCCATTAAACAAAGCAACCATGTGGCTTTCTGTTTGAGTGGCTCACATCATCCCTCCATGCTGGGGCTGAGGAATGTGGCCAGAGCTGAGTTTCTCTGTCAGCTCTGACCTCCGTAGAAATCATAGTACAAGACAAACAGTGACAAACATCTCCATAACAATGTCATTGTGCCACCACAAAGCTTGTGCAGCAGGAAAATTGTGGCCTCTGTCTGATGCAGGTGTGACTTCCCTACTACAGCATCGTCAGAAGCGTTGTGCATGACCACGTGGCACTCTTGAGAGCCCCTGGGAACGTATACCTTTAGAGACAGTGTTTACTCTCTTGTCTCTCTATAGCTGAGGATTAAAAATTGCCCAGAGTTCAAATATTTAATGTTCTTCCTTGTTTTCCATCCTTAGCGGGCCTCAGTGAGGCCTGATTGTTGCCAATATGTCGAACACCACACCGCTCCTCCCTTCCCAGGTCACGGTGAGTAGGAAAAGCTGAGCAGTCAGTTCTCATCATTTTTGGGACCTTTGCAGCCTGGAAATCTGTCAGTGCCCTTGAGTTTGGACAAAGCTTCCTAGGCTGTTATGTTCCAGATCATAGCAAAAGATATGATTCTGCTTATGAGTAATTTTATCCACATTTCACAATGTGTTGCCTCATTTTTTCAATAATTATAGGCTGTCAGAGACCATGGAGAATACATGTAAGAGAAGAATGGAAGGGTCCAGGTAAGAGTTACTTTATAGAATGTTTCCTACTGCAGAGGTGCCAAGTTCTACCTTTTCTGTCCTTTAAAAATGAACCTGGATTTAAAATAAGTTCATTTGCAAATAAATAGACTGGCCACCTCTGAGTTTTCTAGACCATCTCATTTGCTTGCTCTGTTTTCTTACCTTCCCTGTTGGATCAGGCTGCTTGCAAGAGTGAGAATTTGGGGGAGGAAACGGTGCTCCTACAAATCTGGCAGAGCAGGCTGAGGTTTAAGTCTAAGCAGAGCCTGCAAGTGGTGAGGCATGGGCGGAGGCCCAGCTGCAGTTGCTATGGTAGCGGCTGTGGCTTCTAGTCTAAAGCACAGGAGGTGTCTCATTAGGGTAAACTGCAGGGGGCTTGAAAGGCTACGTAGGGACAGGGATCAACAGTAATGTCTAAGTCTGTTTGGGCTCCTATAAGGCAGAAAAGCCAAAGGGCTTGAACAACAGATATTTATTCCTCATAATTCTGAAGTCTGGGAATTCAAGTCTAAGGCTGAGGTGTCAGCAGATTTAGCTCCTAATAAGGGCTCTCAGTTTGGGGCTTGTAGGTAGCTCTTTACACATCAGAGAAAACAAGGCTTCTCTTTATTATAATTGTCTCTTCTTTTTCTTATAATGGAAGGGCATTAATCCCATCATGGAGGCCCCACCTTCATGATCACATCTAAGCCAGTTTATTTCCCAAAGGCCCAGCTTTAAATATTACACTAGGAATTCAGGCTTCAACATATGAATTTGGGAGGGGACACATTCAGTTCAAAACAGGGAGTAAGAAGGCATTTTGTATGCACAGCAGAGACAGTGCACCCTCCGATGAACTCGGGAACTTCGAGAGACACCCCCACATTCCATGTCCAGGGCTATCTCATGTCCAGGACAGCAAGAGTGTTGGTCCCATGTCTCTGGACTCTCTTACCATGAATACCTTCCTGATTCTACTTCCCAGTTCACCCTGGGAACACTGGATCCCCCAGGAAGAACCAGTCTTTCTGGAAATGCCAACAGGCAGAGGAAGAGGAGCTACCCAAACCTGCTCATTCTGATGGGTTTGCCAACCATGTTCAGGCACACAGTACAGCAGTAGGTCAGTGAGCAAAGCCACAGATCTGAGACTCCCAGATTTCTCAAACCCACACACTTGAGTTGGCACATTTGCCCCAAGGCCACATTCTTTCTTATCCCCTCTTTTGATTCCACCTTCATGTGCGCCCTCAACCTTGTGAGGTCCTCGGCACCATACTGAGTGCCCCTAGAGCTGATATTCTCCTTGCCTGGTGCAGGTGTGTATATATCCCTGCTTCCATTTTCATGGCCTTATAACATGGGATGTGATGAGGGTTCCTAATATTTATGAATGGTTTCATGTTTTACATCCTTGGTAGTAGATTGCTTCAGTTATTATCTCCCAGTGATCTAAATTCTGCAAAGAAGCAAACATTTACTTTCTGCTGTTTCTAGAATCAAAATGGGCTGAATATTACCTCCACTGTCCTGTGGTTTTGTGCTATTTGTTATGCGGTTCTATTTTATTTCAAAAGATCACTACTCATTCATAAAATACTGTTTGAATGTGATCATACTAATACAGCTAATGATCAGTTTTTCAATCAATAATTTGATTGTTAATAGGTTCCTGCTGCCCGAACCCTTGGACAGTTGATCAGGGGAAAATTCCTTTTATAAAAAAGAGCTTCAGTTCTCTGGTCCTCCATGTAAGAAGCTTAGAAGTCACTACTCTGTCTTAACAAAAAGAAGCTGACCAGACTGAAAAATCAACAACTTCTTAGATCTGTCAGATAAATGAAGTCATGGGTCAAACTGATGTCCCCCAAAATTGGGGAGAAAGATCAGAGGATACAGAGGATCACAACTGACCACAGCAGGAATCCACAGGCATAAACTTTCTTGGGGACCAGTGCTGGGGTAGGAAAACCTGAACTGTATTGACGGATTTCTGTAGGCTCAAGGTAGGTAAGTGTGAGAGTCAAAAACTGCAAGAGGACCCAGTCGAAGGTATAGGTGCATTGCACACTATGTGAGCTCTACCTCTAGAACATCTACCAAGTCCTTGCAGAGAACACCATCCATGTACTTCTTGTCTACCTTTCATAAAAATTACAAGGCATACTAAAAGGAAAAAACACATGTTGAAGAGACTGAATAATATTAAAAGAAGAATAGATACATGAGGAATTTTGAAATTATCAGATTTATGTCATAGTATCTTAGTTCATTACCTGCTACTATAACAGAATACAGCAGAGTGGGTAAATTTTAAATAATAGAACTTTATTTGGGTCATAGTTCTAGAGGTGGGGAAGTACATCATTCCCTGCTTAATGACTGAGTCTCATTCCTATGATCAGGTCATTAACTGAATGGGCCAGTAATTGAGGAATTGTATATAGTATATATTATGATATTTAAACAAAGAAATGGTCAAAGGAAACTCAAAATTGATGACTTTGCCCTTATTTACATAACTCTCACATCCAGCACTATAATGTATAACTGAACACAAAACTACAGTATTGTACCATACAATATAATCAGCAAAAATTATAGTACTATATAAACAAAGTGTACCATACCAAAAAGACACTGAAGCTCTATAAAAAAGATGTACAGAACTGTACCCAAAAAAGACAAGTAGCAAGTTCAAGTGGCCAGTCGTAAGTTGGAACAGTTATTAAACAGGTAGGTCACCTCTAAATGAGAAACATCTGTTTAACATTGAGGGACCACATCTAGGGAGGCCCTCTTGATACATCTTGTGAGTGGAGGCATCACACAGGAAGAGAGCAAATGAGAGAGAGGAAGAGAGAGAGGGAGAGAGAGAGAGAGAGAGAGAGAGAGAGAGAGAGAGAGAGAATGAGAATGGGGCCAAATGCTCCCCTTTCATTACAAACCCACGCAGACTTAAGCCAGCCTTCGTCTATCCATGCGGGTGGTGTGCACATGACCACATCTCCCTTTAAGGCCCCACCTCCTACCAACCCAACGGCAATTTCACTTCAACATGTAGGTGGGAGGGAACATTCAAACTATAGCAAGCAAGGGTGTTGTTAAAGTCAAGACTAAGATGGTAAGGGCTGTAATGAAAAAAGTAGACGGCGTGAAGAAAACAGATGGATAATGTAATCAGAGTGATGGGAGTTCTAAGAAAAAAATCAAAAAGAAATATTAGCAATAAAAAAACTCTGTAACAGAAATGAAGAATGCCTTTGATGGTGCTGCAGGCATTAACAGACTGGATAAGACTGCAAAAAGAATCTCTGAGCTTGAGGATGAATTTACAGAAATGTCAAAATTGAGAAGCAAAGAACAAAGATTGAGGGAAACAGAACAGAATATTCAAGAACAGTTGGACAAGTCCAAAAGATGTCATGTACATGCAGTGAGACTACTAGAAAGGAAAGAGAAGAGAGGAAGAAACAGAAGTGACATTAGAAGTGAGTGTATGTGAATTTCCTGAGATTAATGTTGGATACCAAAGTACAGGTGTAGGAAGCTCAAGAACAACAGACAGGATAAATAAACCATTCCAGGCATGTTTCACACAAAATTCAGAAAATCAAGGGCTGCTTTAGTTTAGCTCTGACTGTCCCCCAAAGGCCTGCTTGTTAAATGCTGGGTCCCCAGCCCATGACACTGTTGGGAAATGGTGGAAGTTTTAAGACATTGATTCTGGTGGGAGGTCTTAGGCATTTGTGGGCCTACCCTGGGAGGCACCAGTGGGATACCAATCTCTTCCTTTTCCTGTCTGTCTTGCTTCCATGCCATGCAGTGAGTGGCTTTGTTCTTCGATGTCCCTCTGCCATGATGTGCTGTCTCACAGTTAGCCAACAGATCAAGGATTCAAGACTGTGGGCCCCAACCAAATTGTTCTCCTCATATGCTATTATCCCAGGTATCTGTTATAGTAATGGAAAGCTCACGAACACAAAGACAAAGGAAAATTCTTTGAAAGAAGCCAAAGGGAAAAAGCACTTCCTTATAAGGGAATAGAGATAAGAATTATATCTGACTTTTTCTCAGAAACCATGCAAGCAAGATGAGATTGGAGTGAACTATCTGAAAAGTTAAGAGAAAAAACTCACAAATCTCAAATTATGTACCTTATAAATTATTTTTCAAAAGTCAAGATGAAATAAAGATGAAATCTAGTGTCAGTAGTCCTGCCTTGCTAGAAATGTTAAAGGATATTCTTTCAACAGATGGAAAATTATATAGGTCAGAAACTTGGATCTACATAAAAAACTGAAGAGTATTAGAGAAACAGTAAGAGGTGAAAACATATTTTTCTCATTTTTATTTGGTCTAAAAGACAACAATCTGTTCCAAGTAATAATAGTGACAAAGTATTCTAATATATATTATATGCCTACGTAAAAATGAAATGAATGGTAGCAATCATATAGGAACAAGAGGCAGAAATTAAGAATCTTTTATATATCATAATAAATACATAATCAATTACTATAAGGTAACTGCACTATCTGTGAGGTAATAAAGTGTTATTTGGAAGCGGGATTAGTTATAAATGTATATTATAAGTTCTAGGGCAGTCACTGCAAATTGTAACAAAAAGAAATACACTAAGAAAAGGGGGAAGATGGAATTATATAAAAAGCTCAACTGAAACCAAAAGAAGAAGAAAAAGTGTAGAAGACAAAAATAGGGATAACAAACAAGGGCAACAGGTAGAAAACAATAATGAAAATAAAACATTAATCTAACTATATCAATATCCATTTAAACATCAACTGTGTAAATAAACCAAATTAAAAGACAGATATTTTCAGAGTAGATTTAAAACAACAAGAACTAACTATATATCTTGTCTACAAAATGACCCACTTTAAATATAAAGACCCATGCTAATTGAAAGTAAAAGATATGGAGAAGGCTACACCATGCTGACACTAATCAAAGGAAAGCAAGAATAGCTGTATTAACTTCAGACAGAGCTGACTTCAGAGCAAGGAAAGTTATCAGGGATAAAGAAGGGAATTAACTGATGATAAAGGGATCAATTCTCCAGGAACACAAAATAATTTTTAATGTGTATGCACCCAACAACAGAGCTTTAAACTCTGTGAGGCAAAAACTGATAGAACTGCAAGGAGAAACAGACGAATCCATTATTATAATCAGAAACTTTAACATCCCTCTGTCAGAAATAGATTCTCTGGGCAGAAAATCAGTAAACACATGGTTGAATCCAACAGCACCATCAATCACCTGGATATAATTGACATCTACAGGGTACTTCATTCAATAACTGCAGGTTACACATCCCTCTCAAATTTGCATGGAACAGTCACCGAAACAGACCAAATTATGGTCCATAAAACACACCTTAACAAATTTAAAAAGCACAGAAATTGTACAACGTTTACTCTCAGACCACCAGAATGAAATTAAACTAGAAATCTGCAACAGAAAGATATCTGGAAACTGACAAAATACTTGAAGATTAAACAACATGCTTCTAAACTGCACATGGCCCAAAGTAGAAATTTCAAGAGTAATTTTTAAAAAATCTTTTTAACCAAACAAAAGTGAAAATATAATTTATCAAGGCTCATGGCATGTAGTGAAGGCAGCACTTAGGAGGAACCCTAATAGCAATGAGCACACATAAAAAAGAGAATACCTTAACTCAATAATCTAAGCTTATACCTTAGGAAACAAGAAAAAGAAGAGGATATTAAATCCCTAGTAAACAGAAGAAAAATAATAAAGGTTAAAGCAAAAATCAATCAAATTTAAGACAGGAAATAAACAGAGAAAAATCAATGAAGACAAACACTGATTCCTGGAAAAGTTCAATAAAATTGATCCGCCTCCAGCTAGGCCAACTAGGAAAATGGTGAAAAGGCACAGTTACCAGTATCAGAAATGAAAGACAGGACATTGTGACAGCTCCCATGACCCTAAATGGATAATAAATGATAACCCTAAACAAATCTATACCCACAAACTTGAAAACCTAGATGAAACAGACCAATTCCTTACATGACATAGCTTACATAAAGAAATAGACCATATAAATAAGTCTCTATCGACTAAAGAAATTGAATCAATAACTTCCCAAATAGGAACCCACAAGATGTTTTCCCTGGCGAATTCTACTGAGCATTTAAAGAATAAATTATCCCAATTCTCTCCAATCTTTTCTAGAAGATAAAAGCAAATGTGAATGAATTGACAAAAAGCTCTGAGGATTAATAAATGGCTAGAGCAAGGGTAATGTGCAACTACCAATCATCTGCCTCCATGCCAGCAATGAACAAGTACTGGAACTAAAAACACATTACCATTTGTATTAGCACCCCCCAAATGGAAAGGTATAAATGTAATATAATACACACAGGGTCTATTGAAGGAAAACTACAAAATTCTCACGAATGACATGAAAGTACTCAATAAGTGAAGACTTATTCCATGTCAGGGACAGGAAGGAAGTTTCAACATTGTCAAGATGTCAGTTTTTCCTCAATAAACTAGATTCAACACAATCCCAGAAAGTTACTTTGTGGAGATCAATACTGATTTTAGTTTACAGGGAGTTATAAATAATCCAAAATAGATAACTCAATGTTGAAGGATAAGAAGAATGCCAGAGATGATACTACTCAACTCAAGATGTATGTAGATCTCACGGAAGAAGATATACAGTGGACAAATAAACACATGAAAAATGTTCAACATCATCTATCATTAAAGAACTGCAAACGAGATACCAATACACAACTACTAGAGTGGGCGAAACCAAAATACTGACAACACCAAATGACAGGAGAAGGGGGACTAACAAGAATTTGGTTTATTGCTGAGGGAATGCACAATGGTATAGTCACACGGGAAGACAGTGTGGAAGTTTCCTACGGAACTAAACATACTCTTACCTTGTGGTTCAGCAATTATATTCCTGGGGATTTACCCAAATGACTCTAAAACATAGTCACACAAAAGCTTGTTCACAGATACTTACAGTTGCTTCATTCATAACTGCCCAAAGTTGGAAGCAGGCAAGGTCCCTTGGTGGGAGAAAGGATAGATAAACTGTAGTGCATCTGGGCAATGAAATATATATGAATATTGAATATTATCCAGTACTAAAGAGAAAGGAGCTATCAATCCAAGAAAGACATGGAGGAAACTTAAAAGTCTGTTGCTGATGGAAAGAAGCCCATCTGAAAAGATATACTGGTACTTCAACTAGATGACATTCTGGAAGGGGCAAAGCTACAGAGACTGGAAAATGGTTAGCTCTTTCCACTTTCTTAGAAGGAAGGGAGGGATCGGCACATGGAACATTGGAATTTTTTTTAGGGCAATGAAACTACTCTACACTGTATTATAATGGTAGATTTATGTCATTGTGTATTTGTTCAAACTCAGAATGCACAATATCAAGAATGGGCCCTGTTGTAAACTATGGATTTTGTGGGATGCTGGGATGTCAGTGTGGACCCTTCGGTCCTCATATACCTCTTTAGTGTGGGATGATGCCAGTTGGGCAAGCTATGCCTGTGTGGGGGCAAGAAGCAAATTACTGCAAACTTAGTGCCTTAAAACAATGCAAATATCTGGTCTCAAAGCTCTGGAGCATGTGAATCTTACGTGCTCTTCTTGGGCTACAGTGCAGGTGCTGGCAGTGCTGCCTTTCTGCTGGTGGCTGCAAAGAATAGTGTGTTCTCCTGCTGCTTCCAGCTTCTCTGGCCACCTGTGCTCCCTGGCCTGGGGTTCCTCCTCCATCCTCACGATGCAAAACTCTGCTTCCATCACCACATGGCCTTCTTGCTGACCTGACCTTTCCCCTCCCTCTTGTAAGGACCCTTGTGATTACACTGAATCCACTTGGGTAAGACAGGATCATCTCCATCTCAAGATCCTTGATAACACTTGATGAATCCCTGCTACCATGGAAGGTATCTATTATGAACTGAACTGTGTTCTCCCAGAACTCATATGTTGAAATTCCAATCCCTAATTTCTCAGACTGAGACTAGATTTGAAAATAGGCCTTTCTGGAGGTAGTTAGTGTATAAACAGGGTCATATGACTGGGCCCTAACCCAACATGGCCAGTGTCCCTATAAGAAGAGGAGATTAGGACACAGACACGAACAGAGGAAAGACCTGTGAACACACAGGGAGGAGGTAGCCACCTCCAAGCCAAGGAAAGAGGCCTCAGAGTTGTTCTAACCTGCTGACACCTTGATCTTGGACTTCCAGCCTCCAAGTAGGTAAGAAAATGGATTTCTGTTCCTTAAGCAACCAAATCTATAATATTTTGTTATGGTAGCCCTAGAAAACTAACACTGTTGTATATGCACAGATTTGGGGATGAGGATGCGACCTTTTTTGGGGCTTAGGGTGACCTCATTCAGCTTATCTCAGTAACTACAATCAAACCACGCCAACAGCTGCCATGTTTGAATGCTGTAGCTCACATGGGCACTTTGCATGTATTATATCATTTAATTCTTTAAATAACCCTAGTGCCCATTACCAACGAGGATGGCTTGAGGAAAACAGGTCTCATCAAATAGAAGGCAAAATCAGCTCTCTCAGCTCTCTGAAGTCTGTCTTCTCACCTCTGGAAAGAAGAAAACATCAACAAGCAGAGTTCTTTGAACAGATACAGTAGGGAGGATGTAGCTGCACTGTTGCTTCAACGGGCCACTTTGGCTACCAGATGCTACCACCATTTGCTTCTTATAAAACAACTGCAGGCCCACCTTTCAGCCCACCTGCCCATCTGTCCACATACATTAGTGGCTCCCAAGCCAATCCAGGAACCTAGGTCCTCCGGGACCACCACAGAGACCCTGTGCAGGAGGAGATGGAGAATTCCTTTACCCCATAGGACCCTGTTAAACACTCTCCCTTTTGTGTGTCTGCTTTCTTCTTCTCCGGATTGAAGGTCTAGGGTTTTCAGCTTGTGACACTAGACAGAAGTTGGGGTACTTCCAAGTTTTCCTTTGCCTGGGACCCTGGCATTCTTTCTTTTGATATCCAAATAGACACTCCCTTGGCTCACACTCAACAGAAAATTGGCCTTCTCAAAAGCCAAATAAAATCTACCTCAGAAGGGAAAACAAACTAAATGAACAGGTAAGAAACCTGAGCTTTACTTTTCTCTGAACCAGGGTGCAGGAAGAGGGGAGGCGATGATGACAAAGCTGATTTTTCTGGGCTGGCTCCCAGCGGCCACAGAACATGCTGGGCCAAGGGCACTAGGTGGCAGGATTTGCTAAGCACAGCTCCGTGAACTTCCAGAGCCCTTTGTGTGTCCTGCAGAGAGCAAGGCAGGGTATTTTCGCCAGGTTTCGATAACTAGGTCACGGTTAAATTGGAAAAGGTGAGTCATCCTGTGAAAGGCTGTTGCTATTTCTTCCAAAGCAGAGCTCTGCAGGCCTGCTACAACTGTGAAAGCCACCTGTCTGCGTCAGCCTTCTCCTCTCCTCTCTTTGCTAGGTCACTCCATTTCCCCCTGCTTATTTCCCCTCACCAGGGGTCCTCGGGACATCACCCAGTCTGACATTTCTGGTGCCTCAGAGAACAGAGGAGGGCATTACTTCCCCCTACAGATCACACATTGGATTAGGAACATTCCATTCTAACCCTTTACAAGGTAGCTCCCGCAGACATAACTCAGAGTGTCAAGAAAATGCATTGTAAAAGGAAGCATTAAATGAAAAAAATTCTCCAAGAATTCAGGAAATATATTCATTTCTTGTGCTTTATAAACACTCTCATGTGGAAATCTTCCTTTAACAAAGAATAAAAATACTGGCTGGTCATGATTATGCTCAGATAGCAAGCTCACTGGTTAACTTCAGCCCTAAAATAGACTCAAGTCTTTAATTAGGATGATGCCATGTTGCGGGGCCTATATGTAGTGCACACTAATAGAGGCAAATTAGAAGACTTCCTGTGACACAGTCAGCACTAAGCTGAGCATCACTCATTCTTTGCTCCTCTTCTCAGATGCATTTAGGGCTTAGCCTCCCATAGGGAAGGAGCCTGATTCCATCTTTCATCTACACCTTGCAAGTGGAGGTAGGGGCCTGAACAGTTCTTGGTGGAGTGGGCCCACTAGTACCATAAGCCTGCCAGATGGTAAATCTGGCATTTCCATGCAGAGCTCTTCAAAACTGAGCTGAGCTCCTTTCTTCTCCTGGGATGCCTTTGGCTGGCCTTGAACAGATTCAGCTCCATCCCACGTGTCCCTAGGAGTGCTTGCTCAGCTCTGAGCCATCCTCCTGCACAACATCTTCCTTCTCTTGGTCTCTCACCCCTTCACACAGCCACAGTGGACTCAGTCCACATGATTTAATCTGGTATTGGGTTGAGCAGTGTCTCCCCTAACTCATATCCATGTGACATATTTTTTGGAAAATAAGATCTTTGCAGATATAATTAAGATGAGGTCATACTGAATCAGAGTGAGCTGTGCTCCAATGACTGCTGTCCTTAGAAGAAAAGAAACCAGAGACTAAGGAACAGAGAGTTGAAGACTGTGTAGCAGAGGCTGGAGTTGCAGGGTGACACACCAATGGATGGCAAGGATGGCTGGAGCCACCAGGATGTAGGTTGGAGTCATGGAGCAGAGGCTTGCTTGGACACTCCAGAAGGAAGCAACCTGCCAATGCCTTCATTTCACACTTTTGGCCTAAAGAATAAATACTTGCTCTTTTTTTTTTTTTTTTTTTTTTGTACTGGGGATCAAACTTGGGACCTTGTGCTTTTGAGGCAGGAGGCAGCACCACTGAGCTAAATCCCTGGCCCATTACCTACTCTTTCTCAGCTCCCAGTTTGTGGTCCCCCTGATGGCAGCCCTGGGAAATTAATATACTGGCTTTCTCTCTGTAAACCAGGTCTGGTCCCAGGAAACATCCATGCGTCACTTGTCCTGACAAACCTGGAACAGGCAGGCTCCACCCCCTAGAGCATCCTCTCTTGGTTCCGCCCCTGAAGCCCTGGGATAGCCCATCTCTTGGCCCCTCGATTTTCTAATGGCAGTAGGACCCCAGTACTCTGTGCATTTTCTCCATCTCAGTTGCAAGTCAGTCACAAGTCTTCAGTATCCCTTGAACCTCCCTCCCAAGCATTAACATCCCCTACCCTTTCCTCCAAGGTGGGCTCACACAGCAGATTTCTTCCCCAGTCTCCTCTCCAAAGCCTCTTCCCTTTGACCCCTTTGCAAACCTGGTCTGGCCGAGAGGCCCACACCCTGGGCAGCAGACTCTCCTCCATTTCCTTGGAGAGCTCTGCATATGAGGGTGGTGCCAGTCTTTTCACACATGGAAGGGTTCTTTCTCAAAATCTCCAGAAGGATCATGGCACTGTCACATCTTGACTGCGCTTCTGGCCTTTCCAAGTGAACAGAATACATTTGTATTGGTTTAAACCACCTGTTATGCCAGTCAGAAGAAACTAATACCCTAATAATTTTATAAACATTTGTCCTAATCATAACACTGTTCTGTAGTATGAGGAAGCCAATCAATCCTCTCTTGTAAACTGTTTAATATCTAAAATTTGAGCTACAGTAAAAAATAAAGAACAAAATGCTCTTGAATATACATTTTGAATGTCTACTAGGAAGATGGCCTAGAGGTGGAATTATTGGGACAAAAGTCACACCCTTCGCATTGGCACTGTACATGCCCTTCTTAGATGAAGCCTGTCATTCCAAGCCTGTAATTTCTGTAAGTATTATTTTATACTAGTTGGTATAAGACATAATAACTCTGTGACTCATTTTTATGACAGTGATTACAAATGCTGTTCTTGTGAGCATAAAAAACAACCTCCTGAAAACAGGCACAACCTGGTACTTAGGCTGTCCAGCTTACCTATCTGACATACTCCATTCTCAGTTAGCTCACTACCTCAGTTTGGGTGCCAGATGCGCATTAAAAATATGATTCTCACCAGGGATTTAGCTCAGTGGCACTGCACCTGCCTCGCAAGCAGGCCCTGAACAAGGTTCTGAGTTCAATCACTATTACCTAAAAAATAATATGATTCTTTGTGACTTCTTTTATTAGTCTCAACTATAAAAGCAAATCCTGAAATTTAGCAAATGATCTTGAAGGATTATGAACAAAAGTGGTTCAGATCAGCTCCCTCCTCATTCTTTAAGGCTTAGTAACAAAAAAGTAGAAGTTGTGGACAATCACGGGAGCCCCAGGGGTCTCTTGAACATCTTTGTCCTGAAGAAGTCACCCTGGAAAAGTCAATGAAACTACACCATCTTGATTCAGAAGACCTGGCAGTCAACTTGCTAACATTTAATTATTTTTTCCTTGAGAATATTTGTGAGCATCACTTAAACCTGGTGACATATTTTGCACAAAAGGACAGTGGGGTAAACAAAGTCTAAGATTTCCAGGATTCTTTCCTGCTGATTTTTAAATGGTCCACTGGAAGGGTGCCTGCATGCCTATTTCCAAATACTGAAGTGAACATATCCAAACCACATCATCCAGACTAGTTTGAGTATTTTGCTCAATGATGGGATCATAAATCAAGACCTTGAAAAAACAACCATGACCAAGGCCATAATTACATTAGACAGATTCAGTTGTGCCAGGGACCTACCTCATTTTTTATTTGCGTAAACATTGGATTTTTATATGAACTACTATCTTGATACACAGGGTTATAATTAGAAACAATAAAAGAAAGCACAGAATTATTACCCAACTGGTCAATGTGCTGACATACAAATCTGAATTACAAGTTTATGAGAGCTATATGGGCTGTCTTATAATAAAAATCCATGTAATGTTGATGTGAACTCTGAAAATGACTTTCAAGTATAGTCTAGAAAGAAGTTAATTAGTACAGTCAAATTAGAGATTCATTATGGCCTTGGCAAATAACCAGTGAATAATACTTGTTGATTCTACAAGAGGAACATAAACACACGCACAATACACACATACTGTACCTGTGTGCACACAAAGAAATCTGAGACTGACAGAGTAGCTCTCCACCTTCCTTTTCTTTGTACCTCTATGCCAGAGCCTCTTGTTTAGGAAGAAATACAAGTACCATGAATGGGAAGGAAGGTCCCACCCAACAGGATTATTATAGGAAAGGGTGACTTTACACCTGACATCACTTTGGAGGCTTATGAAGAGCCAACAGTCATTGGTCCTCGAGTTGCACAAGGTATCACTAGAAGACTCAAGGGCAATGAAGCTAATTTATTTGGAATTGTTTTTCTTTAATATAATGCTCCATTTTGATTTCCTTAATTTTTTTGTTTTAATTTTTTTTATTATTCCATAAGACCTGTTGACTCCTCAGGTTTAGATGGAGCTTTAGAGGCCTGGTAGAGCAGTGCTAAGTAGACAGTCTTCACCCTCCTCCGTCTTCCTCACAGTAGGACCAATGGTGGGAAGAGCAGCTCCTTCTAGGGTCTGGCCCAGAAATGGACGCCTGAGTCCATTGGCCAGGAATCAGCACAGAGGAGTTCGCTGCAGGGTACTGGGAAAACTGTCTCATTTTCAGGGCTTCCTCTTTCTCTACAAACTGGAATATGAGGTCAACACATGACAGAGGGCACAGTTGAGAGAATCTGAGACATGGAGCCAGAGCCTCTATCTCAGTAAAATCTCAGCCCCAGCCCATAGCCATACTTCCAGAGTCACCATGTTCTTCATTGGTAAAGTCATTCGGGAATGCCTGCTATGACAAAAGTGTCACATGTGTGGTACACTGAGTCCATCTGGCCAGAGCTAAAAGACTTGTGCAAGGTCATGGGTTGTGCAGAGCAAGAGCAAAGAGCAGGACTCAATCTCCTGAGGAGCAGCCCAGAGTTCTCTCCCCAGCCCTGTTCTGAGGCTCTTCAATGCTCAGAGAAAGCAGATAAAGTAGGGGGGCAGTGTTTGCTTGGGAGACCATGTCTTCATGACCTGACTTTCAGAAGCCCTTTTGAAACTGACTCAAGCCTCCAGGTACTACTGTCCAGTAACGCTCATTTGTTAGTACTGACATTTTCCTTCCTTTCTCCTCTTCGTGGCTGAAAATATCCATCCTCTGATTCCTTCCTCCATTAACACAACTTTTTGTTGCTGTTGTTGTGGGAAGTGTATTAAAGAAAAAGGGCACTAGACTGCAAGTCAAGCAACCTGTTTTAGTACCTGTAAGTGATCTTGAGCAGCACAACTTAACGTGGCCAGGCCCTGCTGGCTCACCTGCATGTAAGACTGGATACCCTCCTGAGCTGTCTGTACCCCCAAGTTTGTCATGGCACTCAGTTCCCTCATGTATTTGGGTGACTGCTAGGAAGGAAATACAAATGTAAATTGTGGAGTGCTAACTAAATGTAAGGTCTCATTACCATTATTCAAACACTCGTCTGAAAACTATAAAACATTTTATTTCTTCTTAAATTATTTGTCATCTTCTCCACTCATAAACTTCCCAGTTCTTTGGTTACTCGGGTTGGTGGTAAAAACAGAATGCCATCTTTTCATGTTCTGCCACTTTTCCCCACTGAGCAATAAGCACGTCAACCAGAAATATTATGGAGGTCATGTGGCTGAAGCATTTATTCTGCAGTTGTGCGTCACTGGGTTTTGAGAGTGGCTGCTAAGTATTATAGGGAATGGGATCCCTGTTCCTTCTCACTTTTCACTTTCTGTTTAATCAGTAACATGTGGGTCGAGAAGAACACAAAGCTTTACTCCCCATGAAAAGATTAACAAAAGAGCCAAAACTGAAGTCGGAATATGGTAGCATGAGAATGAAAAGCATCCTCGGCATGTTATGGGTTACATTTTCCACCCCTTCCTCCTCTCCCTGCCTTCTGAAAAGACATGTGAGGCTCTAATCTGTTACCTCTGAATGCAGTGTTGTTCTCAAATAGTTACTGATGATGCCATTAAATGGAGATGAGGCCATTTTGGAGCAGAGTGGGCTCCAAATCTTATGTGGCCAGTGTCCTTACAAGAAGGTGACCTGTGAAGAGAGACACACAGAAGAAACTCTGTGACGACAAGACACACTGGAGTGACAATGTTCTTCTCCAAGGAGCAGCCAGGACTGAATCAACCACCGAAGGTAAGAAGACAGGAAAGTTTTTCCCAACAGGTTTCAGGTGAGCGCCCCCTGCTGACACAGTGATTTTGGACTCCTAGCCCGCAGGTCTCTGAGACAATGCATTTCGTACATTTGTTTTAAGTTGTCTGGTTTGTGGTTCTTTGTTTTAGAAATGCTAGGAAATGAATACAGTGAGGAAGAAGTCTGCAAGAAGAGGTTTCCCAAATGGTGCTGAATCAGTTATCTAATGCTGTGTAACAAGCTACCACAAAGTTAGCAGCTTAAAACAGCACCTCCATAGCTCAGGGTTTCTATGGGTCAGGAACCTGAGCATAACTTAGTGGAATCTTCATCTTCAAGATCTCTCATGGATGTAACGGAGTGTGGGCCAGGGCTGGTGTTTCATCCAAAGGCTCGGATGTGGCAGGATCTACCATGAACCGGTGGTTATGCCTGGTCCAGCTGTAGGCTGGTGACAGAAGGGGCCCCTGAGTGGAGGTCTGAGACACCAAGGCACTCTCTGATACCTGTGGGCGCTGAGAGCAGAGGACTTATCTCAGTCTAACGAGCTATCCAGCTGAAGGCTTTAGAGGAAGATAAGCAGCATCCTTCTTGTAGGTGAACAGTTACCCTCACCAAGACTGTAGGTTTGGTTCTTTCTTGGAAATGTGAAGCTACCCTCTGTCAAAATAGGCTAGATTAGAAAAATTAAACTTTCTGGTCATTTCCTTCTTGTGATATTTTAGAGAATGTGTGGTGAGACCTTGGGATCGTAGGTGAGTGCAAAATAAGAATCACACAACAGACAGCAGAGACCTACTGTGGCCTGACACGGTGGTGTGTGTGTGAGTTTGTAGACTGTTACTCTTCCAGGTGAACATAGATATAGAGACAGAGCTATAGACAGAGGCAGAGATAGCTCCCCTGCTTTAATTATGTGTTGAGCATCTATTAAGTGCTATAAAATAGAGATATGGTAGATAACAGGGCAACAATTTTTGTTGCAGTTTAAAGGGGTAAATCATCAAATACCTGTCCTCAGAGTTCTGACTAGTCTGATTTAGAAACGTAAGTGTTAATTCTGATTAAAAACTCCTGTACTGTGATTAATGGATTAGAAATCATAGTTTGATCCTGAGTTCAAAATTGCCTTCCTACTTGCCTACCAAATTGTAGCAGAGACTCTGTGAGTGGTTTTGTCCAGGGCAGCAGGAGCAAGAGCCTTTGTGGTGTGTGGATAGGGAGTTGGTAATGGGGAGAGAGAGAGAGAGAGAGAGAGAGAGATCTATTCAAAAGAAATATATGAAAAGTAAAGTAAGAATAGGAAATAAGCAAGCCTCATAAAAACATTGCTATAGATCAGATGAACATTATGAACAAACCTATTGCTAAAATTTAAAAATATCTTAATGAAGGAACGATGTCCTGTAGAAAAAATGTGAGTTCTTTATAAAACCTGAGCTCACTGATAAGGGCTCAGGGATGATGACATGGTCATATAATAGAACGATATAAAGCATAAGCTAAGAGAGTTCTGGAATGGAGTGGATAGGAAATAAAGCAATTATAGGAAAGAAAGCCAAACTGGAGGCAGTGCAAAAGGGCAGAGTTGCTGTGGAAATGTATTACTAATTTATGGATGGCAGGATTGGGAAAGACAGAAAAAGTGAATTTAGTATGGAGCAAGAATTATGAAAGAATTAGAGAGAAAGTGAGAAATTAGCAAGACAGATAAATGAGATAAAGCACATACATAATTGATGTCTTCAAAGAAGATAACAAAATAATAGAAGAACTATACTCAAAGATGGTTGGCAGGAGGTTGGGGAGATGTTGGTCAAAGAAACAACATTTTGTTCAGACAGAAGGACTCAGTTCAAGAGATCTGCTGGACAACATGATGACTAAAGTTAACAGTGCATAATATTATTGAAATATGCTAAAGGGAAAATGTACAATCCTGTGAGGTCATGCACTTGCAAGTAGCTAGATTTAGTTAGTCCACAACATATGCGAGTATACTTGAAAATAGTATGCGGTAGATATACGGTTTTATCTGACGATTTTGTTTAAAAAATCTAACATTCCCACAAAAAAGTAGGAGACAAAGATGTATTCAATTATAATGCCCAGAAATGAAGGCTTGACTCTTCGGTTTGAAAGATAACATCCTACACCCTCATAGAAAATATCAAAGCAGAGCTGTCCCTGGGGGACTCAGCTGAGCAAGATGGCTGAACTTCCAGGAGAAAGAAAAAACCCTTTGGACAGCAGCTCCAGAGATCCCGTTACCTCTTCCTCAACCTGGCTCTGAGTGCTACAAGACCTCTGCCAACCCCTGAGGTCAGGAGAAAAGGGTCTATGAGGTCCTAAAGAAAACATGTGGATATAAGGTTGCTACTGCCCCTGAACCACACACTGAGGCAGCAGAAAGCATCTTTGGACCTGCAAGAGCCTAGGAAGTCTAGTTCTTAGGAATGCTTTTTGAAAAAACTACTAGAGGATGCTATTCGACCAGCTGAAAGGTCAATGAAAAAAAGTACAGCAAAAAGACCACCGATGAGCATGAATACATTACAGGGTAGGGTTGAGACCAAAACAGTTTGGTGATGGGTGTGTAGAAATTACACTAACAAACAAAACTCAGCAGACAAATGAGGAACTGTGCAGCTGAAGGGAATAGAGGAGGCAGACATTTTTGATTATATAGGACTTGCTACATTTTGAATTTCATGCCACATACATTTATTATCTATTTGCCCCTACCAAAATACCAAAATAATGTTTAAAAATAACATGAGCAAAGTGGACTAACATTTTCAGAGTTATTGTTCTATGAACAGAACAAAAGATGATGTATACAGTTTTGTGTTCTTTCAACCACAACCAGTGTGGGTGTAGAGAAGCTATGCTCTCACACAACCATGGAAAAAAAAGTTAAAGGGGAAAAGCAAAGGAAACATTATTCTCTGTTCTGTGCTGGCATTAGTAGTGTAGGCCTGGCATTTTTCCCTGGCTAAGGTTCCAGTGACCTTTCTCCCAGGACACTTTGTTCTGCTGGTGTGCATACTGAGGTGGGGGGCGGGGCTCTGAGGATGGTTACACACATCCAGTCAGTTCCATCGTCAGCCTGTCGCTTTTGATCATGTGAGCCTCCCCTTGTCCCATCACGGGGCTCACCAGTCTCCCCAGGCTTGGTCCTGCCCAAATCCTGGTTCATAGCTCTTAGACATCAAATGCTGGGCACCCAACTCTGATGTTACAAAGACAGCTCCAGCCTCTGGCACAATGTAGATGTGCTGCCCGTAAGAATGCCCTGATGCAAAGGCCACATCCGTGCCAGGGAAATCAGAACCTGGGGGCTGGGTACTAAGGCATCAGCTAGGTGTTGAAAACATTTCAGATGACTCTGATGGGCAGTGAAGTTTGAGAACCGATGATTTAGTTCACTCTAGGAAGTGACTATAACAGGGCAGTGTTTGAGTGCATTCTGCAGAACACTAACCCCTTGCAACTTCAACTGGTCCAGGTTGTTTTTTTTAAATAGACTATCCATAGATAAAAATATTCCTTAGTCAAATATCTTTGGGAAATACTGGATTAAAGAAAAGTCCAGCAGTTGCCTTTCCTGTAGGACTTCTATAGAATTAATCAACTTATATGAACTGAAAACTCCTAGAGCCTCAAGTATGCTTTGATAACTGCTTACCCAGAGTTCTACTTTAGTTAGTGAAATATAAGTTCACTGCAGTTGCCTGTCCTGGCTTCAGGGTTCAGGGGAGAGATATGGTTGTTATTTCAACATGAGATTCACAAGGCATTTTCCCTGGAACAATGCAGCTAAATGTAGCTGAAAAAGTATCATGAGAGCTATAATTTAATGTGTGTAGCTTAAATAAGCTTTTGTGGACTAGTCTGGAAACCAAGCCACCAGGAATATAGTTGCCATTATAGGAGAATCCATTTAGGACAGCAGCCAGATTTCATGGGACACTCAACCTAGGGTTCTCTGAGGAGCTGACTTTTAGAGAATTCTGAAAGCAAAGGTCTTTCTCAAGCTTAAATTATGCACCCACTTTTTGAATGACTGAATCTAACATGAATGGTTGTTACTTGTTGCCAACTTACATGCCTTGAAATTCTGGGATGTGTTTTTTCATGTTGGATTTTTCTTAAGGATTAAAAACATTCTGAATAAATGTCTTAGAATCATAATTGACTTTAATTACCTGTTGCTATGGAGGTTTGCTTGGTTACAAATTCCTCATCTGTTGCTCCTAATTCAGCTCAAGTGTCAGCAGCTACAGGGATATTCTGACTCTAATGAGAAATAATACATAAATTTTTAAATAATTTTCATCTTTCCTCCAGCAATAGCTATTCAAGGAGTGCCAAGAGGAGAAAAAAAAAAACAGGAGGGAGTGATATTTCATAAGAGCTCTAATACAGATCTTCAAGAAAGATCTGGAATGCTTTCTTTCTCTGGGATGAAAATTTAGTCATAACAGCTTGAGAATGAGAGAAAAAAAAATTGTCAGAAGACTCATTTTGAAGCCCAAGCTGTTTGTTGGAAATCTCGTTCCTCACTACAAATTTTTTGCTTGCTGGTTTCTCCTGAAAAAGAAGAAAAAAGTGGAGTTTAATATTTGTCAAAATCCTTTGGATGATATAATTCTATATTTGACAGAGGAAAGCAAAAGTCAAATCCAGACCAAGCCAGATGAATTTAAAAAAAATTTTAATGAAGATAATGTATTAAAATGAGAGTAAAATTCCAAATCCTTACATCCACACTACACAAGAATTCACTGCTATACCTTCCTCTGCCATTTAAAAATGGGCCTTTGAGATGAAGGCTCAAGTACTTAGGGGTGCAGTGACAAAGTTTCTAAAACTTACTTTGAAATGGTAGCTTTAGAATGAGTTCACTTCTCCAGACTGAGCTATGTTTCCCCACATTCCCTCTCCTGTGGGTTTCTAAGCCACAAGGCACATTCTTCAATGAGTGCCAGGACAGAAGGGACATGCCAGCCATGTGTAGCTCTTGGGCATTATCACTGAATGGCTGGATCACCTCTCACCTCATTGGTGTGGGCAAGAAGCTGGCCTGCAACTGTGTCCCCTCCCCAGGGTTCCATCCAGCCAGTTGCTGGACTAGCTCCGCAAGGAAAGGCCCCTGAGTTCTGCAGGACCCCCACGTCATCAAAGCTAGAGGCAACCAGAATGGTATGGGTCTGTCAGTCACAGGCTCCCCTCCTCTCTGAAGACCAGCCACTTCTCCATCCTAGATGTAACATCTGGTGAGGAGAGCCACTGCAGGAAGGACCTTTGCTGCTGGCAGGAAGGACCATTGCAGAGCACCGTGCCCCAACCCCTCAGTTCCAGGAAGTCCGAGTACAGCTATACCACCCTCCAGGAAAATCTAAGTACACTGGCACTGGCACCACTGCCTGTGGCCACACTGTCTCTGCACCCAGACTCCTCAAGGCAGCAGATCCTTGGGCCAATGCCTAGCAATCACCTTTCCCTTAAAAATCTTTGCTCTCCCCTTGCTCTTAGCTGACTCTCTTTTTGAAATTAGCCCTCTTGCACTTGAGTGGAATAAACAGCCTTGTTGCTTACACAAAGCCTACCCAGGCAATCTCTCTGCTCTCCACACCTTCATTACACTTTCTAACTCATACTAGTGGTTTCCAACCTGCCCTTGACCTGATCTTCCCCTCCCAGTCCTTGGCTTGTGGATTTCAAACTCTAGCATCAGACAGGAAGATACAGACATGTAACCTCTGTTTCTGTGGCTGATTCACCCCAACTAATGAACATGTAACATGTTGCATGTATAGATACATATTTATATACATATACAAATACAAGTATATATAGTATTGAAAGAAATAAATTAGTCATTAACAATTATTGAACCTAAGCATCTTAGTTACTTTTCCCGTTGCTGAGACAAAATACCTGACACTCAAAGTTAAAGGAGGAGAGGTTTATTTCAGCTCAGGGTTTGTAGACGTTTCAGTCCACAGTCAGCTGGCTCCAAGGCAGGGTGGCATGGCAGAGGGACATCACAGAGGAGAAACAGTCCGTGGCAGGACAGGCAGGGGACCGAAAAGCAGCAAGCAGCAGCAGCAGCAGCATGTCTTCCCGTTCTCTTAATATTCCATACAAGCTATAAGCCTATTGATTGGTACCACCCATACCCAAGGTGGGGCTTCCATTATCCACACCTTTAATCTCAGTATCACACCCTTAACCCAAGTATCATACTCTTCCTCCACATTCACAACCCTAATCCACCCACCTTGAACCTCACCACCCCTTAGCACATAAGGCTTTGGGGGGCCATCTACATACAAGCCATAACACTAAGTAATGGTACATGAATGTTTATCTTACCATTCATTCAAGATTTTTGTATATTTGAATTTTTCCATATAAATAATTTATGCAAAGAAATAATGGGTCTTAGTAATAAGTAAGACAAATAGATTCTTAGTCCAAAGAACCAATGGAAAATATTCGCTATTAGATTGGCTGTTTTTCTTCCCTTGCACTAAAACGTATATTACTTTACAGTACTTTATAATCTTAGGTAATGATATCCTTTTCCATGACATTTCCACTCCTATTATTCTGCAATAGCAGCCCTCAGGTGGTCACCTCTGAGTCACATCTTCTGGCATTCATGCCTGTGAGTCGCAGCTTCTGCCCTAAATCAGGACTGGCTCTGTGACTCCATGGAACTGGGCAGAAGGGGCACTGTATGGCTTCTGAGACTAGATCATAAAGGGCATTTTAATTTCCCTCTTGGTCTTTTGTTCAAGCTTTCTATATCTTCATTGATTTTTATCTACTTGCTCCATATTTTTCTAAAAGAATTGGAAATACGACTATAATTGTGGATTTGCCAATTTCTTTTTATTTCTATCAGTTTTGCTTTATATAATTTGAAGTTTTGTTGTTAGACACATACAGGTACAGATTATTATATCTTCTTGACAAATTAACTCATTTATCATTATAAAATTTACCTGGTTTATTGCTTTTAATATTGGTCTAAAATTATTTTCTCTGTTATAAATGTAACCACTCCAGCTTTCTTTTAATCAGTGTTTGCATTATATATGTGTTGTGTGTGAAATATATATATATATATATATATTTCTACTTTTAACCTATGTCTTTTTATTTAAAATGGGTTTTTATAAGGAACATACAGTTGAGGCTTATTTTTTTTTTTTACTATTCAAAACAATTCTGCCTTTAATTGGTGGACAAGTAAGTCAGGGTTCAAACACAGAAGCAGAACCCACTAGAGATATGTTTCAAGAGATGGATCATTAGGAATTATCTATGCGATGTGGGAACTGGCTAGGAAAGCCTGAAATCATAGGGCTGTTCCCAGGAGGGTAAACTGGAGTTCTCAGACATGCCTGACACTTCGTTCCACAGGCAGGACTTCATCAGCTAAGCATCAGCCTTGCTCTTCAGAACCTTCAACTGATTGAGTGAGGCCCACCAGATTACCTTGGAGAATCTCATTTACTTTAACTCACAGCAGCACTGAGGCATGGCAAACTGCAGCCCAGGTTAGTGGACACATGAGAAGACCATCACAGGGAGGCTGATCACAGTAAGACCACCTACATTTAGTGTAATTATTAATAGCGTTGAGTTTAAATCTACCACCTTGCTATTCATTTTATATTTGTTTCCTACTTCTTTCATCATTTTTTCTTTCCCTAACTTCTTATGGATTACTTTTTATGATAGTTGTTCCTTTTCATTTTATTTTTTAATGATTCCTTGAGGATTTCTAATTAAAAAATTTTTACTGACTTAAGACTTTTTGATAGTTTTTTTCATTCAAGACTTTCAAAATGTTGTTTCACTGTATTCTAACAAGAATAACTTTTGATGAAAAGTCTTGTCATTCTTATCTTTTTCTCTGTTTAAAATGTTTTTCCTTGGGATGGGTTTTAGTATTTTTTTCTTTGTGGTCATGTTTCAGATGTTTGGTTAGACTATGCCTTGTTATGCTGTTAAGAGTTTATTTGCTTGGGCTTCTTGTATCTGAGGGCTTCTAATTTTTGTTAAATTCATAAAACATGAGAAATGCATCCATTATCTCTTTCAGTATTTTTTCCTTTCCCCTGCCTTTCTCTCCTAGGATTCCACATGTGTAGATTACATCACTCCATATTGTCTTAACAGCATTGGTTCTCTGGGTCCCTATCATTCTTTTTCAATTTCATTTTGAGTAGTTTCTATTGTGTTGTAGTCATGTCTATGGATCTTGTAGGGACAGAAGGGACCCCTGAGGAGAGTTTAAAAGACTCCAGCTCTCTTTAGAGGGTAAAAAAGCAGGCTGTGTGTGGCTATGAGTAGCAAGCAGTGTTGTATTTTGAAAATGACAGGTTGTGGCTTTGACACCTGCCTCCATGCAGGCACCACTGTCCCTCCTGGTGCAGGTTGCCATGCCTCCCCATATCCCCCTATTAGCCCACAAGACCAAACCCCTAGCAACAAGCCCAATATCCAACCAATCAAGTGTGGACCCTTGGAGAGGTAGAGACAGGGCCCTTCCCCATAAAACAGGATCACATCCCTAGATACAGCAGTGACCCAGCTCTGGGTGCTCCCACTCCTCTGGACAGGCTTTGTACCAATTCTTTTTCCAGTACCTACAATAAAGTTTTTGCTTTGCACTGGTCTTCTCTGGCTCCTCTTCCTCTTTATATGTTGGAGAGAGAGAAACTTGGCTAGGTGAGTCTGGGGACCCCCAGGCCCCAGACCCACCAGACATAACAATCTCTTCTTGTATGGTATCTTATGGTATCTAATCTGCTGTTAATCTCACTTCGTCCATTCTGCATTTCAGATCCCTTTTCATCTCTAGCAATTCTATTTGGGTCTTTGCGTCCATTCTTTCTTACTGCAACATGCTCATGTTTACCTATATCTCCTTGAACATCTGTGGGATTTTATAGTAACTATTTGTTATCCTCTTCTGCTAGTTTTATCACCTCTATGATCTTGGGTTCAGTTCCTATTGAGTAATTTTTCTCATTTGTGTTTGGATGTTAACTTTTGTTGGACACAGGACATAGTGAACTTTTTGTTCTTGAATGCTAGACTTTTTTTGTATTCTTTGCCAGTGTTGAATTTTGTTCTATCACTTAATTAAATCATTTGAAATCAGCATGTTTGAGTCTTGCTTTTAAGCTGGGTTAGGGATGCCCCTGTGCATTTTTAGCCTAAGCCAAGGCCTAGAACTATGATTGCAGCCCTCTATTAAAGTAATTTTCTTCTCAGAGTTTTACCCAGTGCCTCATGTATTACACTTTCTTTCTGCTCTGGATGGTGGGACACAAAACTCTTTCCAGCCCTGGATGAGCTCTGAGAACTGTTCTGCATTCTACTTCTTTTCCTGGACTTGGATAACTGCTTTTCATATACAGATTTACAGTCAGCCAGAGATTTGAAGGCTCTGCTCTGGCAACCTCTGTCTCTCTTTGTCTCTTTCCCACTCCCTGTAGCTCACTCCTCTCCAGTATTTTTCCCTGATTTCTCTTCCTTTGCTGTGGCTTGGACAGTGCTTCCCAGCAATGAGCTGGGCGCAATACTTTATTCCCCTTCTCTATGGGATCCTGCACACTGGGTTGTCCACTTTCTAGAAAATATTATTTCATGTTCTTCATGTGCTCTAGTTGTTTATGCCAGGAGGGCTACTACTACCCCATTGTGATCGGAAGTAGAAATGTGTCATTAATTGATTTGGGAAGACTAGATCATTGTCATAAAATAATCTTTTAATACGGAAAATTTAATGTCAAAGAAACAAGATTCACAGTCATAACCAGAGGAGCAACTTTGGAATTGTATCTTACATTTCTGACTTTAATGCACAGTAACCAAAGTACCAAAATCTCATGGGACAGTTAACTTACTAGTCCATCACCTGTTCACAGTTCTGGCAGCCAACGTGTGTGCACTGGCAGTGAGGCCTTTGACCATCGTGGACTTGACTACAAAGTCAACTTGATAGACTTGCGTTAGTCACTGAGCTTTGGCTCTCTGTCCCTCCTTGAGCTGTGTAAGTATATCTGTAGACAAATTAGAACTGAAAATGAGACACCCGTTCTCACTCCAAGTCCTGGCTAGGTCAACCCAAAATCTGAGACTGCTGGCTACACAGTAATTTTCTTTTGAAGACCATATAGCAAGCAGTTCAAGTCACTTAGCTAAGTAGCAACAGAAAAATGATTCAGAGCCTTAAGTATATTGAAATACTGGAATTGAGTGTTGCAATAAATCTGTAAAACTGTCGCACATATTTAATTTTGTGAGACTGCACAAAATAACTCCTTTCGTTTAAATAGTTTTAATTTTTTTGTAAGTTACCTAAAAATTAAAATTTCGTTTTATGGTAACCAAATGTTAGCAAGGGGCAGAGCTAAGGAAGTCCAGGCCCTGGAGAACAGACAGGGCCACCAACAGGGACCGGGATGGGAGGTACAGTACTTGCGTAGGTGGTCAGAGCCTTTTCAATCCCTGACTCCACTCCACCCAGGGCAGCACAAGGTGCCCGGTCAAAAAGAACAAGTTGGTCTTCTGCTTCCCCTTCTCAGCGCCCAGGATCTTGAAGACCTACGGAAGGGGTCTCACAGACTCACACTCTGGCACACAGGTGCACACACAGCCCAAGGTGCGACCTCGGCCTCCTCTTCAGCTCAGAAGCAGGAAGGTAGAGTCCGCCAGTCCCCCCTCGCCTCCCCATCCTCTTCCACGACAGCTCAGAGCCACACACCTGCCTGCAGGTTGCTGAGGTTGCTCACGTGGGTCCCGCCCTCGATGTCACCACGCGCACAGGTGACATAAGCCTCTGGCAGGCCCCGGCCTGTACTTGCAGCAGGGCAACGGGCATCACAGGAGTTGGCCTCAGGAACCTCGCAGAGCAGCACCCGACCCCGACCCCGACCCCGACCTCGTGCACCTGCTGCACCTGGGGTTGGTCAGGCTCAGCTTTCGCACGCGCACAGGCAGCCGCAATCTTCCGGTCCAGGCTGTGCTCACGTGGCAGCTGCTCGGGGTCACGTGGGGCTGCACAGCTCGGGCGGGAAAGAGGGCTTTACGGGAGGCGCTCACCCCCACTCTGAAGAGCGTATCTGAATCTCTGGAAGCACGTAACCAAGGAGCACATGTTTAGAGATCATCTCCCACATCCTCCCTGGGCAGGGTCTGCCCACTGTGTGCCCCCTCTCCTCTGAAGGAAGAAGCCAGCTGCTGTTCAGATGTGTGTACCCTCCATCCTGCAAGCCCAACCTTCAGATTCTACCCTAAAACCACGTCTGAAGGGGCGGAGTAGCTGGGCCCTGGGCTGTCTCGCGCAGGCGCAGTACTTTTTGAGTCAGTTGCGCAGCCTCAGTGCTGAGGGAAACGTTAGCCGCGCAGGCGCCGTGGCGCATGATGACGGTCGGTTTTTGCCGTTAAAATCGCGACTGGTAAGCCTGTGAGGGAGCTAGGCACCACCTCCGGAGGAGGCTCTGCGGTGACCCAGGGCCGATCCTGTGGGCAGGGCAAAGTGCAGTGCGTTAGCAGAAGGGCTCCTGCAGTGGAAGCAGACACAGACCGAGGCCCCCAGCGCTGTGCTGAGAGGAGCTCTGTGGCGCGGACTGGTGGCTGGGTGGGCACCCAGCGGCAAAGCGCGGTTCCTGAACACTGCAGATACCTCGGGAGGAGGCCGGAGGCGCCCCACGGAAGGGTAAGCTAGGCGGTGTGTGGGGCAGGCCTACAGTAAAGGTCAGAAATGGGCACTGGGGACAATCTGTCGCTTCCTCCAACAGCATCTCCCGCACTCGAAAGTCTGGCTCCTGATGGGTGTGCACAGGGAGAAGACAGACTTCTGTGCACTCTCAGTAAGGCCCTGTCCCCATTGCTGCTAAGAGTGGGAAATGTTAGGCCTTCCTCTGGGCCTAAAAACATCTTATCTTTACCCACATTGAGTTGTTCAATGAAAACAGATTTCATTGTCCAAATCGGGACACTGAGCATTCAAACACATAAGAAGGGCTGCGGTATAGCTCAGGGGTAGAGAGCTTTCGTGACATGCTTGAGGGTCAAGGTTTCTTCCCCAGAAGGAAGAAAGGAGAGACAGAAGGTGTGTGTAGGGGGGAATGTGAAGAAGAACCTATGAATTCATAATGATCCTCAAAAAGAAAAGGGGGAACTGCTTTTGGCAGCTAAGAAGCGAAGAAGGAATGCTAGAGTTGGAAATTGTCATCTTACAATCACCAGTGTAGTACTGGATTCAGACCTGGCCTATGGCTGATGTGCAGTTAGATAAAAAAAAAAAATACTTAAGTAGGATCTTCACTGATTTCAAATTATTACCCCACAGGTTATCAATTATTAAAGAGAAAAATCACTTTACTATGAGGAGCTCTGGAAGACAGCACCCTCCCTAATCAAGTGAGCAAACTTACCATCATGGGCCAGCTGAAGTCATGAAGGAAGGAAGGATGGATCACTTGTGCAGTGTTCTCCCCCAAAATGCTTAACTCACATTGACTCAGGAGGAAACAAGACAGCTTACAGGACAAGAGTCTCAGACTTCTCAGAAGTGCTAATGTCATGAAAGACAGAATAATGTAGCAAAATGTTTTACAATAAAAGAACCAAAAACATGATATGCAACGCCTTAACTTTGATCCCAAATCTAAACAAAATAGATATTAACAATATTACTGGCTTCTGGCCAGAGCAGAATGAAGAGATAAATTTAACTTCCCACCTGCAAACGAACAGACAACCCCAGAAAATATGTAATTGGCTGTCAGTCACTGAGAGTGATGACCAAGAACCGAGAAATGCAGGAAGTGAGCCCTAAGACTGCTGAGCTTCTTGCTTTCAGAGGTTTTCCAGCATGGCTTAGGGAGGGGAAACAGGCAGAGACCAGTGTCCTCCCAACTATGGAAAGGAAGTGAAGAGTCCAGGAAAATCACAGTGGCCCCATCCACAAAGCTCAGGGGGAGAAGGGAAAACAGCCCCCAGAGCATGGACTGTGGAGCAATGCAAAGGGCAGCTTGAATACTCAGGAAAGTGCTGTCAGTGTGTGTGTGAGGCAACAGCCAGGCCAGGAACAGAACCCCGGGAGAGTCAGAGGAGAGGAGAGGTGAGTGCCACAGGGGATCAGGGGCACAGCCTGTCCTTCTGACCAGCCTGGACTCCACAGGATTCACAGGCCCTGGTACTCAGAAAGGATTCCCCTTAGCAGCTATGAATAAGGGGTCCAGGCTAGGCTCCAATTTGCAGTCTTCCTGCAGTCCTCCCTGACACTAAATGCACAAGATGGAGATACTCCCAGCTTCTTTAAAAAAGGCTGTACAGACATTCTTTATAGCTGAATCCAGCAATTCGATTTATAAAGATAAATTGAAAATGCTGTATTTCCTCTGAAATTGGTTGGATACAGAAATACAGAAGAGAATTGAAGTTAAGGAAGAAAAAATGTACTTAGTAGTCCAGCAGTTTAGAATTGGAACCTCAGGCAACAGGAGAACTGGCAAGGGCTCAAACACAAGAAGACAATGTGGCTGAGGATCAGAGTGAAAGGAGAATGCTGCAGACACTGGACAGGGTCCTCAATGCTCCGAAGGGTATACAGAAAGGGCTGCTCAAGGACATGCCAAAGCAGTGGGTCAGGGAGAGGCAGGGCACCTGACCCCTCTCCGAAGAAGCCTTGGGTTCTCCAGCGTCATGGCGGTGTCCAGACCCAGGCACCTGGCTAGAAACTGTCCATACAGAGGGACAGAGGCCTGCCACTTCTTCCTCCCCACCTCCACCCTTGCCAAATTCCCATCTGTGGTAGAAACAGAGCAAAGTCCACTACATATGGCTTTTTTTTAAAAGCATGCATGGGATGAAGTTCAAAGAATGAAAGCAACTACACCTACCTTGCATTCCCAAAAGTCACCACTTGGCTACAACTCTTTATCCAATGGCTCATGGAAAAACCCAGGTCAACCTGAGTGCCCAGCTCATGAAGAGAAATGAAATGCAAGCAGCAGTCCGAGACCTCCATTCTCATCACCGAGGAGCCTCATTGACTCCCCTTCGTGATGCTTCATGTCAGCCAAGAGACTTGCATGTTTCCACTGCAGAACTCTGCTGTGGACACTGACTGACCACCCAAAGGTGATCGGTTAGAAACTCAGCTGAACCAGTGGCTCTGGGGACTCCTTCCCAAGGACGGGGTGAGAAGGCTCATTTCCCCTGTTATTAGTACTTGGAAAATGGACTGCTCTGAGCCCTAAGCTCCTTGACCTATGCCAAGCTCATCTCCAGGATGTGCTACCTCGTGACGCTTCTTAATGAACAGCAGGAAGCTAAGGTGTTCCAGGCCCCATGGAGGCTGGAGCAGTAGAATAATGAGAGCTCCATCAGCAAGGGCCCAGAAGCCCAGAGAGTGCTGAAGGGGCAGCAGGAGCCACAGACAGTGAAGACGGCCACACCGTGAGGATCTGCCTGCAGTGCCCAAGCAGGGACACCAGGCCTCCCAGTCACTACCTTGTCCCGGCCACCAGGCCACCAAGCCTTGGTCAGGACAGTGATCTCTGCTTCACCGAGAGAATGAAGGCACTGACACAGCAGACAGAGTACAGGATAAGCTGTGGAATCACAAGATGTGCAGCACAGAGGCTGTGGTGTAGTTTCAAGAACCCGCAGACCACTTCCCTGGAGCAATGGGATATTGAATAGCCAGCCTTCATCCTTCACGTCTCCATGCTGTTCAACCAATGTTACTCTTCCTTTTTTGGGGGTTCAGACATTTGCTGGAATTCATGTTCAACTCCAAATCCATCCTGGCATTAAGAGCTGTGTCAGTGGTACTGGTGGCTGGCATCACCCTCTGTGTATCCTTACCCAGGAAGGTAAGGATAATGACTGATTCATGTTTGCCGACTGCATGGTGACCTGGTAACAGATTCGGAATGCACAAACTGAACGTCCATGCCACTTTCGCCTCCTACCTCACATTGCCCTGAGCCTGAGCTGTACTCTGTTCTTCATTGAAGATCTCTGAGGAACGCAAGCCAAGATAACTCTCGGCTGCACTGTTTTGAGAAGTTAAGTGCGGCAGCCAAAGTTGACACAGTAGCAAGCTTTCTCCAACCCAGAACTCCATAGCCTGATGGCCTCACCGTCTCATGTGTCACCTACCCTTAAGAATCTCTTCCACTGGAGAGAGGATGGGGCCAACACTCAGAAGTGCTGTCTTGCAGATGCTAGATTCCCGCAGCTGCCTCCTTCCCTGGTGTATGAGACGCCGGATACCTAGGTCTAGTTAAGCATGGCCACTGGGTCCTTCCTGTGCTGCTCTGTGGGACTGCATCAGCTTTGTTCCTTTTCTCCAGCCCCACTGTGATTAAATGTGAGTTAATGGATAAAGATGCTTGTTAGTTTTGGGACACTAGATAAAATCTGTAACAGACCTAAAGTCCCAAAGTAAACTACTCAACTCCTTGTTTGCCCGGAACTGATGTTCCGGACACCACAATCTATAGAACAAGCTGCAAATGTCTGCTGACCATCAATATGTGACAGTCGACCACTAACCTTTGTCCCTTTTCTTTAATTCTATATGTTAACTTCCCCCTCAACCCCCTATAAGAACAGCCTGGGACTCTGAGCCAGTTGCCTCTCTAAGCTATTTTGCTTTGGGAGTGCCGTCTGGCCAGACTAATAAAGGTCTGTTTTACTTTCCAACTTGTCCGGTGTGTTCCTTCCCGGGTGTTCTTTGCTGCAGTCAGCTCCTCGGAGAGTTTGGTAAGGCCCTCGGTCTTACACCTCTAAAGTGGGTTGCATGGACAGTAGTCTGCTCCTGGGCTTGCCTTGATTTACCTTTTGTTTGACTGTGCAGTGGTTTAGCACATTTCTCTACAGGCAGGTGGTAGACTTACAAGAATAATTTAATAAGCTGACAGCCTTGAGGGTGCCCTTCCAGTTCAACACTGAATAACTTGCCTGATAACCGACATTTCCCATGGCCACAGCACCCTGGCACTCCGTACCAAGCACTAACGTAAAAGTGTTCAGTTGTTTTCACTGTTTGGGATTGGAGGTTACAAAGGTTTTTGTCCACCCTTGCCTGTGTTCGTGGGGGCTCTTTCAGTCTCCCATGCCCTCATCACTCAGCTACCTCCTGCCCAACTGCCCTGACCTGCTGAGGTGTCACCATGGGGAGGCTGACCTTGTGGGGCTGAAGAAAGGGCCCACAGTACTGGAAGAAGCTCATCTGCGTAAGCAGCGGCACAGGAAGAGCCTGTCAGCCTCCTGCTTTGGCTCCTGGCAGCCCTCAACATATGTAGGTGCTATTGAGGGATCCAGCAGCCCCTTCAAGTTCTTGGTCACTGTTCAGAGTGGGCAGACTAGCTGCAGCTCCAACATTTCCATAAAGAAGGGCCTCAGGAGCTGGGTGTGGTGGCATATGTCTGTAATCCCACCCCTCGGGAGGCTCAGGCAGGAGGCTTGAGTTTAAGGACAGCCTGGGCAATTGGCAACTTAGTGAGCTCCTATCTCAAAATTAAAAATAAAAGGGTTGGGGTTGTAGGTCAGTTGTAAAGCCTGGGGTTCAATCCCCAGTACTGCAAAACAAAAGGGGGCCCCTCAGGGATGGCCATCATGTTGGAAGGAACCAGTAGCCTTTTCTGAACCCTGTGCTTACCCATTAAGCACACTGCTTAGTAGCGATGGTCAGGGTGCTGGCAACCAAAGAAGGGGTAAATCTTCCCCCAGGCTGCTCGGTCCCCCCACAGCCCCCTGTTCTGTACTACTTCACACTTTGATACCACGGAATTGAAGGTTTACATCTGTTCCTTATTCCTTCTTTGTTTTTCCTTTCCACGCTTATCACTCATAGGTATGGTTTGTCACACTCTCCGTAGCTGCTGAATAAATAAGCAAAGGTCTTCTGGCCCTGTAAACAGGAGAGGGAGTGGTGCTTTTTGTGCACTGTGGTAGAGGGGACGGTGTGACTCCTGCCATAAAAAGTGTTTCAGCTTCCACCAGAGTCTCTTGGAGAACACTGGGACACTCCGACAGCCCTGTGTAGATCTACCTTGGGAGGAAAGAACTAGCCAGAACCAAACCAAGCTGCCAAGCCAGTCAGAGCGCCACTTTGGCAGTGGAGTCTCCAGCCCCTGTCAAGCCTTCAGTGACTGCAGCCCCAGCCCCATCAGACTGCGCCTCATAAAAGCTTCACAGCCTCCTGACTGCTTCCTTGAATTCCTGACCCACGGTATCCATGAGATTAAAAAATGATTGTTCTAACCCATATGTTTTTGGTGATTTTTTGATTCAGCAATAGTAAATAGTACACATGCAAATTATTTATTTTAGAATTTTCGTTATTTTTATGGAAATCAAATTAAGCTCATATTTAGACATCTTCTCCTTCATCCTTTGATCAAGTTCTAAGAATTCACAAAAGCTGTGTTTTATTTTTCCAGGAAAACAAAAACTCAATAAAAGTAATCACAGGTTTCTAAGAAATTGATATTCAACTTTCAATTTCAAATGTTTTATTCTATTTTTCAACTTGTTTCGAGTGAATCAATGATAGCTTATTAGCTATAACTTCATTTCAAAAGGTGATTATTATTCTAGTTATATATCAGTCATTTCAAGTTTACTAAAAATTTCTAGAGTCATTTCCCCAGATAGAAACTCCTTGTGTCATAAGTGGATGTTTTACACAACTGATTTTCTTATTTTCATAACAGTTGGCATGAGTAAAATGTTAAAATGATGCATACTTGGAAACTGCATTCCAACTACTGAAAATCTGAAATTCAAGGTGCTTTAACATCTTGCAATTGGCCTGGTGTTGGTGGTCTCTCTAGAGGGAGACCTGGAACCCCAGAAAGCACTGACTTTTAAAGAAAGAAAAGGAGACAGCCTGGGGGATGAACAGCAGTTTAATTCCTCTGGCACTATTCAACAATCACAAAGGAAAGAAGCAAGGCTTTTATACATGTAGGAAAGCAGCTTAGTTATTCTGGCTATCATCTTTCTGATTTTAACCTCTGATGATAACCAGTGACTTTAAGTGACTCATAAAAACTACAGGGGAATTCACAAGTCCCCTGTTTCCATTCACCAATCCTGTACATCAAAGAGCACACCACAGCCCTCTTCTTATCAGATAGTATCAAGAGAGCAGGACGACTTTAGCCAAAATCAAGCCTACCGGCCCACCATAAATATCACAGATGTGCATAGTGAGTTGTATCTCTCTTACCACCCGTAGAGTCATTGGGTCACGGTCCTCTGATCCTAGAAAATGGTAAATAAGAAAACTAGGAAAACCTGTTTTTCTCCCGTGAGACTTTTACAATGTCTCTTAAAGTTTTCTGACATTCTTTTAACAAACAGACTTGTGAAGTTTCCCAGAAACGACTTAATTTTCTCAGTTAACAAACTTCTTGTGATCGTTTCTTACATCTAGATAGCTGAATTCTACAATTTCCCACAGCCTGGAACTGTTTTTCTTTTTAATACTCTGAAACATTTGATTGTTCCCATGGCCAGATACTCAACACCATGTGTTCTGGTGTCTAGGATGGGGGTCTGTTCTTTAGTTTATTCACGTCCAGGATGGCAGGCTCTGAGCCTCGCTCAGCACACAGATCCCCAGTGTCCCTGCCCTACTCTGAGATTGCCTGCACAGGAAGACTTGTCTTCCTGATTTACTCTACACCCACCTGAAGGGCCCATCCTGTGGATGCCATCGAGGTACCATGATGGGGAGTTCCACCAGGTTGAAAGTGGAGACTCAGCTCTCCCTGGACATGAAGTGGAAGATGTACATGGAGCAAGGCAAATGATTCTGCCCTCAATGTCAAGAAATCCCAAGGTCTGTGATTCTTTGACTAGGGCCAGGATATTTAAATGTTGAAGCTTCTATGAGACCACATTCATTGTGCAGATGGATGGAAGCCAAGGGACATATTTGTCCTCAGGCCCCTCCTTTCCATGGAGAGTCAGGAATTCCATGTGAGGAAGCAAAGAAGGAAGCCCAGGGCTTGCCTGTGATTTTTCTCATCATGGCAAAAAGAAACTTCCTCTGGGGTGGGGCTAGGGTTCAGCTTGCTCAGCCACTGTGATGCACAGCAAGGACTTGCTCCAGTGGACAGAGGGGGTTTCCACACAGGTAACAGTGGCTGTTCTTATGGTATTTTGGAGACCATGTTGAAATCTGATTCACTGCAAAATTACCAGTGCCTTTCTGGCCTCCTCATAGGAGGTGGAGGCTCTGGTGCCCAGTGGCAGAGAGGGGATCTCTCTGCCTATCCACCATGCTGGTCCCTGTGTGCCTCAGGAGCAGCAGTAGAGGGTCCTGGGTCCTGGGTGAGCATCTGGGCTTAGTCTTTGGTCTCTGCCTGTATCTCAGTGTCCAGAACTAGGAAAGGGGTTAGGAAATGGGAGCTGCCACTATTTTTTCATATTCTAATTTTAGACCATCCAGCAGTTGCAGTGTTGTTCATCCAGGAAGTACTATTTGCTACTATCTCACAGATACTGCTTCCGCTCTCTGAAGGCACTTTGATAGATAATACATCCACAGGAGGCTGATGCGTGTCCAAGGAGAGGCCCTCATCTTCACCATGTTTCTGAGTGACCTAGAATAAGCCTTATAGTTGCCTTAGTTGAAGGCAGGAGAGGGGTCTGAGCTCAGAAGTCTACTACTTCTTCACCTCCCAGTGCTAGATCTTGAGGCTTCTTTTGGCAGAACTCAGTGCTAGTTCCCTAGTCCTGCAGGGAGGAGAGCTCATCTCCTCCCCCTGAGTGCTTCAAGGAAGGCTTGGCTGCCCCTGGGTCTCCTGAAGTCCACTGGAGTTTATCTGAAGGGTGACTTGGGGGCATCTTGAATTTTTGCCTCCTTCTCTTCCCACAGCTCACCCTTGCTACAGAAAAAAGGGACATGATTGTCAGAGGGAGCCTGACCTCCGCACTGCATGTTTGGATACAGTTGTGGGCAGCATAGAGCTCAGCCCATAGCCCCTGCACCGAGAATGACCCACAAAATAAATCCTGTCGTGTTTCTCACCTTCTCCTCCTTTCATCTCTGCTTTTGTAGCTTAGATCTAAAGACTAAAAAGCATTCATGGTAAGCTTGTTTGGAATACCATGAAGATGAGAAAATGAACTACTATACTTTCTGCAACCTCAATATCAAACACAGAAGGCACATGCACTCTAAAATGCATTATATAAATTATACACTCAGCCAATATAATGAATAAAATGGCCTGAGGTGTGATCAAAATAGATGGTGAATATTTAAAGTTTAAAAGTGTGTTACAGGGCCGGGGATTTAGCTCAGTGGTTTCACTGCCTGCTGCGCAAGTGCAGGGACCAGAGTTCAATCCCTGGTACCAAAACTAAAATAAAATAAAATAAAAGATAAATAAAAATGTGTTACAGTTCAAAATAGGTTGCCATTAGTCCCTCCCCTCCCCTGGCTTTGAAGACACTTATGCCATCATTCCTGTCACTTTCGGAAGCAGTTCTGGGATTTCTCTTTCATGAATATCTTTATGAAGTGGGACCAAAAATAGAGTGACTGCTTCAGCCAAGTGCCATCCAGTGGAAAGGCAGCTCTTGAAAACATCATGGCATGTCCTCAACCACTCCTTCACCAGATCTGCCACCATACAACTTCAGGCTTTTCCTCAAAGCCAAAATGACCATGATAGATAAATGTTTCGAATCAGTTCAGGACTTCTAGGCAGCACAACAGACACATATGAAAGAGGGCTTCCAGAACTGTTTCGGAAAGTGACAGGAGTGATGTAATTGTGTTTGAAGTGGAGTATTTTGAGATGGATTGATGACAAGGTGACATATCCATGACTTCCTGTCGTGAATGAAAACATGAAAGTTCACAGCACTGATTGCAGATGTCCCTTAGAGAACAGCTCCTGTGGGGTTCAGCAAGGTGAATGTTGCAAAGATATCAATATGTTATGATGTGGTCATACCCTAGAATCATATAAAGGAGGGCAGAATCTCTAGAAAAGGGGACATAATAGAGCAGGCAGCTGAAAATGGGAAATGAAGGGACCGGCAGCCTGGGAGCCTCACCCTGGGTTGTGATGGAAGTGGTCATGACGGGGTCAGAAGCCTGTTGTCCATCCCACATCACAGGAAATCACTCTTGTACCCTTTGGTTGATCATTTCAGACTACCAAGAAAACAGAACAAAAACCTGCAAAATGCATTAACCAGAAAAGGAGAAACGGAAGCATTTTCAAAAGCCCCTCTGAGCCCTGTTCCAATTTCATTTCTTTATTTTCCTGATTGGAAGAGGCAGATTTCTGGAGCAGAGTCAAATGCATTCAGAGGCCTACATAAGGGTGCTTTGAACTAAATGAACTTAATATTTTTATTTGCAAGTCGAGATTTTTATTACAGAATTCATTTATCACTTGTGTAATTTGTTAAACAAATATTTACTGAGGACCCTTGTTCCTCTGGGTGAGAACCAGGAGTGAAAATAACCTTTTTCAGTTCAGTTAGGAAGCAGGAGGAAAGTTAATAATACTGAATTTTTAAAGACTTGAATTAATATGAGTTAGGTTATTACAGAAAGCAGTGGTCATAGGTACCAGAGCAGACTTTTCCATACTTGAGGCATTATCATTTTTGAAATACGAGTGATTGTATTCTTCCCTCACTGCAGATATGCCACTTCTCGGGGACACCTGTGGCCACACCCCACCTGCTCGAGTGACCAGCGGTGCCATCTCCTGGTGCCTGGTGCCTTCTTTTCTGAGTCCATGGTGGGAGGGGTAGCTCTTTCATTCACCCTGCTGTCGCCCATGGAGCACTGGGTGGGTGTGCAGGGGCAAGGTTCCTTGAGGTCCCCCTGCTGCTGGCCACTTCCTGCTGTCCTCCCTCGGCACCACCACACTCCACAGACAGCCAGGCCAACACTTCTGGTGGCCCTTCTTAATCTTCCTGTTCATTTTCTTTGGTTGTAGAGTTTAGAAAGGCACTGGGCATAACAAATTCATGAATTCTTGTCTTCTTTCTGTTTGTACATTTAAAGGAAATATTTTGTAATAAAAAATCAGTTTAAGTCAGCTCTTGTGGAGGGACTTGTATTTATGCAAAATGGAGAGACACAGCATTTCCTAAAGTGGTTATGATAGAAATGAGTTAAATGATTTTATATTTAGAGAAATGGGTTCAAGCCACACTGTATGAATTGCTAAGTTGCCGAGTCAAAATTATATTCTCTTTCCCCTACTCTGAGTGTTCCACTGTCCATATTCTGTGTGGTGGCTCGGACTGGGATTCCAGGGAGTGAGTCAGAGGGAGGAAGGCTAGAAATCTGAGAAGGAGTATTTCTGTGACACCGGGCTGTGAGCAGGTTGCTCAGGAACAGAGGAGCACTGGGCTGCAAGGTCAGTGCCAAATGCAGGAGGGAGGTGGGCTGGCTTCAAGATGCCCAGCATCTCGTGGCCAGACACCCAGGCCCTTCCTTGGAGAGCTGCTGAGACCTCAGGAAGCAAAGGTTAAATTTGCAAATCAAAGATCAAAACAGCAGCTTCTGGGAAAGCTGGGGAGACCACAAAGGGGTTGTGATAATGATAGCATCCAGGGTGACAGGGAGATGTCTTTGTCCTCATTAGGGAAAGCCATCTCCAGAGAGCAATCAGTGGATTCCTGGGTATTGTGGGTAGCATAAATAAATAAATAAATGGGCCAGAAATGAAATGCTAATAGACGTGGTGGGAAGTAATTTGTGAACAAATCTTTCTGCTTCTCAGGATGCAAATGGCATCTCTGGGAGAAGTCCATGGGTATCTCCAACATGTTTTGTAATTGCTCATGCTAATGACTAGCACCACCATTTGCATACCACGGTGGAAGCTACTGCCAGGCTGTAGGGTTGTGCTTTTGCTCCTGTTCATTCAGAACCTAAGCTCAACAGCAGCCCATGGGCAGGAGGACAGCTGCAGCAGATTCTGCCCCTCTCCATGTCCCTCTGGGGGCTGGTAGCTTTCAGGTCTCTGATCTAAACACATAGATACATGATTGATAGATAGATAGATAGATAGACGATAGATAGATAGAAAGAAGTGGATGGATGGATGGACAGCTGGTGGGTGGATAGAGAGTGATATAGATCCAGCTCTCCATGGTCAGTTTGCAAAGCATTTTAGCCACTCCCAATTCTGGAAAGCCACACAGGCCAACGGAGGAAGGGCCAGGCCCTGGGTCAGATCCTGACTCAGCCGCTCCGGGTGCTGAGATCAGCACAGTGGGAGCTGGGTTGGGACGCTGCTGCCAAGGCTGTGGGGAGCGTCAGCCCAGGTGCTGGTCTAGCACAGCTCTGGGAAGGTGGATTCTTAGAGCCACAGGGCTAACACTGACTCCTGTCCTGTTCTAGTAGTTATGAGGTTTCTTATAACTAGACTGGTGTGCGGGGGGAGTGTGTGGTTCTTTCCTAAGGCACAGCTTCCTTGGCAGGCAGGGCCCCCAGCCTTCTGCTACCTCTGCTCATGGGCAGTGGCATCCCAGGAAGCAGCCACCTCTGTGCCCTCCCATCTCTGTCACTTGCAAGAGGGACAGTCTGTGAATGAAGGCTCCACACCCACCTCACTCAGGACCATGTCTGCAGAGCCCATAGTGGCCACCTAGCTTTTGCCTTCTTGTTTGTTTGTTTTTCTGATAAAAGAAAATGGTGGCAGGAAATTCCGAAAAAGGAGGGGTTATTAAGTTCAGAGGATGGAATGTATAGATCTAGATCCTTTTACACAGGTGAACTTATGCCAAAAATTTCACCTTGAAATTGACCTCTGGATTTTCTTCTCCACATTTTGACTATCTTGATGAAGTTTTAAACTGAGAGACTGGGCCTGGCACCATAGTACACATCTGGAACCCTAAGACTCTAGGAGCCTGAAGCAGGAGGATTACAAGTTCAAGCCTTGCCTGGCCAACTTAGGGACTTAGAGAGGCCCTGCCTCAAAATATAAAAAGGCCTGGGATGTAGCTTAGTGTGAAGGCCCTGGGTCTAACTCCCAGTGCTGTAAAAGTGGATGGGAGGGGGGATAAATGAGATAAAGACATTTAAAATATAGCTAGTCTGTCTTTGTTAATTTGACCTGAGCTTTAAATAGTCTTTGTTTTGTACTATAAATATTTTTAATTTTTCTGTATATTATGATGTTTTGATATAAAAAAAAATACTTTTCTGTCTGAAGAGAGACTGCCTTTCCCAGGCTGGCCACTTCTTTTGTTTTTATTAGTACATATTTGCAGTACATGATTACAGTCACCGTGGGAGCTGGTGCATGTACATAACACAGCTTCATTCTTTGCATGTCCCCTTTCCCTTCCCCTCTCTCCATCTCTTGGGGTCCAGCCTAGAGAGTGTCATTGAGAGGCTGGCCTTCTCCTGTTTCTGGGGCATCCTGGACATTATGTTCTCCTAGGTCGCTCATCTGAGGACCAGGGGCCCGACAGTCCGGACCCACTGCTCCAGCCCAAAGCCAGGCAAGGTGACTCAAACTGGGCAGCCCTACACTGCTCACTCGCCCTGCTTTGTGGTCCTCACGGGGACCTGAATAAAGCTGTGGCCTAACCATTCACCTCAGTCCCGTCTTCTGCCTCTGATTAAACTAGGATTTTTCCTAAGTGGCCCTGTATGGCAACTCACACTTCCTGTCTATAAAATCAAACTTTGTTTTTCCCTCTCCTCTGGAGCTGCACCTGACTACCCATTTCATAAAGGAACACACACCATCCTTAAAAGAAAATAACATGGGAATCTTCCTACCACTAAACTGTAGAGCAATTATAATTATATTCTAAATAATGTAGAGCAATTATACGAGGTGCAAAATGGGGGCTTTTATTAACAAATTAGAGAATCAAAGCATCTTTGTAGCTTGATAAATTATGATTTGTGTGCTGATGTCTACTCGAAATGATACGTATGAAGTGTTGTAAAGAGTCCCAGAATGAACTTGGCTGCATTTAATTACATGTTGTTCAGTGAATTCATTATGCTACACTAGACAATGGTTTTCTAATTCTTTTTCCTAGAGGTATAATTATAGTCCTTGCATTTCTGGAATATATTTAAGCATACATAAATGTTAATCACCCCATGAATCGCAAATTTAGTCCAATATTCAGTGTCACCCTATATTCATTTTTCTTTGCTGTCTATCAAACTTAGCAAGCCTAGTAGCTTGGATCAACACACTTGGCATCTTGCAGGGAGTGTGGGTGTGACTCACTAGTTCTTTGCTCAAGGTCTAACAAGGTCAGGATCAAGGTGTTGACTGGGCTGCATTCTCTTTCGGATCCTAAACTGCGGAGTAACCAGCTTGCAAACTCTCCCCATGGTTTCTGTTTTCTTGCTAAAGACCAGCAGGGGGCGCCCACGGTTTCCAGCCACAGGGCCCTCAGCAAGAGCATTTCACAGCATGGCTGTTACCGCAAGGCAAACCAGAGAATCACTTGCTCTAATCAGCGGAGACAGTCTTAAATGATGTAACTTTTTTTTTGTTAAATTCTTTTATTGATACATTTTAGGTATACAACACAATTATATTTCTCATTGGGAATTGTACCTTTACATGATGCATCTTGGTTCTTATTTTTTCCCCATTCCTAGCCCTCCCTTCACGCCCTCCC
>NW_004624847.1:421698-461634 GCF_000247695.1 Heterocephalus glaber
CACAATTTCTCCTATTATCTGAGAAATTATTTCTGATTTCATTTTTTCCAGATCCCCTTTTGTTGCCAGTTCAGTGGGTCCAGGTGGTTGAGTATCAGAACGGTCCATCTCATTTCCCTTTGGGGTTGCTGTAGGTGACCTGGAAGTCTGGTTTTGAGACTTATTTACGTGTTTTCTCATTTTGACTGAGGAGGGGGTGCTTGGCGCCTGCATGGATTACCTCCTCTGAGCTGGGAGAGGTGGGACAGGGGCCAGGAGCAGCGGGTAGGGATGGTGGCCCAAAAGCCCTTTCCTGTGGGCTGGGAGCAGCAGGAGGGATGGTGGCCGGGAAGCCCCTACCTCTGGGCCAGGAGCGGCGGGACTCAGTACCGTGGTCTGGTGGTCCGGTGTCCTCTGCATCTTTGCAGTGTGGAACCAGGTGGCTGTACAGAGGAGCGGGGGTGGGGGTGGGGGGGTGTCTAGTGGATTGTTGCCGCAGGCTGATTCGGCATGTTACGCACGACTTGCTACCTCGGTAGGGTGTCCACAGACCTGCCTGTCTGCAGCCTTAAATAACGTAACTTAAGAAAGTGATTTTCCATACCCCATCACCTCTGCCCCATTCAACTGGGTAGAAGCGAGTCAGTCAGAGGTTCTGAGGCACTGAGCCCGTGAGTGTCAGTGGGTGGGGTCACAGGAGCCCTTTGGCGCTCTCCCTGCCACCGGACCTCTGTGATTTCAGTCTAGGGCTTTAGCACTGTCTCAGGGGTTACACACCGGTGTTTATGGACAGGAACCAATAGCGTTTTTATCCCAATTTAGAGACTTTGAGAAATGTCACTGTTTGCTTCAGTATTCGTGCAGTTTGGGAGAAGGAGAAGCTGCTGGGTTCCCCCTCCCTCCTGGAGAACTCATCTCCAAGTTATTGGAGTGCTGACTGATGCAGAAAGTATTAAAGCCTGGTGTCCTTGCCTCCAGCCGGAACAATTTGATGGTGCATTTTATATTCCGCATGCAAGCACACACACACACACACACACACACACACACACACACACTTGGACCAAACCAAGGCTAGACTTTAACTGAGGGCACATTCTTGCTTAGCAGCTTCCCCTTCTGCATCCTCCATCCTCTCTCCTTTGCCAGAGTCTCCAAAAGGCCACTGCTAATGCATCATAAGGACCTGAATCCCCAGCTCAGGCTCTGCAGAGGGCAATCTGGCCCTTGTTTCAGATGAGCTGCCAGATGTTCCAGCACAGAGATTACCTGCCTCGGTGTGGGGACACTGCAGGTCTAAGTTAGTTCCCCAGCTCTGCAACTAACTAGTGATGTGTACTTGTTACTTAATCTAAGTCTCCATTTCCTTACCAGTAAAAAGGGCATAAGAAGGATAAGTGGGCTAAAGAGAGAGGATATATAAAATGCACGTCACATAATACGTGCCTAAGAAATTTTAGCTATTTTTATTTTTCAAAAGAAAAGGTGAATATCTAGGTATACTTTTCAAGGAAACGTTTATTAAAGTTTAAGCTCCACGCACAGGCTTGCTCTCAGATTGGAATCATTATGTGAGCTCTCTAGGCAGTTGCTGAGATCTGTTTCATGTTACTGTGATGATGGGCTCCTGCTAGGGTCCAGCTGTTTCTCCACCCTGCCCTGGACCCTTGTACTTACCAGGGAGCTACAGCCAGAGACCGGAGTCCCACTGCCCCTTGGGGACCAGAAGTCAGGTCTTCCAGGCCTTTAGCAGCTTGCCTTTGTTTCTGCAGAAGGTCAGTCCAGTGGGAGCCATCAAACCGTGCAGCTCAGTCTTGGCCCTGGGCAGTGAATTAAAGCTCAAATCAGTCATCCTCCTTCCAAGATGGCACTCGTGTGTGTGTGTGTGCGTGCGTGTGTGTGTGTGTGTGTGTGTGTGTGTAAGGCCACAGGGGGCAAACTCACAGGGGAGAAGGAATGTAAATACTTACTGTAGATTTTATTTTATCCAGTTCCATTATGAATGACCTTATAATCCATGGTAAAGAATTTGACTGTTACTGTAAGCAATGAGGAGTCATTAAAATTTTTTTAAGCAGGGAAACAACATGATCAACTTTGCATTTTAGTGGACTGTGGTGGGAAAGGGGCCACATGGGGAGTGCTCTCCAAGCTGTTACATTCCAGGTGGGTGCAGTAACTGTGGGGTGGGTGGGGGGCTGGTCACATCCCACCAGATGACAGCCGGACAGCACCACCGCAAGGTGTACCCAGCCTTCTGTTCGGCACAGATGGAGAGGTAGCAGCTGTCAAAGAATTTCACGATATGGTATCATTCATTAACCATGAATATTTTTTTTCTTTTTCCTTCAAAGGACATGGAAATACTTGAGGAAATTTGAAGGCATAGGGGTTGAGAGGGACCAGGAAGTATGAAATGAGAGTGTGACAGACTGAGATGTATGGTAGGGCTTCCAGGCCAGGCAGGACTAAGAAGGGGTGCAAGGCTTGGGGTCAAGTGTAAGAATTCCGAAACGGCAGGGCACTCGGAGATGTAAGGGCCCCCTTTAAGTGAGTAGCTCACTGATGGGTTTTTCTGGTTCTCTTTAATTTTCCAACTCCCTTTCCCAGTGGTCATGAAATTATGTGTTCTGTGCATGGTGTTACAGACTGAATTGTGTTCTCTAAAATTCACAGAGGGTTAAAGTCTTCATCTCCAGGACCTTAGAATGTGACTCTAGAGATAGGACCTTTAAAGAAGGAATTCAGTTAAAGGAGGTCATGAGGGTGGCCCTGATCGTGATGACGTCTTATAGAAGAGGAGATGAGGGCACGGACACATGCAAAGGCAAGAAGGAGTTTATAGCCTATGGACAGGGAAATGGCAGAGGTCGGTGGGGGGGGGGGTGGTGACTGAACTGGCCTAAAGGATTTTTGCTGAAGACAGCCAGGGTCATAAGACGCCACCTTGCGGGTGGCAAAGGGTGGTGAGCCAGGTTAGACACCGAGTGTGGTCAGCCTTTGGTGGGGCGTCTTGCTAAACTGACCTAGTGGTGTTCTTGCTAAAAATGAATTCTAAGAAGGAAGCACACAGATGGGCCTTGGAGAATGTTCAGAAGCCTGACTAGACTTTGATCAAGCAGAGAAGCTTGGTCACTATCAGCTTGGCAATGGAAGTCTGAATAAGCAGCCCCCTCGTGGGATGTGCAAGCTCAGAAGGTGAAGGGGGTCTCCTCAGGATCCCCCAGGGAAGGACTGCTGATGTCAGACCAGGATACCAGGGAAGCTGGAATCCCCACGGCTGCCCAGGAAAGCCTTTCACTTGTGCTGCCTTTAGAGGAGAGGAATGCAGCTGGCTGGAGCCTGCCTGGAGCGACCTGTCTGATGCCTATGTCATGGCAGCAAGGCTGGTGATCTCGACAGCCAATTTCCTGCTCCAAACCAGGCCCCAGCTTCTTGCAGTTGCTCAAGTAGGGTCTGAAATGCTTGCTGAAGGCAAAGGAAATATGGAAGAGTGACCTCAAGATCCACCAGCCCCACGGGGAGTCTGACTTTGAAATGCTATCTCTGGGCATCCAAGCACCTGGGTTCCCCATCCCTCTGACACCCCTGAGCTCCTCCTGGCTCCCTCCTGCATGAATACTAAGTGACAGAGCCTGGGAACCCCCTCTGTAATCTGCAAGGACTCCCAGTAGAATTGGCATTAGCCGGCCTGGAGCCCTGGGTCCATGAGGAGAAGGCCCCGGGCAGGTGTGCAGGTAACCAGCCTCACACCCACAAAAGCTCATGCAGTGGGTCTGGCCAGAGGCCTAGGAGTCAGCACACTAAACAAGCTCCCTCAGATCACGTTCTCTGTGGGGAAATGCTGGCAGTCGGGCTAGTGGTTCTCAACCTCGACCACCCGTTGATGTGACCTGCAAGGTGGATTAGAGAGAAAGACTCCACTTGAAGCATGGCTGCTTGCAGTTTTCAAGCCTTCTCCTCCTCTTCCTACAGCCCCGCATCCATCAAGTAGATGAGAACAAGGCTGGTCTCCCCCTTGGTGCCACGGGAAGTTCCTGGCCCATGTGCAGGTCCCCCAACCACAAGAGCCAGAGCAGCCACTACCACCACCCGCCCTTGGCTCGAGGACCCTGGGCTGGAGGGTGCCACATGACTTCCCAGGAAGGCCCATAAGCTTTCCACTTTCGAGGCCACAGTCTTGACACCCTACCACATTTGGGATGGGGTGCACCAGGGTTCTTGAAAACACAGATACCTGGCCGGACTCGGGTTTGCTGTTCTGGACACGGCCCCATTGGGCTCAAAGCTTCCCAGGAGATCCCAGGGGGGTTGTGCTGTGCAGCTGGGACTGAGGACAAGGGGGGAACTCTCCTCGATGCCCATGGATTAATTGCACTTTTCCCCTTAGGGGCTTTGCCTGAACTCTCTGAGGGCAGAATCTGTATTTTTTCTACCTCCTTATTCCCTGATCTAGGAAGAGTACAATGGAATCTTGGAAACGGTGACTCCCTACCAGCCGTGGATACACCCAGAGTTGGGTCTAACCCACCTCTGTGCCTCCTGTTTCCTATTGCCATTCATTTTTGGAAACTGTGGAGTACAGCAGCATGTTAAATGCAAGGAGGAGGGCTCCAAATGAGGAGCAGGATTCTCAACTTTACAATTGTCCAAAGTGTGCCGAGGACTCCCATCCTGGAGATGCTCCTGAAATAAGTGACTCCCATGGAATCTTGTGTCCCTTTCTTTCCCCAGGTACCTGCTGTTTGTACTGGGAAGGGTTCAGTTACCCTGCTGGGCACTAGGTGGCAACAAGGCACCAAGAAGGCCCAGCAGCCATGGCTGGCACCTGAACCTGGGCTAGGCTTGTGGAGCCCCGCAATGACCCTGGGGGCTCACTCTGAGTGCTTTCCAAATATCAACATATTTAATCCTTACACTCACACTATGGGCTACATGTGACCATCATTGTCATGTTAAAGATGATGAGACAGAGGCCCAGGGAGAGTTACGATTCAGACCCAGGGGTCCTGGCTCAAATTTATAACTCCCTAGGACTTCATGTGGCTGTTGAAATGACCAATTTGGATGGTTGTACTCCACCCATTTGTGGACTGGTGGACCTTCCATGGTCCCTGAAGTTACGGCATCAGAATAGTCCCACCTGCAAGTGCTGGGACCAGGGCTGGGGCTGAGGCTGTTGGCACACATGCCTGGTGGGACGTGTGCACTACTGGCCCCGGGCTCTGGCTTGCAGGAGTTGGTCAATGTTCTTTATTAGAGATATCAGATAATCCTCTCCAAAGGAAGGAGAAGCCGCAGCCATAAATCAGCAGCCATAAAATCACAGAGATCTTTTGTGGAGGCCCCAGGCCAGAAAATGGTGTTACTGTAGGAAAGGGCTCATTGTTTGCTGAAAATCCATCTCTCACATTAATTTTAAGGCTGGGAAGGTTTCTGATATTCAACAAAAGCTACCACATTGCCACACCTTTGCTCTTTGAGAAAGTAGACAGATCTCACCCTCAATGCCTGCGGGTTGCACTTTTGTAACAAGTGATTCATTTCATTCAGTGAATTCTTTTTTCTACAATGATGTCAAGTTTCTGCACTAGTTGGGTCTTGGCAGGATTGTTGAATGGGAAACAAAAGGATCCCACAGCCAGAGACAGTTGAGGCAAGTCCCTTAAACCCTTTAACTCTGGTACAATGCCCCTAAGGGGGATGCTGAGTGTGACTCTCTGTTTTGCCCTGGTGCCAGCTTAGTGGCAAAGTCACATGGCCCAGAGACACTTCGATACCACCTGGGACATTCCAACCTTGGTCCAGCAACTTGTCCCAAAGCCCCTGCTTGGCATAGTGAGATTCTTCCCCTGGTACAGACCTGGTACTTTCCAGGGAGGGCAGACGTGTGGCAGCACACGGACTCAGAGACCTCCTCTATGCCTGGCTTTCACCAGGAGATCTGAAAGTGAAATTTAATTCGTGTTTCTTTTGCTGATGGTGTTATTCAGGTTCCAAATATCTTCTCTTTCAGGTTAGTTTTTGAAGCCTTGAATTTTAAACTAATGGCAAGAGGTTGTGAGACAGTAATGAGCAGAAAGGCTTGGGACTGGCTTCTGAATGACGAGGCCCTCCCAGCCTCCCCCTTTGGCCCAGCTCTCCTGTAATATGGTGCCACATGTCCATCCATCCTGATGGCTTCGTTTGCCAGTTTATGCTGATGAAAATGATCACTTGTGCCTATTCCTGCCCATCCCAGTCCACTAAGCTCCACGCTTGTGTTTGACAACTAGAATGGTCAGAAATTCCCAATATAGCAAATTACTAAAAACAGTAAAAATAAATGAGACATTCCATTAGAAGAGGGGAAAAATTGTCCGCACAAGTAAGGCCTTGTCATGTGGCAGGTTGACTCATTCATTGCAGGATGACATCTACATCCAATAGCCTATGGCCTGGGCACTAAAATTCATGGTGTAGAATTATCAGTCAGCTAAGAAAGATGTTCATAAGACACCCTGTAAAATAAGCAGCTTCTAGAATGGTCAATGATTCCATGAAAAACACACAAAAATATGTAAGAAAATTAAAACTCTAGAGTATTAGAGGTGATTATATGTGCAGGAAGCCAATGTGGCAGAAATTGCCAACCAAATACTCAACCCACTTCCTCCAACTATTTCACATTCCCGGCCTTCACCGGCGACATCTGCAGCTCCTCTGTGGCAGGTGGGTGTCATTGAAGTGTAGCAAATCCGAGCTTGGTCTGCTGAAGGCCCTCATATCCCAGTCTCATGCTCTTCTGCCATCTGCCTGCTTAAGGTCAATGCCTAGGGTGGCCTTGACTCTGGAAGCCACACAGCAAAGCCAGCAGAGCCAGAGTAACTGCAGCAGAGCTGTGGGGGGCACCCGCGTGCTCACCAATCTAAACCATCTCGGATCATTTTTGAGTGTGGACAAACAGGATGCATCCTGGTAGAAGGTGGGAGGGTGTTCCAGGGACCCCACTTTCCAGGCCTCTCCTCGAGGGTGGGCTCTAACTGCATATGTCCAGCCCCATCTTCCTTTTCCACTGGGAAGCAAACACCCTTCCCATAACCTTCCAGCACACTCAGTCACTAAAGTGGTCTCCATTGGTTAAGAAGGTTCAACCCTGTTCTCCTGAGAGTTTTAGCCTCATGTTTGATTTCAAGCTCTCTGGATGGGCTGGAGTGGAGGTGCTGGGTCTGGCCTCCTTATTCCTGGCCTGTGGCATTAAGGAGGGAACAGACAAAATCCACCTTCACCTGCATCTCAGTGTGATTGGCTGTGCCTCCAGCTTGGTAGAACCACCACTCCGTTTCACAGGAGCCCCTGTCCTGTGTCTCTCTGTGTCTACACGGGGCAGATGTGCATGCCCATCCCACAGCAGGCATCATATGCTGGCTTTCCTGTGGGCACCAAGCCTGGGCCAGGAGACTGGCTAATGGTGCCACTCTGCCCTGGGTAATGGTGGATTTCTTCTGCCCCTCACACTTCATCCCTTAGTCAATGGTATACAGAAGGTGGCTTGGACCAACTCATAGGAGCTGATTATTAAAATTTCAGGAATTTTGTGAGCAGATTTTTGTTTCTTTGATAGTGTAAGAATTTGGTGGGAGAAATGATGGTGGGAGAATTTACACCATAGGAATTGGCAAAATGTATACACTAGGGCATTCTCTTTTTAACCTAGAGAACTTACAAAAATTTCTCAGCACAATGCTGACTTTCTCTGTGGGGTAAATGGCTCAGCTACTTGCAAACAAGAGACAACCACTACTATTGAAGAAAGAGGCCACCACTTGATATCTGAAACCAAAAACTGAGACCATTGGTCTGCAAGCAGAGGAGGGTTGTGTGTGGGACACATGAGTCTCTCTGAAAACTCAGTGCTGGTGTTCTGTCAAGGTTGAGAAGTATGGTCTTTGGGGATTGGAGAACTTTCAGGGGGAAAATTAGTTGTCCTTTAGTGGGATCGTGGTTACTGAGACTTAGCTGTTATTGACTGGCTGGCTTTAGAAGTGTGGTTGCTGGTATGAAGATGTTGATTGATTTGAAGTGGTTTCAAGCTGGCTGTTGTCACTGCTGCCAAGGATCACGCAGTCCTTTCCTTCTTTGGATTGGAGGTACAGAAGGTTTTTGTGTTTATTGCTCTCTGACTTAGTAATAGGACCCTGGACCTTAAAGGCAGGCAGGCCACATGGAGAGATGAGGAGGAACATGTGACTGTTGGCTCTTCAGAATTAGTGTTTCCTGCACAAAAGCAATCAACCTTTATCTTCTGGGCCTTCTCTATGCAGTCTGGCTTCTGCCTTCCGTGGGGCACAGGGAGATTCATGCTGAGAGTCAGGGCGACCCTACCAGCCCCAAGAGTGGAAGCAGTTCAGTGGGGAGGAGCACCATCTTAATGGTAAATGCTGCATTTATTCATTTGTTTTGTTTTCTTTTGTTTTTTGTTTCCCGTACTGGAAACTGAACCCAGGGCCTTCTCTCTGCAAAACATCCCCAGCCCTTTGAAAAAAATTTGTTTTTAAAATTTTGAGACAGGGTCTCTCTAAGTCAGTAAGTTGCCCAAGCTGAGTCTGAACTTGTTATTCTCCTGCCTCGGCCTCCCAGAGTGCTAGGATTATAGGTGACATCTCACCACTTCTGCAGGGCCAGAAAAGATCCCATAATATCTCACACCATCCTGGTAGATCCACACTGTAGTCTACTCTGGGGCTCCTATCTTCCCACTCTAATCTGTAAAACATTCTTCCCTGCAGAGATCTGCAAACTGTTCTCCTCTAGCTTCCCACCAGTGACTCTGAGACAACGTGGATTGCTTGATTAAATCAGGGACACAGAACTCACTTAAGACTGAAGGCATTTCCTTGGAAGTACTGGATACTATAGTTGAAAGGACCAAAGTAAATATCACTATCATCCATTTTAATAGTTTCATCCATCCTATAATAAAGATCACACGCAGCCAGTGTTTACTTTCAAGGCAGCCAACACAGCAACCCTGCAATTAATTATTCAGACAACAGCATCTCTGAGAGTTGCTGAAGTGATAGTTAGGGTACTTTGCCCTGGCAACTACTGTTGCTTTGAGTGTCATTGAAAGCATACCAACCTGCAGTAGTGGACTCTGGGTTTATAGTTGCATAGGGCTAGCATCCCCCAAGCCAGCCTCCCTGCCTTACTACCGAAGCTCCTGTTGAAGATGAAGAACCTCTGAGCACAGCCGTGTGGACAGGCACTGGCTGGCTGGGAGCCCCTGGGAAAAAGGACAACAGTAGGTGTCCAAAGATGGATGAGGTCCCCATTGCCTCTCTAACAAACTACCACAAACTTAGAGTCTGAAAACAACACAAATCCATTCCCTCACTGGGGGCAGTCCTGGGGGCAGAAGTGTAAACAGCATGGCCAGGTGGTACTGCTTCCGGGACCCTGGAGAAGAATCCAAGGCTTGGGCTTCTCTGGTATCGGGAGGCCACTTGCATTCCTTGGCCCATGACTCCTTCCTCCATAGTCAAAGCCAGCAGCAGAGCATCTTCACCTTCCTGTCTCTCCTCTCTCCTTCATCTGCCTCTGTCTTTCATATCTCCTTCTCTGATTCGGACCCTCTTACTTCCCTCTTACAAGGAGTCTTGTGTTGATATTGCATCTACCCAGTAATCCAGGTTAACCTCTTCCTCTCAGGTCCTTAACTGAGCGTCTCTGAAGTCTTTCTCCTCCTCATCCACCACCTCAGCCTCTTTCTTCTCCTCCTCCCGCATAAGGTGACATAGTCATAGATTTGGGGGATAAAGATGCAGACATCTTTGGGGAACATCAGTCCACTGCACACAGGTTCCCGTCTTATGTTCCGGGAAACATCAGAGTTCCTGGGAATGGAAACTTGTGGAGTGCGGGCCTGAACTTACAGGCCTGGGCAGGTAGCATGTGGCCCTCGGGCCTGCATGACCCCCATTGAGAGAAGTTTTCATTGTGGGTTTTTTTTTTTTTTTTTTGGTACTGGGGATCGAACTTGGAGGCTTGCACTCTCCAGGCAGGCAGCGGGACACTGAGCCAAATCCTTGGCCCTGGGGGTGTTTTCCATTGCAGGAAAGAGGAGCACATAGAGACCGGGTGTGCCTGGTGTTAGCAGTTACCTTTCCTGCCTGGTTCCTCGTGGGGGACTGCTGGGGAAGCTCCTGTCTGATATAAGACGTGTTGTGATGGAAGTGTCACCTGTCCAGCTTCATGTGCTGAAGTCCTAACCCCTCGTGTGACTCTGTTTGGGGGGGTCCAGTACCTAAGCTTAGGTGAGGCCATCGGGATGGGGCCCGGCTCCATGTGACTGGTGTCCTCATAAGAAGAGTTGCTAGCGTGCTCCTTTTCCTCTTGTTTTTCTGAGTGCGCACAAAGAAGAATAGTGTGTTTACACAGCTAGAAGATGACTGCCTGCGACCTGAAAGGAACGCTGGCCTCTGAGGGGTCCGACCCTGCTGGCACCTTGACGTAGAGCATCTCAGCTCCAGAGCTGCAAGGCCGTGGAGTTCCGTGGGTTAAGCCACGCACTGCGGGGTCTGCTGCCTTGGAGTCAGCTAAGACACACACCTGTCTGGAGTGTGGAAGCTGGGGGCTGTGTGATGCCCACTAGGCAGGGTAGGCTGTTGCCCTGTCCTAGGAACCAGGCAGGCTGGAACAGCAGCCTCATTTATTTTCCTAGCCTCTCTCCAGGTCCCTCTCGTCAGCTCCAGGAAACACCAGAACCTGCTTCTTGCTGGGATTTGTTGTCGGGCACTTGTGTGATGCCAGCCCAGGCGCAGCCACTGGTCAGGCCAGAAAAGCACCCCGGAATGGAGCAGCTCCCCCTGCAGGTCTTCACCATCCCCTTCCACCTCCCTGTGTAGCCTGATCATTTTCTCAAAAAGCTGGAGGGGCCGGGCTGGTGGGTCCCCTGCCTTGATGCTCTGTGAGAGCTGAAGAAACAGAAGCACATGGAAGGAATGAAGCTCGAAACAACCGCCAGGGACAGCCCGACCTCGCCAATCTCCTTTCAGCCTCGTGGTACTTTCGTCTCCATTCTACCTGCCCCAGGGCCTTTGCTCTCAAGTGAATGCACACGAGGCTCTTCCTCCTCAAAATCCCCAAGGGCTACCCTTCCTCGACAGGCTGCAGTTCAAGCCCCTTCTGTTGGTGGCATTAAAAGCCCCCCATGCCCACTGGCTTCTGCCGTGGTTCCCGTGTCCCCTTCTCAGTTCCCTGGCTCACCCTGGCCCACCTACCTGGCTGGAGCTCACCAGTCCATTTGTGCCTCTCATCCATCGAGGCCACTTCCCCTGCTGGACGGCCCACCCTGGCCTGTGGGGCCCACATTCCTCTGCAGAATTTGCTCACCCTGGACCCAGACATGTCCAAGACGTGTCTAAGGGACGTCACGGTCACAGTAAAACCAAAGCTCAAGTGACTTCAAAATCTAATTAATAACCCTTCTGTCTTGTCAAAGATGCTCTTGAAACCATTGTAATCATTTCATGCTAAAGAAAGTGCTCCTTGTACCTTCCTGCTGATCGGTGCTACCTCTGATACCCGATGTGGGTTGCAAGTGCATAAATGAGTTTAATAAAGGACCTGAGGGATGGCCCGCTGCTGGGGCCCAGGCACGTGGAGGTGACATTGTCCTTACCTCTGGCCTGCATGGCTGAGTTTTAAATCTGTGTTTATCAAAGCCTTGCCAAACTGCCTCCTCCCTCAAAGACTCGCATTTCCAAGCCTCTTTTTGGTCTAGATTTCATCTTCTTCTAGAGATACCGGGCATACTGCACACAGGCCCACCTTAGTGCCTGTGCTGTGTGTTCATCCTCGCTTCCAGGCCTTAATTCTAAAGACAGTCATATTCCGAGGTTCTGGGTGTTAGGGCTTGGACATAAGATTTTGGGTTGGACATAACACAAGCCTAGAAACATCAGTGCGGTAGGAGAAACCATGAAGACAAAGGGGCCATACAACTCCCCGTGTGGCCCTGGTGAAGTAGGTGGATTGGATTTTCTGCTTCGCAGGCCAAGGCTGGCAAAGGCCCTGGCAGACAGCCAGGCTGAGCCTCCACAGTCGGGTCGCTGCTCTCTGGGCTGAGGCTCAGAAATGCTCAGAGGCAATAAAACGTGTCCCAGCAATCATTATTTAACTTTCTCCATCACAAGTCTCATAATTTGTCACACTGGCTATAAAAAGAGAATTTTAAGGCACTGGATTCCCTCAGTAAACACTGAATGTTTCTTCTACGGAAGCGCAAAGAGCAACGCTAGGCCCAGGGCTGAACTCAGAGGGAGGCTCCTCCTCCTCCTGTTCTCCACACCTCTGCTGCTGTCAAGCAGACAGGAAGTGGCGGGTGACTGAGGCAAGGCACCCGGCCCAGAGCTTGGCTAACTCAGGACCGGGAAGACCACATCCTGTCTCGCATCTCTGCTCCTCGTTAGCAGGAGGTTTTGTGTTGAGAGAGCTCTGCAGGCATTCATCACACACCACACCCAGGGACACACTTCCTAGAGCCCAGCAAGTGTGCCCACAAGGTCAGCAGAGGTCATCCAGGAAGTGGGGGTCCGGGGGCGAGTCGGGATCATGATGCCTGGGGGATGAAGCCAAGCGATGGCCCCAGATGTCAGCCTGGGCCCAGGTGGGCCACGTGGCTCCACCTTTCCCGGGGAGAGTGTGCAGGGAGCCTCCTCCCTGGGCCTCTAAGGCCTGCGCGGACTCCCTCCTGGAACCCTTGGAACTGGAGGGAACAACTTGCAGTAGTTTGCTCTTGCAGGATACCCAGCCTCACACTTGTCGTTCATTAATGCTGCTTTCCCTCTGTCCTGTGGGCCTTCTCCTAGTCCCTGCAGGAGCTGGTTCTCGGGTTCGCTGGCAGCTATTTGGGGTGGGCTGAAGGTGAGCAGAAGACAACTCCCGCCTGAAGAACGCTTGCCCACGATGCCTTTTGGACTCAGGGTTACATTCCATCTGTGGCTGGGGCAGGCCCGAGGGGCTCTGCAAGGGTTAGTTAGTGCCTGGGCAAACCGGACCCGGACGAGGCAGAGACCTTAGAGAACGTTTGCCGTGACTTCTTCCAAGTTTGGCTCTGTGGCAAGAAGCACTGCAACTGAGACCCAAGGGCTGAGTTGGCAGTGACCCCACAAGGAACTATTAACACTAGCAAATAATTAACCCGGGTCCCCAGAGGCACTCGGTGAGGCATTTCTGAAGCATCTAACCACAAGCTGTACATGTTCATGGGCCCCTTCTGACAACAGACTCAGATAGAGATCCAAGGGACAGGAGGTTGTAACTCCCGAGGCTGCTCTTCCAACCTGTCTGGAGAGAACGGAGTCTTCCTCTTCAAAAACGTTTCTCACTGCACTTCAACCCTAATGAGCAAGGGGAGTGTAGTTACCAAGAGACCACCCTGAGGGAGCGTCTGCCCTTGTAGCCGAGCAGGGACAGTTATGTGCAAGGAATATTTGCCTAGAATAGGGTGAGTCATTCTCTCTGGAAGCTACAACTCTATTGCCACACTAACCATCAAAATGAGCAATCGTCACATGAATTTAATACTATCATCTGGGCTCAGGTCCAGACACAGGGAGCTGGGAGTAATGAGCAGTCCCCCGCTCTCCCAGGACTGGACTCGCCCTTCGTTCCTTGAGTCCCTTGATACTAGCCTTTCACATTCCTGCCATGTGCAGCCAAGCTTCTCCCTAACCTCGGCCTTCCCTCCCTCGAGTCTCGGAGCTGTCTCTTCGGGGGGATCCCAGGGACCCAGTGGCCCATTCCACAGCTGATTTCTCTCAAGGGCAAGCTCATGGGATGAGAGAGAGATGAGAACGTGCTTCCTCCTGCCACTGTGGGAGGCAGGGGTGACCCAGCTGTGCGAGGCTCATTCTGAACCCCACTCACCCTAAGTTCTGGGGTTCTTGCTCACACATGTGACTTAGGGAGGACAAGATGGGGCAAGAAGGTGAACCCTTGGTCCTGGCTTCTCTCTACCTCTGGACAGCTACTGTTGATACAAACTATAGAGTTACCTTGAACCTTTCAAAGTCAGTGCGCACCTTGGGAGCTTTCCTAAGTTGAAGGGCTTTCTTGGAGTTCCAGGGTGACTTTCTGGGAGATGCAGACAACATAAAACAAAGGGAAGTGAAGACATTCCTGATCCCCCAAGCCTGAGCCTGGGATGCTAGGGGCAGTTCGGGGCCAAGTCTTTCTCCCCATTTCCTTCTTTTTTTTACTTGAGGCCACCTTCCTGCTTTACAGAAGTAGGAGTTTAAAATAAACTGAGCAGCCAAGGACAGGCTGCGATCTCCTTGCACCTTGAGGCTGATTCCCAAAGTGTGGAGGTGACAGCCTTTGGCCAGCATTGGTGTTGCAGAATGTTCAGGTCACAAGCTTCACTGGCAATGGACAAACTGCTTCATCTCTGCATTTCAGGGGAGCCTGAATCATTTCTGCATGGGGATTCATTTAGGACAGTAACCTCTGCTGCTGCCTTGTTAGGCCTGCTCTGCTTCCCCGAAGCACTGAGTATGTGGAGGTCAGGTCAGACAAAAGTCCTGCCACATTCAGAATCAGGCAGAGCCTGGGCCATTGGAAGAGCTTCCGGGCAGAGCTCCTTCACAATTAGTGCATTAATTTTCCAAAAGGAAAGAAGTGTGTGTCGTGGGTTAAGATAGATGATCATCATCCCCGGGCCAACATGGCACAGAAACAGATTAATGGGGTTGGCAGGATCGACTCCATAATGAAGAAAGTTCAAGCCAGGAATGAGCTCAAGTGTTCTTGTCATTCCGGACCATGGGATGGAATGGGCCAGAGCGGGGAGGTTGATGAGTCCCCCAACAGAAGTGCCTGTGCGTGGCCCTTGTGCCTGGACCAAAGGGTCACCTCCGTGTAAATGAGACTCTGGTCCTTGCCTTATGGGAGCCACGACCAGGTGCCCAAGAGGGAAAGGGCCTCAGACCAGGAGGATGGAGAAATGGATCCACCCCACTGTGTGGGTCAGGCTCCGAGTCCCATCCAGCAAGCACTGGCATCGTGTGAACCACGCATCCACCTTCTTCCTCTGTCTGGAGCTCACCTCTGTCTGGCATTCAGCCTCTGGCCCATGTGGGGTGTGTGACTGTACCCCAGTCTTCACAATCACACAGCTAAGGGCAGGACTTCAGGGCTCCTTCCACCACTAGAGATTTCGAAGTTTCTCAAGAGTAGGATGGCTTGAGAAGCACACGCTTGCCCAGTGATGCTCCTACTTTGCTTCTCTGTGGCCTAGCTCTGGGCATTGGGCTCTGCCCAGGGTCGGAGCCTGGGGTCAGAGCTGTGCTGTGTGTGCTGTGTGTGCTGTGTGTGCTGTGTGGCTGCTGTCTGCAGCTGAGGGTGTGCGGCTTCCTCCCTGGTGGTGAGGAGCCAGGGGAGCTCAGGTCCCCGGCCCCTCCTGTTCCTCCTTCTGAAGAATGGCAAGGAGACAAAACTGCTTCTTCCTGCGATTTGTACCCAGCAGGATCTCTGCAATTTCAGGACCTATTGTCTAGCTTGGGGGATTTAGAGATTTCCTGTTTTCACTTGCCCCAAGAGGGATGAGGCCCTGGGAAAATGATTTATATGAACTCTACCTATAAGAGATTGATTTACAGCCTTGGTTCAAATGTGGTTAATTCAGTGCTGAAATTTTCATCAGTCAGAATAGGCTTGGCTCTCCCAAACGCCTGGGCTTAAAGTCACAAAGTTCAGTTGTTATTGATGCAAAGGCCCTGGCAGGTCTAGGGCCGCCGTCCTCCGCACAGGGCTTGGGGTTGAGCCCCACATTGAGGCGCTGCTACGGCCGATGAGCACGCCTGGGATGAGCATGCTGGGGTGCTCCTCGGTGCTATTAGAATGCCACCCCTGCCCCCCGGAACATGCACCACCTCCTTTCGTCACTCATTGGCAAAAGCAAACCGCGCAGCCTCACCTGACCTCCAGGGAGCAGGGAGGACGGAGTCCCTGCAGCGCTCAGCAGGAGAAGCCCTGGGCACAGTGGAAGGGAACACTGGTGTCCAGAGTGCTCAGCTTCTGCCAAGGAGAATCCACAGCGCTAAGTCTTCCAGGGCCTGAGTACCTAGGAAGGGGCTCAGCGGGCAGAGGCCTGTGGGCACACCTGCTGGACAGGTGCTTTCACGAAAGAGCAATAAGTCAGGCGTGGTGGAGCACACCTCTAACCCCAGCACTCTGGGAGCCCGAGGCAGGAGGATCCAAAGTTCAAGGCCAGCCTGGGCAATTTGGTGATGTAGCAAGACCTTGTCAAAATAAAAACTAAAACAAGGCTACAGGTATAGCTCAGTGTGAAGGGCTTGGGTTCAATCCCCAGTACCAGGCAGCAAAAAAAAAAACCCCTAGCTTAGTAACATCTCCTTTAGAGATTAGGCAATAGGATGCACAGCTTTGTTTGGTTTGGTTTGGTTTTTGTGATGCTGGGGATCACATGCTAACCATGAGCTCTACCATGGAGCTGCAGCCCCAGGCCCAGATGTGCAGTTTGGATGGTTAGGAGTCTGAAGCTTCGGCTTCTATTGACTCAGCCTGAAGACCAGACTGTGGCCCTGACAAGCAAGGTTTCTAGCATCCATTTGGTTTTGAGCCCCTCAAAAGATTAAGCTATTACTTTACCTTTGCATCAGACACAAGGATATTTGCGTGTGTGTGTGTGTGTGTATTATATGTGTATGAAAGAGGGTATATATGTGCACGTGCCTACATCTATATTTGTATATCTATCTGCATATAATTGTCAATTATCAGTTCTTTTATGGCCAATTTCAGAGAGCCTTCGTTTATTTATTTTCTGTGAGATTTGGAGGCATACTGGTTTTGTTGATTACATTTGATAGAGGTTGCTATTCTTACCTGCAAAATCCTCTTCCTGGGCCAGGGATTTAGCTCAGTGGTTCCGGCGCCTGCCTCACAAGCGCAAGGTCCATAGTTCGATCCCTGGTACCGAAAAAAAAAAAAAAAACGTACACAAAATCCTCTTCCTACTTCATGTCAAATCATGAAAAGGACCTACTGATTGGCCACAGTTATGTTCCAAGTGTTTCAAGATCTCACCTCCTTATGGGAGAAAAATGTAATGTGTCATCTCAGAGTTTTCTGTGACTTAGTTTGGGATCCTCCTCTCTCTAATTACAAGACCTGATATTTTTAATTAATTTGTCTAGCTTAATATTGAATATCTCAGCCAATGATCATGAAACTTTCTTCCTTAATAACTTTATGGTTGAATGAAGTGAATTTCTCTTTTCCTTGTAGTTTGTTAACTTATCATATATTTTTCTTGTTACCTAATCTTGTTACTTAAACTTGTTAGTTGTACTTAATCTGGTGCTATGACAAATTGTACCACAATAGGTTATTAGTCTTTGCTTTGCTAGATCAATATTTTAGAAGATTTCCATGCTGAAGATGTTGACTCTCCTTGGTGGTTTCCATTGGCCAAACACAAAATAGCCAAGGATAACCACAAAATGCATGCAAGCATTGAGAAAACGCAAGCAATCCCAGAAGCCTGTCTTTTCTTTGAGCAGGTTCATATCAGATATAAGCTCCCTATGAATGAATGGCCATTCCTGCTATGCCCTGTATGGACACCCTCCTATTCCAAACAGTTCCTGTGCACCTTTTGCAGATGAATTTGGGGCCCTTGAAAATTATATAATTCTAGGAGAAATCAGTCTCCAGCAGACTGGTCTTCTCTCCACAGTGGCTTTTCTTCATTCTGGGTCATTCTAGAATGCATCACTTCAGAGTATGTCAAGGATGAATTGTATCGGCTAACACTGAAAATCACTTCTAGAGTCATTCACATTAATATGTATGCATAAATACATGCTCTCTTGTCATCTTGAGTATTTAGCTTTTTACCCCAATTTTAAGGTCAAGTCTGCAAATCTGTAATTATCTGTCCCCTGGGTAAAGTGTACATTGTATATTCAATTTTTAAAGAAAAGCATTTCCATTTGTATTTCTGTAAAAAATCTTGTGTATTTGTCATGAAGAATTCAACCTGGACTGAAAGAGCTTAAAGAAGAAAGCTAAGGAGAAAAGTTACCCAAATCTCCATCCCTGAAAAATAGCTATTCTCAGCAAGAATGCAAGACCCAACTAAAGTCTTTCTAGTTGAAGTCACATCTAAGAAAAATGGAATTCCAAAACACACCTAGAGGAGTTAGATTTAGAGCCTGCATTCTGATTAGAACTGCCTACTGGGTGTGATTTGAGGCCCCTCTGCTAAACATCATCCTTCTAGGCTGTCAGAGGAGTATGAAGACCAGCTTTCTCCTGCCTCCTAGGAGTCCTTTCCAGCCTCCAGGAGTCTGCTGACCTTGGGTAAATCACCTGCCCTTTTCGATCTCCGACTCCCCAGCTGCAAAACCAGGGGGCTGAACCAAGTTGGGCCAAAGTTCTCTTGTGCCTCACGTCTGTGGGCCATTTTCCATGTCAAAATGGAAAGTCTCCTAGGAGGTACCAGGGTGTTACAGATGGAGGGAGGGAGCTCACAAATACAGGGTCAGATGAATGTCTGAGTAACCCTAGGCCTGGGAATGTAGAGTAGAGGAAAATCAAATATTCAGGACAAAGACCAAAGGGGGAAATGTAGGAAACAAATTTAAGAAATGTCATTTCTCTCACTGTTTAATCCCAGATTGACCTAAATTTTATTGCGTGCATCTTTGCTTGCCAATACACTAAAAAATAGTAATTATATGGGCTATTAAAGTCTGAACTTAAAGAAGAAAAAGAAAGACACACGCTAATAATAGGTCTTTAAATTATACTCAGGCCACCTGCATTTCTAGTCCTGAGTGTTTCGGATCATTAATCAATCCACAGAAGGGCAAAGGAGCAGGTGAGGTCTCCCGAAGTCCCCAAGGTGAGCACACAGTTACCAGACGGAAAAGGTAACCCAAGGTGCACACCTGCCTCAGTTTGTGAGAGCCGATGATCGCACACATTTCCTGGGCAGCATAGTTCTGCAAAGTTATGCACACGTTGAGGGGTTCCCACACTTTGCACAATTAGCATGCACGTGAGAAAGCAATGGGCTGCGTCACCAAAACATCCCCTAAGTTGGAAGGCTTAAACTCCAGTCATGTTGTTCCCCTGCCCCACCTGAAGTAAGCAGGCAGGCCTCTGCCTGTTTTGTTCCCTACTGTGTCCCTGGGTCTACCAGAACCTGGTTCCACAAACATTTGTGAGTGATGAGCCTCTGCTGAGAAGGGGTGAGCCACAAAATCCTCAGCGCAGGAAATTCTTTCTAATTCTTGTCCTGCACCCCAAGATTGAGGAAAAGGCCTCCTGAAGCATAACAGAAAAGAATATCTGAACAGCTTTTGTGAGTGCCGTTCCACACCAAATTTCCAGTTACTTGTTGCGGTGGAAGGGACCAGCCTAAATCAGTGGTGCTAAACAAAAGCTTTTTATGAACCTCACAGAGTCTGAGAGTCAGGAATTTGGGGAGGGACTGCTGTCTCAGTTCTGTGACAGTGGGGCCTCAACTGCGGAGATGTGAAGGATGGAAGGAATCTTCTGAAATCTTTATCACTCCATGCCTGGGCTTTGAGCTGGGATGACTCTGGGTCTAGACTCCACTGTGTCCACTGACCAGAGCAGCTACGCGTGGCCTGCCCATGTGACCTGAGCCTCCCGGCATGATGGCTGCTTCCAAGGAGGAGATTCTAAGGCACCAATGTCTCCTCAGACCCTGCGGAAGGCTACCGTACCTCTGTGGCCTGCCTCAGGAGCAGTGTGGCCTCACTCCCATCATACCCTGGGGCCACAGCCTGTCTAGATCCATGGTGACCCTGGTACCTTTTTGTGGAAAGAAGTCAAGGAACTTGGGGCCACTTCTCAAATCATCCCACTGTGTGAACTTCGTCCATTAGAGATCTGTGCGAGGAGGAAGGGCATTTGACTGTACACTGGAATTGGCTGATTAGAAAGCATCATAGGCAGCTCCTTGGTCGACAACTATTCATTGGATATGTGGCAGACATTCCTCTGGGGACGGGGCAAAGAACATGGAACAGAATAAGCAAAAATACATGCCTGCAAAGGCAGGAGGTATAGTTCTCTGGCAGAGCACTTGCCTATCAGACATGAAGCCCTGGGTTCCAGCCCTGACAACACACAGAAAAACAAATGATTAACACACGTCCTTGCGTAGCCTGTCTTTCCTTGGGGGAGGTGCCTCACAGAGACATGAGCAGGTGAAATGCTGAATTAGATGGTTATACCTCCACGGAGAGAAATTGTGCAAGCAATTGGGAAATACGGCATGTGGAGGGTGGGCATTGGCAACGTATGAAGGGTGGGCAGGTGGGCAAGAAGAAGCGATCATTAGTGAAAGGCCTGGAAGGGCATAAGGGAGTGTGGTGAATTAAAGGTGGTCACAGATTTCCTGACCCCTTCCCTCGGGATATGGGGACCCTGTCGCCTTCTCTTGCATCCTGGTGTGCTCCATGTTGCTTGGACCAAGAGAAGGTACAGAAAGTGAAGCTGGGCCCGTTTCTCAACTTGTAGGCTTCCATCTCATGTGTTAGAGACCACTTGTCTTGGGGTCCAGGTCACTACACAAAAAGCCACGTGTCCTGTGAGGCTGGCTTTCCAGGTGTGGCTGCCATGGCATGTGAATACTGCCCTCCATGACCTTCTAGCCCATCCCTGCCACCAGCTGAGTGTCACCCAGTTCGCCCAGATAATGCCATGGCAGCAGAAAAGTTAGCTGGCCAAGTCCTACCTGAGCTCCTAATCCACAGAGGAAATGATGGTTGTTTTAAGCCACTGGGCTTGGAGTGGTTAGCGACACAGCTTCAGAGAAATGGGCTAGGGCCCAGGCATCTAGGCCAAGAGTCATCCCAGCAGGGCAGGTAGTAAGTGCAAAGGCCCTGAGGCCAGAGCATCACTGCTGGGTCCTAGGGACAATGGAGAGGTCAATGTAGCCTCAGTGAATGATGGGCGGAACAGAGCAGGACCTGTAAACAGAGGCAAGAGAAGGACCTGCTGCTGCTAGATCAGGTAGGGCCTTCCTGTCATTTCAAGGCTCTGGCTCTTTCTCCAAATGGGATGGAAAGCGACTTATAGGGCTTTGAACCTACAGGGGAAAAAGAATGCAAGCAGGAAGCTGAGCTCAGAGCCTTTTAATGCGACACTGCAGGCCAGAGCTGGGGCACGGTAGACCAAGCAGGAGTGGGGGAGACAGGGAGGCGCAGGACCTGGGTCTGCTTGACGGTGTGGACAATGGGCTTTGCTGAGGGTGGAAACTGGGGTGAGAGAATAAAGCAGGCTGAGAGATGATTCCATTATCTTCGTCCTGAGAAACTGGAATGAAGCCATCCATTAAGTAGGGAAGACCACTGAGGGACCGTATGGGGCACAGGAGTTTGATTTCAGACATGCTAAATTTAGGGTATTAAAGAAGCCTCCAAATGAAGTGCTGAGTGGGCAGCTGGATGGGGGCGTGGGGTCAGGGGAAGAAGAGCAGCTCACAAATACACAGCAGGGAGTGGCGTGGCCTGCACTTAGGAGATGACAGGAGCCCAGGCCTGGTGAAGGGAGGAAGCCACCATTAACTGTCACGCATGCTGGCAGCTGGGCAGAGGCCTGGGGCTTGGTGCGGCTCTAGCAATCCTCGGGTCCTGCTGGGCTAAAGAAAGCAGCCCCATGGGGAGTGGAGGGTCGAGGGCAGGTGCCCCAAAGCCAAGCGGCAAAGCTGTTTCTCCTGGAGGAGAACACAGGTCAGAGAGCGGTGCCCACACGGAGGGCTGCAGCCTGCCCGTGGGCAGCTGGACGTTGTCTCAGAGACAGGAAACAGTGGAGATTCAGCCGGGAGACAGCAGGATGACCCAGATCCACTGAGTACTCGAATAGGGGTGGGGCTGAGGGTCTGGGAGGCTGTCAGCTTCTGGGGGGACCAGGTAGGAGTCGCCTCATGGAGCCTGACACCTCAAGCACCAAAGCTGGCACCCAAATGTTGGTTGAATAAATAAAATTCAGCAATAGTGACAGCTGACTGTAACGTAGCACAGACGGAAGGCTGCGCACTGTCATGGGCTAATTTGTCCACCGCCTCAAGGCCCCACGGGGCAGGAATGGCAAATGTCCCCTTCCACAGATAAGGTTCTGAGGGGCCAAGGTCTTCACAGAAGGCACAAGCTACCAAGAGGGGTGTCTAGGAGCCAGTCCAGGTCCGGACCTTTGTCCTGGTGTGAAAGTCTACAGTAAAGAAAACATACGATTCTCACTGAAGGCGTAGCTATACTTTATACACACATACATAGATATATTTCTATCTATCTATGTCTTTATCTTTCTTTTTAATTGAAGTACTGAGGATTGAACTCAGGACCTTCACACTGAGCTGCATCCCCAGCTATGTTTTACATTTTAGACAGAGTCTGGCTAAGTCACTAAATTGCCCAGGCTGGGCTCAGGCTTTCAATCTGCCTGCCTCAGCCTTCCAGAGCACTAGGATGCAGGTGTGAGCCACCATGCCCAGCCCGAATGCACCTCCTTTAAAGCCAAGCCCTCCCCACTTCCTCTTGGGGCCCTTCTGCTGTGCCTTTTCCTTCAGTCTAATCCTGCAGTGCTGTGGGTTGATGACTCACCGTTAGCAACATTATTAACACGGTCTCCTGGTCGGCTTCCTGAAATGACCAATTCGGGAGGGTTTTTACTGAAAGTGATTCAGAAATCTTACTGACTAAAGTGGGAACGCAGGCCAACAGCCTCTGCTGATTCAACAAACAAAAGGCTCATTGAGGGCTCCCTGGGCCGGAGATGAGTGCATGTTTGAACTCAGCACACCCTTCAGGTGCAGACTGGGGAACTGAGTCCGACAGATGAGGGGCAAATTCGGGATCACAGGCCCAGAAGTGGCAAGAGACTCGGAACCCAGTGCAGCCTGACCCCAGCCCCTGCTCTGCCCTCTGGTCCTGTGACGGAGGAGACACTGCTGAGATTGCGGTGCTCCCTGGGGCCCAGGGGCCTCATACAGAGTGGGAGCGAGTCGTGAAACTGCAGTTGGTCTTCCAGATGTCGCTCCATTTTATGCACACCTAGCTTCGCTCTTGAGTTAAAATCCAGCATGGTGGCTCGTCGCTGGGGCCATTTCCGCGCGGGCCACACGTGTCAGGAGCTGCCGCTGGGTAGGAAGGGGTCTCTCGTCAGATCCCTCCGGCCACCAGACTCAGGGCTCCACTGCTGAGAGACCCTGGACGTGGCCTCTTCTCTCCAGCTGTAGGGAGGACACGCTTACCGGAGCAGGACGAGCAGCGCACAGCCATGAGAGTCCCCAGGGACCCGCAGGCAGGGTGACATCCAGTTCCAGAGCCCTAAGAGGGGTGGGAGAAGCAGACATCTGCCTCCTTCCTTGCCAGGGAGGATTCTCGGAAAATACAATTACACACATATCATATTTCTTCTCTGCTTCTCCCTGCATCTGAGCTCTAATTTTCCCCCTGAAAATGCCTTATGGGCCTGGCATTTCAATTTATCTTCAAGTAACTATTTACATTTGTGTCTGTTCAGGGGCCAGGGATTTAGCTCAGTGGCACTGAGCCTGCTTGGCAAGTACAAAGTCGTGAGTTCAATCCCCGGTAGGGCAAAAAACAAAACAAAAAAACCCATTTGCATCTGTCCCTCTCAGAATAGCCCCCTCTCCTCAACATCTGAAGCTTTTTGTCTTTCAGATGACAAACACACTCACAGGCGGCTTTGTCCACACTCCCAAGGTTCTGACGGCACTGGGTTCTGCGGGATCAGAGACAGAAATCTTCACATCCTTTGCATAAACGGCACTGGCACGATGGCTAATGTCTGGCTAATGTCTGCCCGAGAAGCCTGTCTCTTTCCCTATCTTTAAAACAAGGGATAACAGTGATCACTTAGCAGGGAGGCCCTCTTGAGAACCCTCTTGAGAACCCTGGAACCTCCAGAGGAAAGAGGAGCAGATCGATGGGGACAGCGCAGCCCGGAGCCCAGGATGCCAGCTGCAGGGGCCCGGCTGCCACCCAGGGATGAGGCCAGCTATGGGCTGACCAGGGAAGGGACATTAGAATCTCCGCTTGGTGACACTGTTATGACCTTTCTCTGTGGCAGTGGCTGTAAACGGCAAAAAGGCCTCGGGTCTTGGGGTCTCCTGGGGCTTGATTACTTGCAGGAAAGACTATCAACCATGGGTTTCCGAAGCCCAGGGCAGAGTGCTGCTCCAAATATGTCCTCGCCTAGCGGTGCAGCCCAGGGCCGTGTCCGGTTGCACTGTGCTGGACTGAGTTGGGGTCCTGACTTCCCCTTATGAGCATGGTGGCCCCCTGCTAGTCACGTGGCCTTCTGAACCCTCCTGCTGGCCTGACGAATGAGCTAATAGCGCCCAGCCCAAAGGCCTATGCTGGGATGCCCTGTTATGCCCACCCACAGTGTGGTGACTGGCACGGGGCCTAGCTGGGTCAGCAAGGGTGCCCTCATCCTTGGAAGCCAGGCGCGCCAGCTCTCTATGATGGCTGCCATGCATGGTTTGGAGAAGAAGCATTAAGTTTCCCTTGAGATGCACCTCGCTTCTTCACTGCTCCTCCAGCTTCAGCCACTGTGCTCGTGTGACTGTCCTCCTGGTCCCTGGGGCTGAAACCTGTGAGCTGCGAGGGAAGAACGGGTTGGGAGGAAGGTGCGAAGGGCTGGTTGCCAGTTCGGCACTGGTGGATACACGTAGGTGACTCAGAGAACCTGAAAGGTCAGAGGGGGGCAGCTGCGACCCTGCACCCCCACCCCGAGTCCCTTTCATCAACCCCACACCCGGTGCTCACACCACCTGGATGTTCCTTGGGTGCTGATCCTGGCCCTTCCTCTCCAGTCGTCATCCTGGACGGTGTCCCCCAGAGCTGCACCGTGTGACACCCAGGCCCTGCCTTTCCGGGCCAGGCGGGCCCATCGTCATCAGCTCCAGCTCTTCCTCTGACTTCCTGCTTGTGCTGGGTGCCGCAGGGAATGCTGGGACTGCTCCTTTGCTCCTCAAAGCTCTGCTCTCCCGAGGGGTCTTCTGCAACCTGCAGTCCTCTCTGCAGCAGGGACAAAGCTCTCCATAGCCCCGTCCGTGGATCTGATCCCCTAGTCTATGGGGGACAGCAGGGTTACTATGAGCATCTGCCACCAAAGTCCTTCCATGTGGGAGAGGGATGGAAAGTAAACACAGAGGGAGCACAGCGAGTCCTAACTGTGGGTGTCACCACCTACAGCATGCCACCAGCACACGTTCATTTAACCAAGAGCTTGAAGAGCTCGAGAGCACTTCTAGTTCTAGTTTTGTACATGCTAACGCTGAGGCATAGAGCTGCTAAGAGACTGGCCCACTGGCCCACAGAGAACTTAGGACTTGAGATGCTGCCACTTGGTCAGACTTACCACTCCATAAACATTCAGTGTCACCTGGCCAGAGTCCAAGGGTCAGGAAGCAACTGTCCCAGACACTCACGCAGGGTACCTCACTGCTAGACCCCAGGGACCCTCGGGCCCAGGGAGCTCTGAGAAATCTTGCTGCCCAAGATAGCTAAAGAAAGACCTGGAAAGCGGCAAACACTCCCCAGGCCTGGATCTGGGCAGGAGGGTGATGCACACTTCAGAGAACCCGTGGGGGCTGAGGTTTGATGTATCCCCCAAAGCTCAGGTGCTGCAGACATAGCCCCCAAAGCACCACGTTGAGAGGTGGGTACGTCAAGAAGTGACTAGGTCAGGAGGGCTCTGTCTTCCAGAACGCATTAATGATGTTTTCGTGGAACTGGTTTACCTAACACAGAAGGAGGCTCCTGATCAAAAGATGAGTTGTGTGCCTCTTTTTCCCCCCACTCTCTCATCTCCCCTTGTCCTTCCTGCTTCCACATGTAGATGAATACACCTAGAAGACCCTCACCAGCTGTAGGCACCTTGACCCTGGACTTTCAGACTCCAGAACTGTCAGAAAACAGATCTCTGTTCCCTATAAACCGACCATCTCCAGTATTCTGTTGTGGTAGCACAAGACAGGTTGTGGCATCGGGTATCTGGCCTGGAGCACAGGGAGGCAACAGAAGCAGCAGAAAGTAGAGCTTGGAAAATTACAGCTCAGAGTGGGTTAGCCTAAGGGCCATGGGGAGGAGCTGGTGAAAAGTTTAGAGTTGAGGAGATTAAGTCTCCCACACTCGTCTGAAAACACTGGAGAACGGCTGTTCAGATGTAGCAAACGAAGATCCATAGACACTCAGTTAAATCTGAATTTTGCATCAATAGAAAATCATTTGTAATATTTGTCTGTCCGATGTGACATGTTGTTGTACGTCTATGTCACATGTAGTCAGGTTAACAACAAACAATGGTCCCAAGTGCATCATGAGATGCACTTATACTAGAAAAAATGATTTATTATCGACATACAATTGCCATTTAATTGGATGTTCTGCAATCTATCTGGAAACACTAACTGGAGGTCTGGAAAGAAAGTGTGGAGTGTGGGTGGGCCAGGGTGAGCTGAGACCATCCTCATGAGGAGAGGTGTGACTCAATGGCCAGTGGCAGGTCTGGAGCTCAGCCCAGGGTACAGGTGAAACTGAACGAGAAGCCACGGGTGTAGGTGTGCATGCTGCATGATGGAAAGCCAGAATGTACAGGCCGTCCATGAACAGTCCCTACTCCACAATCCCCTCAAGAAAACACTGATGCCAAGCATTCCAGATCTTTGTTGGGGCTGGTTTTGATCGTGAGGAAATGGAGAAACGATGAGTCACTGGAATTTGAAGAGGTCAGAGCAGCAGGCTGTAATGTTTTGAGTGGTGTCTACGTGGACCCTCCAATACGCTCATGTTTTTATGATGTCTCATTACATACTTATAACATGTTTAAAAGAGAGCATCAATTCCATAAAGTATCAATTTCATCAATGGTTAAGTTAATTTACAGAGATTTAGCAATTCAATTCATTATAAGATCAAGAGGCAGGGAAATGAAAGCCAGACCTGCTGATTTACATCTTTCACAAAATGCACCAAGGAATATTTAAAACAAAAATACCCACACAATGGTTTGCCTTCCCTTTGCCCCCAGATGCCCTCTCTGCTTACCCTTGCTCTTAGGAATGGCTGAGATCTCATCTAGAGCCGGGACCAAAGCAGCCTCCCTACTGGGCAGCCCCACTGATCACTTGGTCAGCAGCCAGCATGTACAGAGCTCCATATGTCTGTTGGAGGACCATGGCTGCCGCTGCTCATGAAGTTGGATCAACAATGGGACTGTCAGGGCCACAGTCTGTTTGAGCAGTGACTTAGAGACAGACTGAGCCCTGTTAGAGAAATTCTCGCCTGCAGAAGGACAGCCTGCTCTTGAAGCATTCTGGAGAGGGAGGGTTTTGGAAAGCAGTGTCAGCAATGCAGAGATAATGCTTTCCTGGAATAGCTACCAACCTCGCTCATCTTCTCTCTCGGTACAAACACATAGACATTCGTTTATGTTTTCTTTTTCTAGTGAGTAAATTTCTGGAAAAAAATATTTCTGTGCATCCAGGGTTAACTGGTAAAGAAAATGTGTAACTGTTCATATTATATAACTATGAGATTCCACACTGACCACTGCTTCTCATTCTCTCTCACATACACACAAGGCCCATCGCTTACTCTGGTCTCATTTAATTTAAGACATTACCAAAGTAATTCCATTCTCCAACTTTCAGAAACATTTTAGGACCAGAGAAAATATATGCACAGGCATACGTGCTGCCCTCAGGACAATGGACATGTGGGGAGGATTGCTCAAACTCATGCTGGAAGGCTCTCAGGCCGTGTTGCTTTATTCTACAGTGCTGGGGTTCTACATGTGTTTCTGGAGGCTCCAGGTTTGCCAGTAAGAGATTGAGCTCTTTAGGAAAAGAACCAGGACTTGGAAGTGTTGGGAGTTGTTTACCTCTTGAAAGAGAAGACTGTGAATGTGTTGTCTGGTAGGGGGTGCATGGAGAACATCAGGTGCAGGGAGTAAAAATGAGGACTATGACGATTCTGGGAGGGCAACACTGTGACACAAACTTAGTGGCAGGGAGCAAATGACAAGAAGGTAGGTTTTGGTTAAATATAGAGAAGAGTGTTGCTATGGTTCAACTATGGTCCAAATGTGTCACATGCTCGTAAATGGATTCCTAATACAGCAATGGTGAGAGATGGTGGAACCTTTAAGAGTTGAGGCCTTATAGAATCTGATTTGGTTGTCGAAGTCATCATCCTCCGATAGAGCTAACGTAGATTTCTGGAGACCTCACTTAGATCTCACAAGAAAGGGTGTTATCCAATAGCAAGCCCAGCCCCTCACATTCTCTGGCTTCCTGTTTTGTCATGTGATCTCTTCCTTGTCATGTGACATTCCCACCATGAAGTCATCTGCCATGATGTGATTTTAGCCAGGGACCCTCACCAGAGCCAAAGTCACTGTGTTTGAGCTTTCAGCCTCCAAAATTGTGAATTAAATACATCTCTTTTCTTTCTTTTTTAAAACTTATGTTTTTAATTAACTGAAACTTTTTTAAAAAAAATAGGACCCAACTTTTGAGTATTTTGTTATAGGAACTAAAAATAGACTGACACAAATGTTCTAGCAATTATTGCTCTTAGAAATGGAATGAGTTATTTTATGAGGCAAGGAATCTCCTGCTCAAGCTAAGACTAAAGGCTTGTTTTGGTTGTCTATTATTGTGCGAAAAGCTAACTCAAAGCTTGAGCAGCCACCGTTTTACATATTTGCCTGGGATTCTGTAATCTGGGCAGGACTGGTGGGAACAGTCATGAAGCAGTAGCTGGGTGGTCTGACAGGGGTTGGAGGTTCCATTTTCAAGATGGCCTCACTCATGACTGGAAAGAGCTGGCTGCCATCTAGACCATAGCCTGGGCTGTTGGCTGGAGGCCTCAGTTCCTGTCCAGGCCCCACCCATATGGCCAGGCCAGCTTCTGATGGCACGGTGGTCACTGGGTAGTCAGACTTCTTACACTGGGTCTAGCTTTATCTAGATCACAAGTGTCCAACATTTTGGCTTGCATGGGCCACAGTGAATGAAGAGGAGTTGTCTTGGGCTGTATATAAAACCTATACTTAATGCATGTAAGTAACAACACTTCCTTTATTTTTAATATTTTATTATAATATTAAAATGATGCAAGCCCAAGTTGAATAACTAGAAAATGTACATGCCTGCTTATAATAATGAAGATTAGGCACACATAGATGAAAGTAGGTTAAAATACCATTATCCATAATCTTTGCATTTCACTTATGTCTGATACAGCAGGTTTTGTATCCATTGTACGTGGCAGGTGCAGGAGGCAGAGTTAGCACTGCATGGCACCCTCCCCTTCCCTCCCCTAGGTAGCATTTTGCTGTCACCTGTGTAGTCCTTGCTCCAGCACCATACAATTAAATCCTGAAACATTTTGCTAAAACATCACATTGTAATGTTAAATGTTTGCAATCTTGTAGGGGCGTACTGCTAGCTGTTCAGTGCTAGGCTGAACGTTCTTGACAAAAAAGAAGTTAAGTTGGGTGTGGTGCTGCATGCCTGTAATCCCAGGACTCTGGGAGGCTGAGGCAGCCCGGGCAACTTAGGGACTTAGACAGACCCTGTCTCGACATAAAAAATAAAGAAAGGGCTGAAGATATAGCTCAGTGCAAAAGCTCTGAATTCAATTCCCAGGATGATGGGGGGCGGGGTGAGGAGAGGGGATGCAGGGAGAGGGAGAGGCAGAGGGGTGGAAGGAGAGAGAGAGAGATTACTAACCCTGATTACACTTAGGCCAAACCCCCCAAAACCTGGCACAATGTCACTTCTGCAGCACTCTATTGTCAAAGCAGTTCACCGAGCCAGGCTAAATCCAAGGGAGAGACCCCTTAAGCGTGTAAATACTGTATATCCAGGAACAGTTAACTGGCTCCCACCAAAGAGCTGTTCTTCACAGTCCCCAGCCTTATCATAAAGAAGACTCATTCTCCAGCTGGGCTGTGGAATCAGATGACCACTGATTGCTCTTCAAACTCGAAAATTCTCTTGTCAAATGTCTTTTCCACTTCCAGTGTCTCACACAGCTGCAGCACACCATGATCACCAGCACGGGCCTTACCCTGGACTGATTTCTCGCATCTTAGACTTTGCAGCAGAGGCAGAGACTCAGTCAATCAGCACAGAGGGACAGAGCTCTCTGGGAGACGGGCTATGATCCCTCCCCTTGCTGCAGACACAAGCGCGGTCCCAAGCAGTCACAGAAGTGCTGTGTCTGGACGCAAGCATGAGCTATGTAGGTGTAGGTGTGTAAAATCTATCTACAGGGTAAAGAACAGTGAGGCAGGTGATGCTGCTATGTTTACAGGTCTGAGTACTTTGCCACCTGAGTTGCTTTTTAATGATAGTTTCAATTTATTATAAACCCAACACACACTCATTATGACAGAGATAGATGGAAAAGAAGCACGCAAAAAAGAAAAACAATTATAGTCACTTATTTCTAACTACTCTAGCCTTTTTATATATTTTTAATGTAGATTAATATGGTTATATTATAGTTTCATTACACTTAATCATAACTTTTTTCTGTTATACTCAAAATTCCATATCAAAATAATATATTTTATGTTAAAATACCTTCAATAACATTAAAATCTTCATAAATGTGTTTAAATTCTGTACATAATTTATTAACTGCTAAACTTGGGCTTTAAATTATTTTAAAAATTTTAACATTAAGTGTCTTATAAATATTTTGCTCCATATCGTTAAAATAAGTTTTTTAGAAACACTTCAAACGCTCATTTTAACATCACATTTCATTCCATGTTCATTTATCAAGTACTTATTATATTCAAACCGATTGCTAGGCTAATAAAAAGCACCTACATAGTAACTGTTTAATGAATATGCACCAGACAATATGCTAAGGATCTATAGTCATTTGCTATAATCATATGCATATGCGACGCCACAAACTGGTTCTCTCACAGCCCTGGAAGCTGAAAGTCCAAAATCGAGGTGTCAGCAGAACTATGCTCCTTCCAAAGGCCCCAGCGCAGCTTCCTTCCTTGCCTCCTCCTTGCTTCCGGTGGTGGCCAGATAGTCTTGCTGTTGCTTGGCTTACTCTGAGTGACAATGGCTGTGGCTTCCTGACTCCGTCTCTGTCTCCGTCATTATACTGCATTCTTCCCTCTGCGTTTCCGAGTCTCTGTGTCCAAATTTCCCACTTCTCATAGGGACCCCAGGCCCTGGTCAGTCCCACCTGAATCTAGCATGACCTCATTAACTAGATCACATCTGCAAAGAGCCTACATCCAAATAAGCCTCATTCGCTGCTTTCAGGTGGAGACGACTTTTTGGAGAGCACTATTCCTCCCAGACAGAATCCCATGAGGAGTCTTGTTTGATCCTCAGAACTGCTCTGTGGGTGTAAGTGTGTTGATCATTCTGAATAAAGTTAATGATCTTTGCAAGGAGGGTCATACAGGGAGGAAGTAGTGGAACAGGTGTTCAAAACCAGGCGCTCCAACTCCAAGGCCCTGCCTTCTCATTGGCACTCAAGTGGTGTTGGCATCTACACCACTCGAGGGGTGATTTCTATCTGAGGCCCATAGGTGGGAAGGACTAGCAGAAGTTGACTCAAATGGCTACTGATTTCCCTTCAAATTCTAAAGATTTTAAAACTCTGTGGTTAAATTCCTTTTCACCTCCAGTCAGGAGGATAAGGAACCCGAGCCCAGTGGACTACAATGACCTCACTCCTGATTTCTCCCCTTTATGGGAGGAAGAAAAAGCTTTGGAAAGGCCAGACAGAGGGGACATACGAGGGAGGGCTAAACAGTGGGCCCCTGGAACTCTGGTGTCCGGGGGAGCTGCTCATAGTAGCCAGAATCCAGCGGGGGAACAAGATGTTCCGGCAGCAAGAGCTATGGGTTGTTCTGAACAGTACCGATGCTAATGGTAGCAGCAGAGGAGCTTCCCGTTAATGAGACATCCCTTTCCTAATGACTTATACACACCTCCCACAAGGACATGGACCAGCCTAAAAATAGCATCATGCAGCCTCTCTAGCTTCATTAATTCCGTTTTCACCTCCTGAATGTGCAATGCGCGACTCTAAATTCGGAACTCACAAGAAGCAGAGGAAAAATGGCCTTTCTAAAAATAAGGGGCTTAATGGACCCTTTGACAAACAGTGGAGGCTTTCATTTTCTACCGCCTCTCAGTATGAACTACCTTCAATTATTTTTAAGGAGGTGACATGGACGTCTTTGCTTCCAATAATTGGACTGACGTTGAAAGAAGAGCAGCTATGAAATGCATGTCCTGTGAAAATCAGATCTTGACCTTGGGAAGGGAAATAGCAGTTGGAAGTCATCTGGCCTAATGACTAGAGTCGTGAGAAGATGGCCTTTACCTGACTGTGTCCCCCAAGGTGGGAAGTGACACGTGGAGTGATGGAAAGGACTCTTGCTGAGTCAGCCCTTAGCTGTTTCCAACATCCCCTTCTGCTAGTCCTCTCTTGAGGCACGTGGCCTTTCCAGGGTTATTTCCCTGGCACCTGCAGACCCTTGCCTGTCTATCTTGTTTTGTTTTACTTTTTGGAAGAAAGAAATCCCTTTCCATGAATTTTTCTGCTTAAATGAGGTATGAAGTACAGCAATGTAACCAGTCACCCATCCCTACCTGGATTTCAAATCAAGAAAGTAATCCGAAAGAGAAGAAAGTTAGCTCCGGAAACCAGGGATGGTGCATCTGAACCACATCCCAGAAACTTCGTGGGACTTCTGCAAAATCATGCAAAAGAAATCACAGCATCCAAGTGGGGTGTGGGGCTCTCCTTCCTGGGAGGCAATAGCAGGCATCCCATCTTCCCTTGTGACCCATGCTGCAGTGCTAGGGGGAGTCACTGTCCATCCCAGCAAGTGTCCTGCCCTGGTGGCCAGGGCCATGACCAGGGCTGGCCTCTAGGAACAGGAAATGGTACCTAAGGCTGGGGAAGTGGCTTGGCCTTCTTCAGCCCAGAAATGCTCCAAAGCATCCAGGAAGCCATGCAGTCTAGAACAAGACCTCTGACCTCTGACCTCTGACCTCCCCAACTTCGTAGTCTGGCTGATCATAGCTTTCTTCTGCCTCCCCTGGGCTCAGGCACTTCCAGAATTGTCTTGCCCATCTCTGACAGAAGCCGGCTCCGCCATCACGCTCTGAGGCTACAGGTCAGGACCCCACTGCGTGATGAGCATGCTTGAGAAAAGCCCAGGTAATGGATCCAAGAGGGCCCCGTCTGGAGGCTCAACAAACACTATCTTCATCTTGACCTCTAATCCCAGGGTTATCTATGGAGCCAAAAAGAGAGCTGCAGAGATTTCTTGATGTGTATTCTCAGTGGATTTGGTGTCTGTGAATAGAGAAGTGACTTGAGAACAAGAGAGAAGGTTTCCTGAGGAAGTACCAGCCCTGGGTTAATAGAAACAAAGTCAATGGAAGTGGTGAAGAAGAGGTGCTCTGAAAATCTCAGGGGAAGTCTGCAGAGATGAATGAGGACAGTAAAATTAAGTAAATAGGCGAGACACATGCAGAGGTAACTAAGAGACGTGGAGGATGACCTCAGGTGATTCAGCAGGTCCAACATCAGAACGGAAGTAGCAGCCCAAGTCAGAGCAGTAATGGAAGGGCTTCTGGTAAGAGGTGACATTTTATTTTTTCTTACTTTGAAAATCTTGTTCACAAATTCAGTTCTGAACCCTTAAACACGTACAATGTTCTGTGTTTGGGTTGTTCCTCCTTTTTTCTTGATTAACCTTGCTAGAATTTGTCTCCTTTCAGGGTTTCTTAAGGGTGGTTGTTCATAAGAACCTCCTGAAGCCGGGGCTGTAGCTCAGTGGTGCTGTGCCTGTCTGGAAAGCACAAGGTCCTGAGTTCAGTCCCTGGTACTGGAAGAGAACCTCCTGAAGAACTGGTAAGAGGACAGATTTCAGGACCACTTTCTGAATGTTCAGGATTTGAATTTGGAGAAATAGATAGACCTGGAATGTCAATTTTACCAGATACTTGAAGTTTTCTCATGATCATGTCAGTTTGGAAAATGGGCATATGTTCATGGCCTTTTCAAAATACTTAATTTGGATTTATTTAACAATTTCCTTTTATTTTTATAACTCCTCAATTTCTGGTTTTGTTGTTTCATTTGGGAGTTTGCTCTCCTCCCTCTTTTTTCCTAGAGTCCTAAGATAAATCCTGAGTTTCCTGATATTTTTCTCTTTTTTGTCAAGTAATAAAAGCTTTTAAAACAGAATTTTCATCCAGGATAGCTTTGTCCAAATTCTATGGTTTGGTTAAATAGAATTTGTATGAATATTATTTTCTAGACAGTTTGTAGCTTCAAGTCAGTTGCTTTCAATAACCAAGACATCATTTAATTTTTTTTCCCATTTGTTTAACTTTTTAAAAATTCACTGCCAGCAAAGACCTTCTGTGATATGCCTAATAAGATGTTAGAGATAAAAATATGGACAACCCTGATATTTAAACGAAAGTGTAAAGTTACTCGTGAGGGTATAGAAATCTGGAGATAGAGATGTGGCTAAATAAAGGAAATCTGATTGAATTCCAGAATACATTGGTGCAAAGCAGAGACTCAATCTGACACTACTGAAAATTGGAACTGTAAAGAAAATGTGTTTTTTTTTATAAAATGGAGTACTACTCAGCCATAAAAAATGAGAAATTAGAGACAAGAAAAGGGGCAAAGGGGAAGGAAGTGGGAGGGGTAGGGGAAAGGAAAGAAGGGAATGGAATTAATATGACAAAATGGAAAAATGGAAACAAAGTCTTTGTAAATAGGGAGGAATGGAGGGGTTGAAGGGAGGGCAGGAAGGGGGAAAAATAAGAACCAAGAGAGATTATGTAAAGGTGCAAATTTCCAATGATGAATGTCACTAGGGGTAGGGGTAGTGGGAGGGGCAGGGGAAAGGAAAGAAGGGAAAGGAAAAATGGTGAGAAATGGAAAAAATGGAAATAAAGTCTTTGTAAATAGGGAAGGGTGGAGGGTGTGAAGGGAGGGCTAGGAATGGGGAAAAAATAAGAACCAAGATCCACCATGTAAAGGTACAATTCCCAATGAGAGATGTAAATGTGTTGCATACCTAAAATGTACCAATAAAAGAATTTAAGTAATAGTAAAAAAATTTTAAAAGAAAACAAAACTGGGACTGGATGATTCTTTGTGGTGAGCACTGTCCTAGGCTTTGCAGGATGTTAGCGGGAGCCTGGGCTCCACCTGCTAGATCTGGAGTTGTCCCTTCCCCACGCCCACCCTGAGGGCAGCCAGAACTGTGCCCTGTGGTTGGAAACCACTGATGGAGAGAGTTGCTTGAGGAGGACTCGGAAGGTCTTAGGACCTTAGGTCTTACACACACCATCTTCCAAAGTCTGTTTTCCAGCCCAAGCGAGTTTTCCTGGGCTCGGAGGGGACTAGGGAGGAGAAAGAAAGCAGATCATCCTGGAAAACAGACAGCAGCGTGTTCTGATCGATGTATTGATTTTCTTTTTCTGGTCCAGCAGAATCCAAGCCCTTTTCCTTCTCTACTCAGAGAAGCAACCGCTTCGTAAGCCCATACATTAAATTACCGACAGAGTCATCTGGAACAATTCCTGCCCAACAGTTCTGCGGTAAGGCCTTAATAGACCTCTCCAAAATATTTATTTTACATCCCTGAATGGTGGGCATGAATCTTTCTCTCTCCCTAGTCAATAAATGGAGGCTTGGGAGGTTCAGTAAATGGCTCGACATCATGTGAGTGCAGTATTCCTGAAGTGGAGGAGCCGGAGACCGGGCCAGGGTGCTGACCCCCGCACATATCCTCGATTTCTTACTTAAGATGTTAAGCTCGCTGTCTTATTTGTCCCCTCTGCACAGTGCTCGTAAAGTTGTCCATGAAGTTCATAAAACTACACTGCTCTGCAAAATAAGAATATCAATCAACGTATCACAGGAGACTGTGAGCTTTATCAGATATCAGAGTTTCCTTGTTGTCCTTTTTATCTTATCTTTCACGATATTTCCTGAAGTCTATGTGTCTTTGTATGAAAGATAACATTTTTAAAAAGTCATAAAATGTTCCTGCCTTTTGATCCACTAATTCCGCTGATTGCAGCCCATGCTAAAGAAATGCAAGGAAAGCTAAGTGTTGCAATTAAATATTTGTTCTAGTGTGCTTCTTTTACAAAATCTTTGGTAAAGTATAAATGCCCAAGATGGAATATTAAATTAGGTTTCAGTGACACAATGGATTATTATAGAGATATTTTAAATCATTCTTCCAAGGTATCTTACTAACTTTTCGGTCATCCCCTAGTATCTATCCACAAGGGACCCTCTGCAGATAGCAAAATTCGTGCTCAAGTCCCTCATATAAAGCAGGGTTGCACAGAGCTTCTGTACACATTCCCTTATTCTCTGTTCTCTGGATTACTTATAATACCTAATACAGTGTAAGTGCTGTGTAAATACTGTAATTATTATACTGTATTGTTTAGGAAATAATTACATTTTCAGTACAGACATGGTTTTTTTCCTATTTTCCATCCACTGTTGGTTGATTCCATAGATGCAAAACCCAAAGATATGGAGGGCCAACTGTATAGGAACTGCAATAATAAATTAATGTTACTGGAAGGCACAAAGGTGAAAGTAAAAATCCCACAAAATATCCCAACACTCAAACAGTGGTCATCAGGGGTACTGATGAATTAGCTGGTCCTCTTTCTTTCTAGGCATAACAGGATGGAACTTTCTTTGTCTATTTAAAGTCAGATGTGGCCATGTGATTTGCTCTCCCTCATTAAGTGTGAGCAGGATGACAGGCCCCTTTTCCAATACCCTGGTCAACACTGGTTAAAGCAGTTATTACCAACCATCAGCAATCTATTAACAAATAAATCCAGCATTTACATTTCTTTAGTTGTCTTTCTTCAATTATTAATGATGCCAGACCATATCATAGTGAACAGTGGTCGTTATGGTTTGGGGATCTGACTTCTTATAACATTTAAGTAATTTTTCGTTGTAAGTATTCTTGCCAACTACCTGCCATAAATGTTGCCAATCCTTTGTCCCTGTTTGGTCATTTTTCTTTTAGCTTGGCTCGTGGTTTCTCTTCACAAAAGAAGTTCATGTTTCTATAGTCAAACTTTATCATTTATTTAGGGGTTTCAAGCTGGTGACATGCGTAGAAAACACTTCCTTATTTTGAAATCATAAATGTTTCATCTATAGCGGAATTCCAGGACTCTTGCATTTTCATTTTTAATATTTAAATTTTTATACTTTGGAATTTATTTTGGAGTAGGGAAAGAGCTGCGGTAGAGAAAATAGAATTTTATCTTCTTTTAAAATTGGCTAATAAATTGCCCCAACATCATTTATTAGGGCACTTCTTTTGTTCCACTGCTTTGACATCAAGGAGAACTTTTGATGGCATGGGAACACACTAACCATAAAACATTGTGAAAAACTGAATAAAACAAAGTTGTAACAGAAAGAATGAGCAACTCATCTCAAGATAGTATATTTATAAAAAAATTCTGGAAAAAATAATAAATTGCTGGGGTTTAGTATTTTTTCTAATTTTTAAAATACAATTCTTACAATATATTGTTTTATAACTGGGAAAACCACATCACAGAAATCATGTTAAACCATTAGGTTTTTCAAGGAATAGGGAGAGGAGCCTATCAATTCCGTTTATTTTCCTCACAGAATTATTTTCCTTGCCTCGGGTATGTTGTAGAAAGTTCTCCAAATCCTGACAGCAATACTAGCTAATTTCTGTTTGTAATGTGTCCATATCTCAAATTCATCACCCCATAAACTTTGCATGCAACTGGGATGAGTACAAGCTCTCTCAAGTGAAAAATGAGAGCACATTTTCACTGCAGAAAAAAAAGTCAAACCCTAAGAATGCCACCGAGTTGTGCAAAGGGAGATAAGCAGAGATTTGTGATGATGCCTCTCAACTCACCCTCCCGCTATTTAATGATTTTCTTCTTTTGCTGCTGGTTACGATAGATTTCAGAACCACTCTGGCTTGTATTTTTTTTTTTTCCTAATGCTTTGAACCACTTTCCTCTGGGGCATTACAATAAATATCATTCCTTACAAAACACAACAGGCTTCTGTACAACTCTTGGCAGGGAATTAATCAGATCTTCCCTCCAGGAGCCTGATCATATGTGGTCCTGTTTATGTTGGAGTTCATCAATGTAATTTATGCAATTATGCAAAACAGAAATGTGTGCAAAACTTCACCAAATTACCGAGATAAATATCTTGTAAGATCTTTGAAAATTATTTTATCATTTTTATAAAGTTTCGGGCATGAGAGACAGTGTTGTACACTGTTCAGGGATGAGTGAGGAGTGATCCACAGAAACGCACCAGGAGAGTAACAGTCCATTCGGCGACGCCAGGAATGCGCTTGGACAGAGGCTCCTAGGAGAAACAGTGAGAACCTAGGTAACTCCCTGAGCTGGATCCGCATGTGGGCCGGCGGGGACTGGGGTGCAGACTGCATGGCTGGGTGATGGTGGGGCCGCTCCCCAAGGTCCAGAACACAGAAGGCTGTGTATTCCCCGTTCTTTTCCTTTCTGCTCTGTGGAGCCAATCCTGATGGAGGAGTTCAACTGGGTTCCCTACTCCTGCAGCTTTAGGTTGAGTTTGGCCAATGCGTGAAGGCAGGGGCGGGAGGAGACAGGAGATTCTTTTTGTTCTCTGGCTGCAGGCTGACTCTGGCCATGGCCCTCTGCTGCTGCTCCCTGGCTGCTGGGAATTACCCTTCACCCCTTCAGCCTGGCAGTGCCATGGCTCCTGATGAGCTCCTGCAGGGATCCCTCAGCTTCTTGCTGGTTTCCTTCAAGAGCTCCTTCGCTAAATTGACCTCAAATATGGCTGTTTCTACAGCTTTTGTGACTTGTGTGAGGAGGATGCCAAATGTATTAGTTTCCTCTTGCTGCTGTAACAAACTACCACAAATGCAGTGACTGAAAGCAGCACATTGGTTCAGTTTTTGTTTTTCTCCCAGTTCTGGATGCCAGAACCTGCAGTGGGTGGACAGCCACATCCCTTCTGCAGGCTCTGGGAGAACCCATTTTCCTGCCACCTCCAGCTTCTTCAGGCTGCCCCATCCTCAGCCTGTGGCCTCCAATGGTTCTAATTTCTGCTTCTCCAGTCACATCTGCTCTGACTGACCCTCCGGCTGCCCCTGTAGGGACTCTTGTGATGACTGCATGCCTATGCCCGTTGTCCATATCCTCCTGCTGTCTCACGATGCTTCACTTCATCACACCTATGAGCGGCCCCTTTGCACGGAAGGTAACATACTGACAGCATCCACATCTTAGGAAGTGGACAGCTTCTGGTAGTGGTGGGGTTGTCAGACTGCGAGTTTGGCTTTTGCTTGAGACACCTGTGGGAATTGGAGGAGATATGGAATGGGCTATTCGATATTCGGTTCTGAGGGCGTGTTTGGTCTTCAGGACCTGCCTTGCACAGGCATCATTAGTGTTCTCAAACTGGAACTAGTGGAAAACACAAATAAAACTCATCTTCTCCAATGTAGCTTTGCTGAGTCCTTTGGAGGAGACCACTCATATCCAGCACCACGTGTTAAAATGGCTTTTTTTTTCCTTAGTTCTTTTATTAGCACATTTTAGGTATACAGTTTGTTTACATTTATCATTGGGTGTTTGTACCTGTACATGATGTATCTTGGTTCTTATTCTTTTCCCCATTACCTGTGCACCCTTCACCCCCTCTGCCCTTCCCTATTTACATAGATTTCATTTCCATTTTTTTTTCTTTTCTCATAGTTTTTCCTTTCCCTCTTTTCCTTTCCCCTTCCCCTCCCTTCACTTCTTCATCT
>NW_004624847.1:463586-493812 GCF_000247695.1 Heterocephalus glaber
TTTCTCAGACAAAGAAGTAAAAGCAGCAAACAAATATATGAAAAAATGTTCAACATCACTCGTCATTCGAAAGATGCAGATGAAAACAACACTGAGATTCCACCTCAGCCCAGAAAGAATGGCTGCTGTCAAGAAATCAATAAAATGGCTTTTTGAAAGACAGTCTTGTTCCCCCTTAAGGCTACCTTTTATGTCCTACTGATAAAGGCTTTCTTCATATTAAGATCTTATAAGTTCAGGCAATGGATAAACAAACATGAGCTGAATTATACCACAATGGAAATTCAATTATTTCCTGTGCAGTGGATATGTTTCTGAGACTTGCATGTGCCACAGTGCTCTGCTATGGGATACAGGTCATCCACAGTAGAGATACATTGTCATAAACCAGGTTGCCCTGCATTTGGAGAACTGAGTGATTTTATGTCATAACAATAATCTTCATTGGCTTAGAGCTTAAATTACTTTAAATACTACTTCAGTCTTTTATTACCTAGGTGGCTTTGAGCTTACACACTGCTTGTCCCATTTTTCTTATTTATAATATCTTGGCAAAATAAATACCAAGCTGTTGTCAGATTCAAGATATTATGGATTCAAAATCTCCTATCATACCTGTAACAGAGAAAGCACATAAAAGTATTAGTTTCCCCAGTGCTTTTCTACTTGACCATCTGGTGTTACAATAATACACCACTAGCAAAATAGTCATTCCTAATAAAATTGAATTCGGTAAGCACTTACTGAACACAGGGGTTAGGTAATATTAGGCACTGGAGCAGATGCAGAGATGAATGAGCACTGTCTCCTTTCCTTATGAGGATTAAAGTCTAATGAAAGGGGCAGACGGGAGCAGACACAACCCTAATGGAGCATGTATGTCTAAATGCATCTCTTCACCTAGAGTAAGGATGACAGCTTTAGAGGGAGCGCTCCAGATTTCCCTCCTAATACTATCATGATATGCCATGGGCATTTTGGTGACGGCTGGCTGGACTTAGGGTTCAGGCTGTGGCCAGAGCACTAATATTAGCTGGGATCACGATTCTGAACCCAGACATCTCACCACATGAGCTCATCAGCCAGAGACATGCAAATTTGCCCTGGAAAGTGCTATTGATCATAATCATGGAAAGAAAAGGATGTTGATCAAATAGAGAAAATGAATAATGACTCCCAGATCAATGCGTAAGTGTTATATGCTACAAGCAAGGCAATGTGTATGGGGTAAGAGGGATGTCTTACGGGGCAAGACAGAAACGAATCAGCCTGACCCTTGAGGAACCCTCATGTCATTGGGAGACACAGACTTGAAAGCAACGAAGGCAGAATTTGACAAGAGCGTTGGAGAGAGTGCTGGCTCTGGGAGTGAAAGTGAGAGAGAGAAGATTCGTTTCGATGGGCCACACAAGATGTCAAGGAGATGGGACATTTGAATTAGACCTTGAGGCACATGCTCCAAGTACACACGCATGATAGTTATTCATTAAATTTTTCTTACATCTTAATTGCTTTTCTGAAGTTAGTTTAAAATGCATTCAAGTAGTGTATTATCACATTGTCATGGACTGTAAACATAGAGCCAAACATGAGAGTTCTCCCACAGGGCCATCTTTTGATCGGCTGAATGGTCTCTAGACCCGTGCTGTCCACCCAGTGTCCATTGGCCACATGGATCTGTCTCAACTTAAAATGATTAAAGTGAAATACAAGTTCAAGCTCCACTCCTCTGTTGCACATATCAAATTCTGGGTGTTTGGTGGCCCACGTGGTCAGTGGCTGTGGGGCTGAACAGAGCAGGTGGCGGGCATTTCCATCGTCACCAGGACCACCGATGCAGTGTGGCTCCATGTGGCACACAGACCAACACTGACTCACCTGTTCTTTACTGGAGAACGTTTAGATTTTCTCCTGATACTCGCCTTTATATGGATGCTGGAGCAAACAAATCCGCGAGCATCCACCTCTTTTCTACCACGGGGAGGGTTTCCGCAGAACAGCTTTCCAGAATACAGACCTTCAGTCCCAGTGCAAGCACAGCTAAAAGTTAATGCCAAATTTCCTCCTAAAGCCTTTTATTTTCTGGTTATATTAGAGCATATCAGAAGGCCCATTTTTCAAATGATTACCAGCCCCAGAGATTACAAATCTCCCCAAAATAGCATCTTGTTATACTTTTAATTAGCATTAAAAAAACTTGTGGCTGGGCATGATGGTGCACACCCATAATCCCTGCACTCTGGGAGCCTGAGGCAGGAGGACCAAATAGTCCAGCCCAGCCCGGTCAACTTAGTGACTTAGCGAGACCTGGTCTCAAAATGAAAACTTTTTAAAGGGCTAGGGATGCATCTCGGTTAAAAGGCCTTGCATTCACTCTCTGGTACAAAAAACAAAATTAGTATCAAAAATAACAAATACTGGCAAGGATGTGGGGAAAAAGGAACTCATACAGTGCTGGCAGTAACAAACTTCAGTACCACCATTAAAGAGAACAGTATGGAGGTTTCTTAAAAAACAAAAAAGCAGGCCTCTGCCCACTGCCCTCCACACACCCGCTGCCCACTGCCCTCCACCCGCTGCCCTCTGCCAAGCCATGGGTCGACAGAAGGAGCTGGTGTCACGTTGCAGAGAGATGCTCCACATGTGCTACCGGCTGCTTCGCCGGGCGATGGCAGTGTCTGGGGACCCTCGTGATGTGTGGCTGTGGCTCAGTCGGGGCACACATGGTGGCTTCTTCACCATCCAACTGGCCTTCGGCTTTGCTGTCACCTTGGGCATCCTCACAGCTGCCCAGGTCTCTGGCGCCCACTTGAACTCTGCTGGGACCTTTGGCATGTGCTTCCTGGCACGAGAGCCCTGGATCAAACTGCCCATCTACACCTTGGCTCGGAAGCTGGGAGCCTTCTAGGGTGCTGGGATCACGGTGGGTCTGTAGTAGGAGGCAATCTGGAGCTTCGCCAACAGTAAGCCCATCGTCTCAGGCCCCAGCGCACAGCTGGCCTCTTTGCCACCTACCCCTCTGGACACTCGGACATGGGCAATGGCTTCTTCGACCAGTTCATGGGCACACACAGCCTCCCTCATCATCCATGTGGTGGCCGTCGTTGACCCCTGCAACAATCCGTTCCCCGTGGCCTGGAGGCCTTCGCCGGGGGCCTTGTGGTTTGAGTCACTGGCACTTCCATGGGCTTCAACTCCGGCTCTGCTATCAGCCCTGCATGGGACTTTGGCCTCTGCCTTGTCACCGCCAGCTCTGGCTGGGGCTCAGAAGTCTTCACGGCTGGCCGGCACTGGTGGTGGGTGCCCATCGTCTCTCCGCTCCTGGGCTCCATTGCAGGTGTCTTTGTGTACCAGCTCACGATTGGCTGCCCCCTGGAGCAGGCCCCACCCTCACCTAGCAAGAGAATGTGAAGTTGGCCCATGTGAGGCACAAGGGGCAGATCTGAGCAGGCAATGACCATACCTCTACTGTCCCTTCCCTGGAACGTTAATGGCTGTGCAGGGACCACACCTTAGAAGTCCCTTCATGTTCCCCCTCCAGGTCTAGCCCAGCGGGACAACCTCCTCCAGGATTTCCACTGGACCCTGCCCAGTTGGACAGAGGAAAGAACAGGCAGCAGTCAGTTGTGTGTGTGTGTGTGTGTGTGTCATTTCCCAGATATTCAGGGCAAGAAACCAAGCTTTCCTGAAGGATCCTAATGGTGCAGAGAGCCAAGGGGAAGGGAGAAGGCACGGTGTCCCTCTGTGAGTGAGGGAAGTTCCAAAGTGTACATATTTAGGGCTCCATGTGGAGGAGGAGGGTCCAGGTGTGTGTGTTTCTGAGTAGGTGCATGTCTGCTCTTTTATCTGAGTGGGGCTTCTTCAGGCTTTTGGGAGGAGGGGCACCTGCTCTAGAATCCCTGAGTAGGAGCTGTGTAACATGTTTCTGTCACAAAGTAGGCATGGCATAGGGTATGAAGTCCAGATTATTAGTTTCATGTTTGCTTTTATTTTGTTTTTAAAATATATATAGCAGATGTTACAATCTTAAGGATGGGGGTTGAGAGACTCCACTTTAATAAAAGGGCCTTCACCTCTTTCATCCCCTACTCAACAGTGTACTCTTTTGCCTTTAAAAAAAAAAATGTATGCCTAAAATTGAAACAAAAAACAAAAAGCAAGCTACTATATGCTCCAGCTCACTCACTTCTGGGTAATAACCAAAGGAAATGAAGTCAACATACCAAAGAGAAACCTGTTTATTGTGGCACCACCACAGTAAGTAAGATATGGAATAAACCTAGGTTTCTGTCAACAAATGGCTACAGAAAACATGGTGTATATTCTCAATGGACTATTATTTAGCTATAAAGAAGAATGAAATCCTGTCATTTGCAGCAAAATGGATGGAACAGAAGGTCATTGTGTTAAGTGGAGCCAAACACAAGAAGACAGGTACTGTGTATTCTCTTTCATATGTGGCAACTTTAAAAAGTCAATCCAAAGGTAGAATAATGATTACTAAGGGCTGAGAAGGGTGTGGGAGGTAGAAACAGTGGATAAGAGAGTTTGGATTTGATCCGTGCACACTGTATGCATCTATGGGATATCACACTGAACCCCTAAATATGTACAATTAATACATATTTTTTAAAATGCATTTTAATTGCCTAGGGATGAACATGCAAATATATCATATTGTAAAATATGACAATTGCAAATCATGGACTGAACCCTCTGAAACTATGAGGCAAATAAACCTCTCCTCGTTTAAGTTGTATCAAGTATTTGGTCTTAGGAACCCAAAGGCTAACTAATATACAGATGCTTTCATTTACAAATAAAAGAAAATCCACTCAAATGGATAGGCACTATCAAAGGCAGAAGCTTTAACTCCTATAATTACAGAGCCTAGCAACAGAGTGGGATTTCAGCCTGGTTTGATGGAAGCTCGAGCTGCAATTCTCTGACTCTCTCGGTTTTCTCTTCCATGTGTCTCTGCCATTGTCAGGTGGATGCTCCTGATGTTGGTCCGACAGCTTCAGCAGTTCTGTGCTTTGCATTTTTCTACCTTCATAGTTACCAGAGAAAAAGGTTCTCTTTCCTCATCTATCAAATACCAGTCTTGCCTTCCTTTTCAGGGAACCAACAGATCATTCACTCCCCCCTAAGCTAATCCGGGGTGATCTGTGATGTGCTGACCACGAACTAATCACTGTGGCAAGGAGGGATTGAACTCTATCAACTGTCTTTTTGCAAATAGCAGGCTGGGTGCAGAAGGCTCCTCCCCAGAAGGGGTGGCTCTTTGGGGGCCAACTATGCATGACCTTCATCTCTCAACTCACGGTGCAGTGCACTGGGCTATCCCATGTCACTCCCAAATCCATGTCTTTGAGTTGGGCTGTGAATATGACCTTGTTTGGAAATAGGACTTTCCAGATACAATCAAGTTCAGATGAGTTTATACTGGATTATGGTGGGCCCTCTAAGGCTTGTGTCTTGAGAAGGAGAAGGAAGTTTGGGGATAGACATACAGGGAGAATTAAAATGCAAAGTGACAATGAAGACAGACACTGGATGGTGCACCCACCAGCCACAGATCAGCAGCAGTCTGCAGAATTTGGGGGAGAAGAGTGGAGCAGGTCCTCCTTAGAGCCTTGAGAACATGAGGGAAGACATTGTTAATGCTGTAAGAACTCCGAGTTTGAAGAACTTTGTTGTGGAGCCAACAGTCTGAAGAGCAGTGCTGATCTTGTACAAATCTCTCTTCTTTCCCAACATTTAGAAGCAGTTATTCTTGATTTCTAAGAAGTGTGCAGGTTTGTCCTATTTGCATATTCTGGTAGTCATTTTTCTTAGACTGGTGAAGGTAGATTTAGAAACTTACATTTTTTTGTGAGTCTTTTGCTCCAGAAACATGCATTAAATTAAAGGAAAATGAGGGGGACTATGTTTACAAAAGTGCTCGCAGGATGGATTCCTGTCCACATGAAGGTCTGATGTGTTTCTGTTTGTGTGTCTCTGTGTGTGCAGTCATGTAGACATGGAAGAAAGAGAGAGGTTGGCAGTGGAAGAAAAGAAGGGGAAATATACTGAGAAAGAAAGAGAAGAGAGGAACAGAAGCACATTTTATCTCATGGAATTCATTTAGGAATAATAAAAGTGTCTGTTGATACTGCTCCAATCTGTTTAACAGCTTTGGGGTCTTTTGCTCTATTATTTAGAATATAAATGTGGGCCCTCTTCTCTGAAGGAAATATAGTTTATGTCAAGAACAGCAGTGTAAAGAAACATTGCCAGCATTTTTCTTTTAGGCAGTCACTGTGAAAGTCATTCTCTTCTTCAAAATGTTTGACAAATGGGGCATTTTAGTATTAAGCTCATACGAAGTTTGTCAACACATCAAAGGAGTTAATCATCTCAGGATACAAATTTCACACAAACATTTTTTACAAAGAAATATAGATCTTTCCATTTGATTTCTACTGCACTATGAACACAAGTTGCAACAGAGTTTCATCTACGTTTATACGTGAGAAAGGGGTATACCAAGGGCCTTGTGATGGTCGTAAAGGGCAGAGCTACAACAAAGGGTGGATTGACATCAAAGATTGAATGAGCATCGCCATACTGATTTCCACAGTGAGAAATTGAAAGTGTAAATAAGGATGAAAATGATTAAAATCAATAATTGATAATTTGAAATAAGAAAAGGTCCAAGGGTTTGGGGCTGGTGGAAGGGAAAGGGGAAAGGGAAGAAGGGAAAGAAAAAATTATGAGAAAAAAAAATGGAATCAAACTCTATGTAGATAGGGAAGGGTGGAGGGGGTGAAGGGTGCACAGGTAATGGGAGAAAAAATAAAAACTAAGATGAATCATGTTCTGGTACAAACACCCAAAGATAAATGTAAATGTATTTTACACCTAAAATGTACCAATAAACATATATATTTAAAAATTAAAAAAAAAAAAAGATTGAATGAGCAAGAGTTCCCTTTCATGTTAATTGCAGAGGTTACATCACAGAGTGACCAACCTTTACAACAAACAGAGAAAACAGATCTATTGCTACACATATAAATTCATAATCACTCAAGCAAAGGAATCCTAACCATGGCAGGTTAACTGACTGGAGATATCGCAGAAAAGAAATTTTCACACAATGGTAAAAAGACTCTTTGCTCCATGCTAGAAGGGCAAAGCCCATGGTAGTCACAGCAGTACGCCCACTGCTAGCATCGTCCCTGCATGCAGTAGATGTTCAGCAAACAGTTGTTCAGTGAATAAATTACACACTTGTTTTGAATGGCATTTATTGCATTTAAGAGTCTGCTTGGCAGGAAATTTTATGAATGAGGCATCAGTATTTCTATAATTGACACTCATTCACAAAATCATTCTGGAGTCCTCATTATGTAGCAGGCGTGTGATGGGGACTGGATATAAGGGTGACTAAGAGCACACATCCTGTCCCCATACGGTCTACAGAGCAGGGGTTTAAGCATTGACCTTGTCGTTACATAAACAGTCTCGAAGTTAACTGCCAGGGAGAGTAGAGGATGCCTCAGGGGTCCGCGCCAGGGAACATGGCCTGGTCAAAGCAGGCCAGAAAAGTTCCCAGGAGAGTCTTTGACCCTTGCCATAGCAGCCATGGACAGAATAAACCAGTTCCACACAGTGCACAGGAAGGGGACACAGGAAGGGGGATCCTAGAACGAGCTAGGCAGGAGGGTGTGTTTCTCACTCAGACATTTTCCTTTCTCTGCCATGTCCTTGCCAGGCCATGATGTTTCTACCTTGAAGCCAGAGGACCATGGACTGAAATCTGTGAAACTGTGAGCCAAAGGAAGCCTTTTGTCCTTTAATTGGTGTATGCCAGGTGCTGTGTCCAGGCAGTGGAAAAGCTAGCCCATACACAGGTCTCCATTATTGTTCAGGCATTCATCGGAGTGCCCATAAATTACTCATGGTCCTCATTTTAAGCTCACTTTTAAAACTACTTTTTCTGATTACAGGCCTAACAAATATACTTTCTCTGAACTTGTTGCAGTCTCTTTGTCTCCATCACCACCAATCTGTGCACAGTTTCGCCCCCAACACACTTAGCTTTATTTTTAGCACAGCACTTATGTTACCATTTGGTTTTTTGTTTTATTTATTTGTGTGTGTGTGTGTGTGTGTGTGTGTGTGTGTGTGTGTGCTGATGGTGTCTCCTGCTAGACAAAGCTGTAGAAAGGCAGAGACCTGTCTGTTTGTTCCATGGCTGCATCCCAGGAACCTGGTACCTGGTAAGTGTCAAAAATATTTGATATGTGACTGAGAAAAATATATTTGAGAACAAAGAAGAAAGAAAATGACACTTTTTCTTCCAACAAAATAATTTGGCAACATTTTCTCTTCTACTGGGAGCACCTGTCTAAAGCAATCAGCATCCCAGACCTCTACTTGCATGCTGTTTTCTTCACCTCCCAAGCCCTACTGAACTCTAAGCCTTACTAGAGGCTTACTAGTGGCACATGGGCCCAAGGGTAAAGCAGAGGACTCTGCTAGCCTGTCTGTGGGACCTGACCTTCCTACGGTCCATTGCTTCACAGCATCAAAGCCAGGGATTAACAACTGGCTTTTTCGGGGTGTAGAAAACCCTGACCTGTAGCACTTCCCAATTTCTGTGGGGTAAATCCTACCACCAAAGAAACTGCATAAACCTGTACAAGTAGCCTCTGCACATCATGAGGAAGTTCAAGCACTCCAGGCACTCGCAAACTTAGGACTCCAGTGGTTTATGGATTTGCAGTAGTTATGAATCCCCTTCCAGGAGTGTGCGTGCATGCGTGTGTGTGTGTGTGTGTGGGGGGTAATCTATCCTTTTACACCACTTCCAATGGAACCCTCCTTCTTTCTGGCTGGAGGAAACATTAATTTCCATCTTTCACTTTGAGTCTTTCGTTACCTAGAGCCAAGATTAGTGAATGAAGAGATGTCTTTGCTCCAAGGTCCAAATAAACACCCATGGACCCTATATCTTCTCTTTGTTCTCTCAGCTCAAATGAAATCTGTTGCCAGACTTGATGTCTTTTTAAAACAATGACCATTCTGTTCTGTCATTTGCTAATGATGGCCAAGCTATATGTGGCTCTGATATGAGAATAGCTAGACAAAAAGATATTTTTCGTCCTTTCTCACAAAATGCAGAAATGCATAGAACAACATAATGACCATTTTCACTGCCAAAAACTAGGGTGGTGATTTTCTGAATCTCAAAACTCATAATGATGGCCCTGAATCTTCAGATATTATGTGGAAGAGAACAATAATACATAACCCAGAAGCAGCTTTTCGTGGTGAGCATGCCGCTCCTTTATAAGGAGGGAAAAATAGGCTTAAATGTCATTATGCACAATTTTGAATGTACCACATGATCATAATAACTTTAAGACAAAAATGAATAGAAAACGGATTTGAAGGAAATGCACCCAACTGCTAACTTGGATGATGTTTGTTTTGGATGATGAAAAGATCTGAATTTTTTTTCTTCTACTTTTTTTCTCATTTCCAAAGTTTTGTAACTAGAAAAGAAATCCAATGATTAGTAATGGAATGATTTAACTGGTAAAAACAATGGAGTAAACAAAGAAATAAACCATGTTGTGACCACCGCTGTCGGCACCACAAGAAGCTCTGGGGGAGGTTGGGTGCTGCTTTGAGTTTGGGACTAGGTGACCTTCTCACTCCAGGAAGGGACATGGAGAGATGAGCAGAAAGAGGAAGGCTTGGGGACAGCTCCCAAGCAAGGAATGGGCAGATTCTAAATGGTGAAAAATGTGGGCAATTTTCAAAAGAATTGACCGTGTAAACATTTGAGTTTAGCACTGGCAGACTTTTGAGTGATCCTCTCTTGGCCTAGGGAATCTTTGGGTAGTTCCTCTAACAATAGGGCACCATCAGGGATGGCACAGTCCTCTGGTGGGGGATTGATGGGAAGAGGTGCAGGCTGTGTGGCCTCTTGCAAGCTGGGTTGCTACACCCTCTTCCGTGCTGCCAGACTATGGGTTCCACCCCAGGGGCTGCGGGGCTGTGCTGTGCTAGAAGGGTAGTCATGGACTGCTGAGGGATTCTGCTCTCTGAAATCAGATCCTCTCCCTCCACAAGCTGATTAAGTCTGATCATGTAAATTTGGCCTTTGGTATTTCCAACCACTGAGGTCTACAAGAAGCGGTTAAGAGAAAAAAGCACATAGAGATTGAAAATGAAAGGATGGAAAGAAAAAACAAAACGGTTAAATACAAAGCTGAAGAAAGGTGACATGCAGACTTCAATGTCTGAAGAAAAGGAATTTAGGACTGAAAATATTATAATAGTTTATTAGTCAATTTTCCTGTCACTGGGACCCACAGCTTATGGAAGAGAGGTTTATTTTGGTTCAGAGTTCGGAGGGTTCAGTCAATGGTCAGCTGGCTCCATGGTAGAAACAGCATGGTGGGGCCGGGGATTTAGCTTAGTGGTTCCGTCACCTGCCTCACAAGTGCAAGGACCTGAGTTTGATCCCCAGTACCAAAAAAAAAACAAAGAAAAAAAAGAAACAGCATGGTGGGGGGGTGTAGTGAAGGAATGTTGCTCTAACCATAGGGGAGAGAAAGAGACAGAGAGAGAGAGAGAGAGAGAGAGAGAGAGAGAGAGAGAGAGAGAGAGATCAAGACTGAGACCAAGACTGAGACCAGGGAAAAGAATTCTAGGTCATTTCCCCAGTGACCCACCTCTTCCAACTAGACCCCACCTCCTAATAGTCCATTCCACTATGAACTCATCAATGGGTTAATCCATTGATGAGTATAATGGCCCCATGATCCAATCACCTTCCATACTCTTCACCTTTAAACACTTGAGAGTTTTGGGGAAAGAGATCTAAATCATAACAAGGAGCAAAGAAGAATACTTTATACTTGTATATTTGTAAAATGGCATGGTTATGGTTTAGCTCTGAAACATCCCCCAAAATTCTCATGTGTGTGGAAGGAGATTGGATCAAGGCAATGATACACTGATCCATGGATCCATTCATTGATCAGCTCATAGCTAAATGTGCTCTTAGGAGGTGGGGCCTGGTTTGAGGGGAGCCACTGAAGGTGTGGCCTGGAAGGGTGTATTCTCACCCCCAGCTTTTCTCTTCTATTTTTGCTTCTTGGCTGCAATGAGTTGAACACATGTTCCTGCACCAGGCCTCTCTGCCATCCTATTTCTGCCTTGGAGCCAGCTGAGCATGAACTGAAACCATGAGCCAAAATATACCTCTTTTCCTTTAAGTTGTGGGTAGTGGGTATTTGGTCCCAGTAACAGGGATGGGGCTAAGACAGGCAGAATTGAATTAAGAAACGTATGTCTTTCACAAACATAGAGGAATCAAGTGGTACCACCTCAAAATCTAAAATGTAACAGTTGATGGAATGGTCCAGAAATAAACATCAACAGTATTGGAGAGATTAGCACATCTTTCTCTGAAACTGGTAGATCAGCCATGCAACATTTTAAATTGTGATAATAACAAGCAGAGTTACAAAGACTTTCACAATATCTTTAATGAGCACGAGCTGTTAGATATACGTAGAACTCAATTGCAAAGAAGGTATGTTCTTTTCTATCAAACCTAAACCACCTCCCCCCAGAAAACCACATACATGTTTAATCATAAGGTTCTAAGGAATTAATATTTACATACCCTACTCAGTTCTGTTACTATAGTGAAAAACAATTAGGGCCTGATGGTGCCCTATTGTTAGAGAAGTGAACCAAAGATGCCCTAGGCTGAGAGAGGATCATTCAAAAGTCTACTGGTGCCAACCTCAAATGTTTACACGGTCAATTCTTTTGAAAGTTGCCCACATTTTTCACCATTTAGCTAGCTCTAAAATCTCTTATCTTTAGAAACTAAGTAGCTGTTACTGTGAACAAATATCTGAGAAAAGAAACTTATAAGATACAAGATATATTTTGGCTCACGGTTTCACAGGTGTCAGTTCATGGTTGACTGATTCCATTGCTATGGGCCAGAGTTGAGCCAGATCATCGTGGTGCGAGGGAGTGGTGGAGCAAAGCTACCCACCTCATAGTGGACAGGAGACAGAGGGGAAGGGAAAAGGCCAGAGAGGAAGGGGGCAGGGACAAAACGTAGTCCCCAGGATCAAGTTCTCATTCACTGCCTTCAATGAGACCCCATTTCCTGTTTCCATCTCCCCTTAATAATGCTATCAAATTATGGTCTTGTCACTGGATGGCTCCAGTGGTAAAGTTGCAGCCTTTATCATCTAATTACTTCCCAAAAGCTCATCATCAACTAAGCCTTCAACACACTAAACCTTTTTCGGAACATATTAGAGCCCACCCATAACAGCAGCCTATTACATAAGAGCCTATGGGTTAAGAAGGAAAGCACCGAGTAAACTAGGACATTTAGAACTGAATGATAATAATGGTTCATATCAAAATTTGAGACACATTTACAGCAGTTTCAAAAGTGACATTCATCACTTGAAAAACATTCATTAGGAAACAAAAGAGGAAAATAAATCAATACAGCTTATCACTCAAGAATTTGAAAAAAATCAGCACAGAAACCCCCTGCCCCAAAAAAGACAGAATGACAGAGCACAGATAAGGGCATAAATCAAACAAAGAATAAAACAAAACCAGGATAAAAGAATGAGGAAAATTAGCATAACTAAAAACTTGTTCTTTGAAATGATTATTAAAATAAATAAATTATTGGCAAGGCTGAAGTAAACAATAAAAAATAAGAACTACTGTCTAGCAAGTTTTAAAATAATAGAAAGCATAATGTAAGCATGCTTACATTCATTGTGAAAGCTTAGTAGATGCAGTTCCAGAGGGGAAAAACATCAAAATGTCAAGTTGAAGTCTACACAATAGGCTACTTATATTAAAGAAGTTGAAATTGCTATTCAAGATCTTCCTCACCCCCTTCAAACTCTAACTCCAAACGTTTTCACAGGTGAACTCTACCAAACTTTCAAGAAACAGTTAATTTCTATATTGCACAAAGTATACGGAGGACTAGGGCATCACTCATAAATCATCTGGCCTCTTGGTTTTAAAATGATGTAAGGATGACCCCGGAACTAAAAACCACAGGTACATCCACATAGAAATGTAAGACTAAAACTCCAAAGCAAATGCTAGCCACCCAAATCCAAAAAAGCACCGAATTCCTCATGGTGCAGAAGAATTGGGTCTGGATGTAAGTAGGTTTCATATCAGAAATTAGTCAGTGTAATTCATCACATTCATAAACTCACAAAGGAAAATCACAGTTGTCTCAAAAGTACTGAAGAAGCATTTGGGCAAGATGCAACCTCAAGAAGAGAAGGCAATGTTCTTACTGGGAAACCTGCATTGTTCGCTGGGCCACACAGGGAAAGGCTTGATCTGCAGCTGAATTGAGTGTTAGCCAAGGGCCCCACCATCTTTCCAGAACAAGAAGATGAAGGGTTCCTAGGGAGCTTCTAGGTGGCCATTGCTTCCCACATCCTATGCCCCAGGAGGCCTCAAGAGCAGTGTCTCATCACCCTATGGCTTCTGATGAAGTCTGAGCCTTCCGGCCTCACCCTCTCCGACCTCAGCTGCAGACCACACCCACTCAGCTGCAGCCTAGATCTAGTTCTACAGTGATGTCCACCGCAACTTCCTTTGGCCATTGACCTCTCTTACATAGGGTTAGGGTGCAGGTTAGGTTAGGCCTAGGGTCATGCTTTTTGTTGCATGGGGACAAAGCCTGCAGGGTGTGGCACCATTGTGTCTTTTTTGTTGTCTGTGTGGATAATCGACCATCTACATCTAAAAGTGACTCTTAGTGCCTTTATCAAGTGGATGAGTAAAACTTCAGAAGTGAAAACGGATAAGATGTGGGTAAATCTATCACATTAGCATTGATGATTTCCATCATGAGGGAATAATAGGAAGAAAAGGATGGACAGATTCCCACCATACCTACAGTGGACTTGGAACTTGTATCACTCAAGGTTCAACAGAGGAATGGGTGTAATATATATATATACACATATATGATTTACAAGGTAGACTTACAGTGGCTGCCAGCAGAGTTGGGGTGGAAGAATGCAAAAGGGCCATCTGCTTGCTAGAGAGCTGGATGATCCAGTCAGAAGTCGAAGGCCTGGAGCTCCCTGCAGAGTCCCATGTGAGTGTGCATCAGGAAGCTGAAGAGTCTATGCCGGAAGCCTGAATCCAAAGGTGATGGTGAAGACTGGAGCTCCTCTGAAGAAGCCACAGCAAAACTTTCTCCTTCTTTCCCTTTTTATCTCATTCAGGCTACAAGTCTATTGGTTGGTGCCACCCACACCCAGGGTGGGGCTTCTGTCTTCAGTACGTTAGTCCTCCAGACACGCCCAGAAGAGTGCTAAACCAGTCAGGTAGGCATTTCTTATTCAAGTTGACCACAGTTACCTATCACAGAGCTGTTCTCTGGGACATATCAAACTCTGGTAAACGGATGAGGAAATGACAGCATCCCATATCAAAAAGGAGGCCAAGGGACAATTTTGAAGTGACAAGTCAAGAAAATAAATCCAAGAAACAAAAGAGACCAAAAGAAATGCTCAAAATAATTACTAATCAGATATCTGAAAATTAGCACCATGAGGAGATGTCATTTTACCTTTTAGGCTGGCAAGTTCCTGCCTGCCAGCACTGTTGAGACTGTACCAAGCAGCTACAGAAAGTGCATTATCACAGCACTGGGTGGGGCAGGAAGAGAGAGTGTCCTGCAATGGGAGCACTAGTTATAGAAAATCAGGTTGAAATTCCCTTCTTCAAGTCAGGCTCCAGAAATTGAATTATTTATTTCTATGGGATGGCCTCCCAAACATCCCAAAGCCCAAGGGGGCTGCCTGTGTTACAGAACATGTATATACTCTAGGCTTCCTGATTCTGAAACAAGTAGTATTATTTGAAAAGTAAACTTTTATTAAACTGCAATAATTTGTTGTGGAGTAGGTGGAAAGTCCACAATGTGTGAATGAGAACATTCTTCAGAACAAGATGTAGGGATCCTGCTAACTGACCTGGAATCACAGGATATTTGATCTAGATTTTAAAGGATGGATAAAGGTAATATTACTTTGTGCTTCCTATGTCCCAGGATAGTGTTATATGTTGTTTACTGAATTCTCAGTAGCACTATGAGGTAAAACTCACAGATGAGGAAACTGAGGCAAGGGAAAGTTAAGTACCTGGACTAACCAGTTATTTAGCATATGTGTTGTAAGCTGCAAAGCCAGGATTCCAGTCCAGGAGATCTGCCTCCAAGCCTGCACTTCATAATGTCCATTCTCTGATGCCTTTGTTTTTTGGGCAGAGAAACAATCTAGATGAATGCCCTAGTACAGGTTCACTAAAGTAGGAGGAATATTTTGGAAGCTGTGAGACATCTAGTGTGGCAAGGCAGAGCAGAGACAGAGAGAAGAGGTGGGAAATGAGTCTGAAGATGTGTGTCAAGGGATGGCCATGGGCAATGGTGAGCCTGAAGGCTTCCAAAAAGGGACATGGTGCACCAGATCTGCTTTTGAAGAAGAGAGCTCTGATGGTGGTGTGGAGAAAGGGCTAGAAAGAGGAGAGAGGAAAGGAGGGAGACCACTGAAGGGAGACAGCTGGAAAGAGAGTGGAGGAATTATTCTGTGAGAAACACTAGCATGAGAACCAGTTTTCTTCCCAAAGCAGGGTGCTGATGGCTGGGGCTGTTGGCCACACCCAGGAGGGTCAGCGAGTCTCCCTCCTGGGCACTGCCCTCCAGTGAGATTGGAGGGCTCAGGCATCATTTGCAATGCCATGGTTGTTTAAGGGCCCAACTGCCTGAAGGCTCTGACCTCAGCTTGCTCTGACCTTGGCCCACAAGCTCTGCCACTCTTCAGTCACGGGTGCCTTTCCTCAGATGTGTTCTCAGTCCTCATAGCTCTGAGGGGGCATTCCTGGAAAGGAGGGAGGCAGCCTGATCAGTCAGAGTGTCACACAGCACAGTGACAAGCTGGTTGGTGCCGGCCTGTGGCTCCCGCTTGCAAAGAGATGCCGTGGTTCACGGGCACCCAGGACCCTACTTCTCCTGAGGGTGACTATTTGAATGTGGGCTAATGCGGCCCATGCTTCCCCGGGCTGCTGGAACAAGGTCCCGGGTGGCTCAAAACAACGGAACCTTATTCTTTCCCAGTCCTGCAGGCTGAAAGTCTAAAGTCAAGGTCACAGCAGTCCTGTGCTCTCTCTGCGGCTCTGTTCCATGCCTTTCTCTTCATTTTTGGTGGTGCTGGCAATCCTTGGCATCCTGTGGCTCCTAGGTGCAGCACTCCACTTTCTATCTCGGGTTACACATGGTGTTCACGCGGTGTATCTCTCTGTCTCTTTTCCTCTTCCTGTAACACAACAAGATCATACATCAGTAAGACCTTATCTTAACTAATTACATCTACAACAGCCCTATTTCCAAAGAAGCTCACATTCTGAGGTCCCAAGAGGACATGAATTTGGGGACATTTCTGAGCCACGGCAATTGGACTCACTCTATTGGCCTCGCTTTATATTAGGTGACTTTCGGCATTATCTAAATTATTAGGAATGTAGCTAATTCCTATGTTCTATTCTGTGTTCCTCTGCCTAGGTAGCTGATTCCTGATGCTTTTCCCATGAAGCTGTGGTTAATAAAACCAAATCAACAGCTATCCATGCATGTGCTCATCCCACAAACATTTATTAGGCAGATGCCACACATCGGAGTGGGTGATGCTAATGAGACATTTGAGAAGTTCAAGGATGAGCACATAAACAGAAAAATCACAACAAATAGAAGGAACTGCCAGCCCGTGGGGAGAGAGAAGAAATGGCCCAGTGGAAAGGGCACCCTGAGATAAGGCTCTGGGAGGATGAGGCAGAACCGACCAATGAATAAAAAAGGAAGGGGACTTCGGTAGTAAGACCAGAGCATCCAAGGCACCGATGCAGAAACAACATTTAATACACACATTTCAGGTGGACTGGGGGCTGCAAACTGTGTAAACATCATCACAGACAACAAGACAGATAGGAGCAGGGACATCAGGCCACAGGTAATGGGGAGCACCAAACTGAAATAAACGTACGAATTTTTAAAAAAATTTTTCCTGGAAAACAGTGGGGAGGATGAACCAAGAAGGAACTTGAGTTGGGACCTCAAATACCTTTCACTCCAGGTACAGGAAGATGTGGGCCTGGCCTCGAGAGCGAGCTTGGGGCTGAGGAGAAGGGAGGGATCAAAGAGGTGCAGGGGTGGCCATAAATGGGGCTGTAGGGAGGAGAGAGAAGATTCAGTAGGACCCCTGGTTTCTAGGGAATGCCGTGCACCCTGACTAAGGGAGGAAACTCAGGTCGAAGAGGTTTGGCGGGTTGTGGCACCCACAGGCACTTCCCATTTGGAGCTGGGTGGATTCCTGGTGTGCAAGGTGAGTAACAGGAAGGTGGAAGGGAAATAAAGGTTAAGAATATAGACCTGAGAGTCCTGTGTGTTTCTTATGTGGTCCCGGACATATGCAAGAGGACCACCGCAGGAGCACGAGCAGCCTGGGGAAGGAAGGCGCGGAGTGATGGGGCTGGGGTAGGAGGATGGAGGGTCAGGATATGGCAGGAGGCTGGTTCTGAACCAAACACCATGGCAAGGGAAGGATATGAACATTCGGAACCAGACACACACACACACACACACACACACGGTCTCTAACAATGACATCACTCAGAAGAGAACTTAGCTTTCTAAATTTCTGAAGTTAGCATTTTGGTGATGTGTGTTAAAGATATGTCTGCTCAATTGGCAAGAGCAGTTAAAAGTATTTTAAAAATTCAATGAAAATATGTTTGCAGAGAAAATGCACCATTGCAGATGCATTTCGTAGATACGAGGAGGTGAGAGTTCTTTTGTGCAGCTCCAAATCTGCTCTGCCCTGAGGTGTTTCCCAGGGTAACTTCGTTAATTCACAGGTTAGGAAAGGACCCCAGGGACCCGAGGCTGACATGCATGAAAATGTGATTCAAGCACACACATGTGCACACCCATTGCACACACAGCTGTTAAAAGTTAATCAGCCTTTCTTCTTATTCTTCTTTCTTTTCCCTCCCTCTGTCCTTACAACATTAAATGTGTGCAACACTTACAGACCATTTCCTGGATTTGCTCCTTGGACGTCAGGAGATGGTGGAGATGGCTAAGACACAGGGTCTGCCCAATCCATAACAACACCTGAGGATTTCCAACTCTGACATCTTTATGGAAATAAGAAAAGACTTTTGAAGGAACAGAGCACCCCATGCTGATGTGACAACTGCTTGCAATGGACCAGGAGGCTCCCACATCCTCAGCATGACCGCGTGGCATTTTGCAGCTGGCGTTGCTAAACCAGTGCTGTCAAGAGCATAGCTGAGTCGACGTGGAATCCCCAGCTCCAAGCTTCAGGATTCTCCCCTGTGGGGACACACACACCTGCTGTGGTCTCCTCGGCCACGAAGATGCCTGATTTCCTTTTGCTAACTTATCTGGTTTCTTTCTGCTAAGCCTTGGCTTCTTCTTGCTTTTGTTGTTGTTGTTGTTACCATTATTTAACTGTATTATTAATTTATATTATGTGCTTAATTTAGAAATAAATTTAGAAACCTTATCATAAGTATCTATGCATAGGAAACACACAGTGTATAGAAAGTTTCATACTTCCTATAATTTCACACATTCACTGGGGGTCTTGGAATGTGTTCTCCACATATAAGGAAAGACTATCGTACTAAGTCCAGGAAAGAAGGAGAGAGCTGTTTATCTGGGTTTCTGGACAAAGCACAGAAAAAGTAAGAAATTTCCTCCCCCTAGTCTCCTCAAGTGGCCTGCTCATAAAGAGTGCCATGGCCTGGGACTTCCTGTCCCACACAGATATGGCTGCAGATGCCCAGGAAGGCTATTCTCTACTCTTCAGTCGGCGGTAGGGGCAGGAGCCTTGGCTGCTTCTCACACGCGTGTCTGGAAGCTCAAGTTTTGAGCTTTGAATTTTCAAGGATTCAGTTCTTGCCTGTCTTCCTGAACAAAGGCATGTGATGACCAGCGTGCTCCCTCTGACTAGGGGTCCCGTAGCTGTAGCCTCTCCCAGCTCCCATCTTCCTGAGGGATAGGAGGCGTTTCCTCAGAAAGTCTCCTGTCACCTCCTGCCAGGTGTCTAATGAAGATGACCAGGGCTGCGACCCTCCTGGTGCAACACTGTTACACATCTGTCCAGCCAGCCCTGTCCTCCAGCATTAAGGGATAATTACCACTTAATTCGGTTTCTGTCAGAGCTGTGTGGTTTTCTCCTAAACATGGCATTTCTAGTTGGCACAGCTGAGACAGTAGGGTACTTCATCTTCTGATACCGGATTTGACTCCACAGCTGTCCACAACTGGGTTCTGATATTTCCTCCTTTTATACGCCTTTGGCTGCAGAATCTTTGCTTCCTGCCTCTAGGACTCGTACCCTGCTTCCCACTCCCACTGCTCCGCGACCCCAGTGCAGGTCCTCACCAGGTCTCCTTGGGAACACCTGGGCTGGGTTCAGCTGCTGCTCCTTTAAAGATGGGGTTTCTTAGCAACCATGGATTGTTTTCCTGTCTTCTGGCCATCGCTTCTCTGTGTGCTGCTTTCAGCTCCATTTTTTTCAGACTCATCATTGGGAAGAAATGTTGCTGCTGAGCTCAAAACAGCATGCTCCTCTTCCCTCACCACAGAAAACTTAACCAAAGAGCATGTTACATGACTATCTTATTTGCACTGTGGATTCATACTATTTGTCAGTATTATTAAATGGTTTTGTTTATTATTGAGTTTTTTGGCAATACTGGGGATTGAACTCAGGGCCTTTGCACTGGGCTATATCCCCAGCCCTTTCTTTCTTTTTTTTTTTTTTTACTTATTTTTTGAGACAGGGTCTTGTTAAGTCCTTAAATTGCCTAGGCTGGACTCAAACTTTCAACAGCCTCCACCCCCGTGATTGGATTATAGGCATGTGGCACCAGGCCGGTCTAGTTAGTGTTTTATATCAAGCTCCAGATGTGCTTTATGAATCAGTTTCTGAAAAAATTAGAAGTAATTAAATATACACACATATGCTTTCCTTTAATTTCTTTGATTACCTGTGCAGGTAGAGTGTCATAGTCTCCCTGTGCTCAGAACCCGCCCCGTTCTCTACAAGTGTCAGAAAAAAACTCAGAGCACCATGAGAGGAGGAAGTGGAGAACCCATTATTTGGGGCACCATGGAAGTCTCCCCTAAGAAGGGGAGATGCGAGCTCAAGCAGAATTGGCCACTACAGCAGAGGGGGAGGAAGAATGGCAGGGACGTTTGAGCCAGGCTGAGAAAGATAGCAGCGAGTCAGAAGTACTCTTGTGCCCGTGCCCATGCCCTGGCCATGCACCTTCTCAGGGCCACCCCGTGGGCTGGGCCCTCCCAACCCCTGCATTATGGGCTAGTCCTGGTGACTGGCTCTGGCCCACTGAGCGTGAGCAGACTTGACACAGCAGGTGTGTTGCTGCTCTCACCTCCCTGCCTCTGCCATGGCCAAGCTTTTGTGACCCAGCTGACTGCCCGCCCTGAGAAAGAGAGGATACACATGGTGCCGAGTTGCCCCCATGAAGCTGGGTAACTGGGAATGGGCCACAGTTCTCTGATAGGCAGCAAACCTGCCCAGGGGTGCTCCTGTCAGCTTCACGGCAGCTCAAGCTCTACTGTCACAGGTTCCAGGGAGCTGCGACGTTCTCAGAAGCCCAGACCCTGCCCTGGGTAAAGGGAAGAAAGCCCGGTGGGCCCAGGAAAGAAGGGACTCATCTTCACCAAGCAAGCCACCCACATCTAGCATGTAGGACGGGATCAGGAAAACCTTCTTAACAGAGAAGCTGGGACACAAGCCAGGAACCCCTCGGGAACCTGGTCACATCGAGGCAGGATATTAGAGCATGGCAAAGCAACTGGCCAAGTAAGCTTGACCTGTCAATCACAGAGCCAAGACACATGCACAGTATGCTTCCAAGCCCTGCATCCATCAGAGAATGCGGTCTTCGGTTCTTCTGGCACAAGACCAAGCAGGTTTTGGAAAGGGTGACCCAGATCTGACATTAGAATGGGAGATAGAAAAGATGGCAGCCATTGGCCTATGGCCACTGCCTTCCTTCTTCCTCAGTGGCCTGCTCTGCACTCTGGAAAGCGTATTTCTTACTCTTCAGAGCATACTTCTTTTCCCTTATTTTCTCACCTTTGATAAATGGAAAGCTGCCCCATCCCTCCTTTCCTATCCAATTCTTGTTCAGGGATGAGAGCCTGAAAGCAATCCCTAGAAAGAGCCTAATATCTCAGAACTCCAGTGACAACATCACTGGGGATGGAAGAGAAGTTATGGGCAGAGGACTGGACATTTGTCCCTGTGTGTGCCCTGGAGGAGAGCCTGACCCCAGGGGGGATCCTATTCATAGGGAGGACATCGGGCCAGACCATAGCACACCCAGGACACTGCTAAGCATGGGCACAGAGCCTCTGTGGGCCTCAGCCTCCCGGTGAGGCTTCCAGAGCTAAGAAGCAGCAAGCCAGAAAGAATAATCAGGTATTACATGTGAATAGCATCACAATGTGGCTCGCCCTCAATCCCCCAGTGCCCCTGGGAGCAGGCACACTTCCCCCCTTACAGATCAGAAACCGAGGTTCAAGTAGACACAGTGACTTATTTACTCAATGAGAAAACCAGAAACCACCAGAACCAATGTCCAAATCTCTTGCTGCTGAATTTAGCCCTCTTTAATGGTAGTTGTGACCCACACTGTGTATAGCTTAACTTTGTCCTGCTGGCTGGGATAATGCTTTTTTAAAAAAATTTTAGCCATTAAGAACATTGTCGTGGTATATTTTCTGCTGTTATATTAGGATGCCATAGACTGGGTAAATTATGAGCAGCACTTTATTCAGCTCATGGCACTGAAGGCTGGGTGGTCCAAGGACAAGGGAACACATCTGATGAGGGCTTCCTAGCCAACTCATGATAGACCGAGGGCATTGCACAGAAAGGTAAGAGCAACCCTGCCTGCTAAGGTCTCTCTTTCTCTTTTTATGAAGCCACTAATACCATCACAGGGGCCCCACCCTCCTGACCTCCTGTAATCTGGTTACTTCCCGAAAGCCCCACTTCCAAATACCCTTAGCATGTGAATTTGGGGATTAGGTTTCCAATACACGAACTTTTTATTTCAGTACTGGGGACTGAACCCAGGGGCCTTCTACATCCTCATCCTTTATTTATTTTTAAGCCAGAGCCTCGCCAAATCACTGAATTGCCCAGGCTGGGCTGGAACTTGTGATCCTCTTGGCTCTGCCTCCCACAGTGCCAGGATTACAGTCATGGAGGCTTACACAAACTTAAGAGGGGTACATTCAGACCAGAGTAAACATCCAGAGAACTCCTTTTATGCTTGTTCAATGTTCACAGCATACTTTTATGATTGTGTTTTGCTTTCTTATACAGATTTATTGATGAGACTCACTGCCTGTTGCTCACTGTAAGTTTGTAGGTTGCCATTCTTACGTATACTCTGGGTATTGTCAAATGGGGAGATTGGGCAGCTCAGGGTGAGATGACAGTCATGACCTTAGCCAGTGAGTGGACCCTAAATTACAGCAAGCCTTTGGGATGCCCTTTCTGGAGCACATTTCTGAGACTTCACATCCTCCATCTGCAGAAGACAAAGGCGAGACTGGGCTGGAGGCTTTGTTTCTGTGGAAGAAGGTTGCTCTTAAATTCTACTTTGAATTCTTTTCAGGTTAGTAGTGCCATGCTTTTGTGATGTGCAAGGTGTGATAAAAAATATGGCATGTGTTTAAATTTGCAATGAAAGACGTACTGCCATTAATCCTCCTCAACATACTTCCCTTCCCTTTGAACACACTTATCCCATTGTTCTTGCCACTTTCTGAAGCAGTTCTGGAAGTCCTCTTTCGTGTCTTTAGTTGTACTGTCATGGCTGCCTCGGTGTCCTGATTAAATTCAAAACATTTCCTTTTCACAGTCATTTTTACTTTAAGGAAGAGCTAGAAGGTACCTGGTGACAGATCTGGTGAATAAGGTGGATTGGGACACAGTCTAGTGTTTTCTCAATGGCACTCGGGAGCAGCATTCGCCATATTTTTTTATCATGCCTTTTAAAGACACTCGCAAAGAGAATTCCAGAACTGCTTCAGAAAGTGGTGAGAACAATGGCATAAGTGTTCAAAGTGAGAGCAAATGTTCTGAGGGATTAATGCAAATGAGCCTTTTCTTGTAGTTTTTTTTTTTTTAATTTAGGCATTCACCATAGTTTCCAGTCCTCAGTCATATTAATACTTCCTGCTGTCATTAGCAATCAATGTTAAGGGTAGAAATCAAACCACAGAACACCAATAGAGCTTTTTAAAAATTGACCATTGTGTTACCAAAGGAACCTCAGGTATGCAGCTCCCAGAGTCAGTGTGGCAGCGAGTGCCATCTGTCCTGCTGCATAACAGTGGCACCTGGAGCAGGCTCCCTGCAACTCTGTTCCACACAGCAGGGCACCCTTGTTTTTCCCAGAACGCACATTGGCAGTATACATTCTCTGTCCAGAAACATGTTTTTTTAAAAATATTATTGTATTGGTACATTTTGGGTATACAATATAATGACATTCATCATTGGAAATTTACACCTTTACATAATCTCTCTTGGTTCTTATTTTCCCCCTTCCCCTACCCTCCCAGAAACATGTTTTAATAGGTTTTGTTTAATTTTGTTGGCTCCTAATTCAAATAGCATAGTGCTTTCGTAGTTGGTGACTAATCTCAGGTTCCTTTTCATGTGGGAATTACTCAAAGCTCCTCTTAAAACTATGCTGCATTCAGCGGAGTGACTCATCTTTTCCCGAGTCCAGCCCTAATAACAGGAATTATCCAGTAGGCACTTCGGGAAATGAGTGAGAGCGAATTAGGCTGGCAAATTGCTCTCCTTTCTCTTCTGAAGAAGAAGATTATTATTTTTCTCCCCCCATTTTTAGAAACTAAAGTGTGACATGTAGAAACAAGCGTACACAGTAAGTATAGAGCACGGTAGATTTTTGAGGCGTGAGCCTCCTCATTGAAAGGCACCCAGAGCAAGAATTAGGAGGTGATGAACCTGCCTTTGAAATTTTAGGTAAGTGGAGTCATAGACAATGTACTGTCGTATGAATTTTTCTCCCCTCCCCATTCACTGTTAGGGTGGCGAGTTCCACACCTACTGTAAAGCTTAGCACTAGTTTGTGTGTTCATATGGTTTTTGAGATTAGATTCTTTTAAGTTAGCAAACCTGGCCTTGAACTTGCAATCTTCCCACTTCAGCCTCCTGAGCAGCTGAACTACAGACAGGTACCGCTGCATCTGGCTTTGCAACTATTGATTTTCACTGCTGTGTAGCGTTCTGTATTAGTCAGCTTTCCTATCACTGGGACACGATACCTAACACCACAACTGAAAGGAGAAAAAGTTTAATTTGGCTCATGGTTTCAGGGGATTCAGTCTATGGCCAGCTGGCTTCAAGACAGAAACATCATGGTGGAAGGGAATGGTGAAGCAAATCTGCTAAGTTCATGGTGACTGAGAAGCAGGTGAGGAGAACAGCACAGGCCAGGAAAGGCGCCAAGTACCAAAGCACCCAAATCACAGCTCCAGGACTGACCCAGAAACACCCAGAAGCGAGGGCCACCAATCCTCCAAGATGATCCTGGAGCCCATCAAGTTGATATTCTACCCTTACTATCACATAGTCTGTAACAAACCATAGTTAATTTTTTCTACCTTGAGTTCTGACTACAGTGACTGATGACACAGATTCTTACTTTTAAGTAGGAATCAATTGTTTATCCAACAAATCGTATTCATTTTTCACATAAGTCTTCTTTCTTCAGGTTTCTATTTATTTATTGGTTTCTAATAATAATATTTTAACTTTATTTTGAAAAACATTTGAACCAACAGAAAGGTTGCAAAAATTACCAAATAAATTCCCATATATTTCTTCGTCTAAATTCATCAGTTTTTAACACTTTACCACATTTCTTGTATCTATCTCTCTATATCAAGTTTTTTTTTTGTACCAGGAATCGAACATGGGGCCTGGCACTTGCGAGGCAGGCACTGGAAACACTAAGCTACGTCCCCAGCCCTATATCAACTTTTTAATGAATCCTTATTGAGCAGAAGTTGTAGACATCATACCCTACTCAAATACTTAAATACCTTAAACACAAGGGTGTTTTATTTCAAAATTATAATATCAAACTTAAGCAATGTAACATTTTATGTTAATATTATATGACATAATTATATAAAAATTTAGCAATTGTCTCAATAATGTCACTGTAACAGCATCGCCCTTAATCTACAATCACACACTGCACTTAGTTGCCACATCTGTTCGGTCTCCTTTAATCTGAAATGTAGGTTCTTAGCCATTCTTTGTTGTTCATGGTATCAACGTCTTTGAAGATCATAGATGTCCAATGTAGTAGAAAGTATAAAAACACCTCTGCTTGGGTCATTTGTTAAAATGTTAATCTCGGTCCCTTTTCTGTTGCTATCACAGAATACTACAGACTGGATAATAGAAATCTATTTCTGATGTTTCGGGAGCCTGGGAGGCCCCCATCACTTGCTGGTGCCGGGTGAGGCCTTTTCTCTGCGTCCTTACACACAGAAGGCAAAGTGAGAGAAGGCACAGCCGAAGGCTCCATGAAGCCTCTTTGACAAGGATTTTATTAATCCCATGCTCGAAGGAGAAGCCCTCACAGCCCAATCGCTCTTAAAGGCCTCAGCTCTTAATACCTTCACATGGCAGCACCTGAATTTTGGAGGGGACACATTCAAATCATGGCATTGTTTAAATTCACAAGTTAACTTGATGTTTTTACAGTGTTCTACTTTACCACTATCTACTCTTTCCTCCTTCGCAATGGCTCTTTTACAGCTCTCTGTGCTGCTTTTTAATTACATTGCATGTGTCATGTTCATTTCTTTCTGAGATTGGTTTGAGGTGCTATACGGAATCTCTTCTGTTATTGTAGTAGACAGGGTCCTTTTCCTATCATGTCTTCTAACTCGGGATTGGGGTATAAAGAAAAGAACTTGGGGTATTGATTCTGCCCACATTCTTTGTTGAATTCTCTTCTGATGTGTGAAATACTGGATGTACCTTGATACTTCAAGCTTATAATAATCACCGCATCGACTAATGTTATGACAGTCGGACATACACACATATATCAGACAGTTATAGCAACGGCATGACTATGACATAACATAGCCTGAATTGCAGGTTTTTTCACAATGGAACCTAGTAGACCTGCATTAAATATGTTATCTATAAATGAATAAATTGGGAGCCACAGTCACCTTTGTCTTTTACTCCTGACTACCTTGGGTGGATGCAACAGTTAATATTAATTATCAACTTGATTGGCTTGGGAGCCACCTAGAAAATTATTGGAGCCCATTTTTGGGTATGTCTGGTGGGTCATGGAGGCAAGACCTTGGATCTGCATCTGGCCTCTGACATTTCTCTCAGCACTACACCCCTGCTCTGCTTCCTGGCTGCTATGAACTAAGGAGTTTTTCTTTCTTTTCTTTTTGAGACAGGGTCTCACTTCATAGTACAGGCTGGTCTTGAACTCACTATATAGCCCAGGCTGGCCTCAAAGTCACAGTGATCCTCCTACCTCTTGCTCCCTGGTGCTGGGATTACAGGCATGTGCCACCACGCCCAGCTGCACTAAGTAGTTTTGTTCCTGTATTCCCTTCCTCATGGTGTTCTTGCCTTGGAGCCAGCTGACTATGGACTGAATTCCCTGAAACGTGAGCCAAATTAAACCTCTCCTCCTTTAAGGTGTGAATGTTGACATTGTGTCCCCAGTGATGGGGAAGCTGTACAATCCAGTGCATCTCAAGTGAGTCCCTACCTAATGATAACTACCTTTTAAATCTGTTCTTGTCCTGCTAGACAAGAATCCTTTGAGCTTTACTTTTCAAAGAGTTGTCTGGAAAGGGGATTAAAATATATTGCATGCATTTCAAACCCTTTTGAAATGGTTTTCCTTTTCTTTTTTCACATATAAGGATATTGCATTATTTAAATTTTATAACATCTTTCCAAACCTGGGATAAACCTTACCTGTGTATGTATGTATATATGTATGTATATACATCTGTATATATATGTTCATATTTAATACAGGAGTTTGTGGGAAGATTTTGATTAGGATCTTTCTTCATGTGAGACTGACTTACAGTTGTCACATCCATGTTGTATAGGTCAAAATCAGGCTTGTGTTGCATTTCAAAAGCTAAATTTTTAATGTTATTTGCTTTAAAAGATACCTTTAAACATCCTATAAGGGAAAATTATTGGCTATTTCTTTTATTATTAAAAAATGTCATAAATATTTTCTTCTATATTACTGCATCATTTTACTAGTTATGTTAATATCTTTAAGAGACAGTGTTATACCTTTTCTTCTAAAGCATAAACATTTCCAATTTTATTTTTTTGTTAATTTTAAAAATTCAGATTTTTAAAAATTAAATTTGTCACAGAATTGCCTCTTTTACTGATTTTATTTTTAAAGATCAGCTGTCATTTATATTTATGGACTGTCTTTATTTCCTTTTGCCACATTTGTTTATTTCTCTTCTGCTTCTTTCCTTTGGACTAATTTTTTTTTTCCTTTACAAACAAAACCCTGAGAGTGAGTTTGTAGTGTATGTGGTCACTGTTTCCTTAAAAGTTGGGCCTTTCCATGATCTTGTAGCTATGACATATGTACTTTAAAATGAGATGTTCACATTTTTAATTTTTTATCTAAGTAACTCACCATTGTATATTCCTATTTACTACATGATTTCACAAGTTTTTAGACAAAAGATTTTTCACTTTTATTTTAGAATTGCTGCAAGGTTTTGATACTGTCTTGTCAACCCACATTATTAACTTTGGGTGTATTGTATTTTATTTAAAAATGTGTTTTTTGCATTTCCTACCTTGGAAAATATATGAAATCTCTAGGGCCGAGCATGTGATCAATTTTGTAAGTTTTCCTGGACACAAAATAAAAAAGAAAGCTTATTTATTTGTAGAAAATTGTAATATATTTCTAATTTTTCCTTATTAATTCTACTGATCAAATCTGTTCATATTTATTTTGTTTTATGCTTTTAGATTAGCAATATTGTTTTAAAATCTTACTAGTGCTTTAAGTGTTCTTTGCAATTATAATAATTTTGCTTTTCCAGTTTTGATTTAGCATAGATCATTGCCTTCTCACGTTAAATGGGGTTTTGTGTCCATTAAGCTGTTTCCATTTGCCCAATTAAATAGTCTTAATTGGAATTCACTTTCTCAGCAATCACATCTCTCTTTCTTTTTTTACACATTCTCATGTTGAATATTTACTTGGCCTTTTATTGTTCATTTTACTATTTTCCCCTTTTGATTGCCTTTTTGTAAGCAGCATACCAAGAGGAATCTTAGAATTCTAATAAGCAGGTTGAACCCTTTTGTTGCCTTGCTGTGCTGCCATGTTCTATACTTGGCATTCATTCTGCTCACTGCTCCCTGTCACTCTGCCCTTTGCTTTAGAGAAATATGTTTAGCTTGCTCTCATCTTCTGAAATGGTTTTGAACACTGACATTCTAACTTTAATCCTATCACAGCAGCGCTTTCCAGAGTGTGTTTGACAGAGCACTTGTCTTATGAGTTGTTTTGCAGAAAAACAAGAGGTCTGTGGTCAAATACTACACAATATAAATCCCCTTGGAGACATCTAAAGCACAGCAGTGCAGTAAACGCCCTGAGAAGTCCTGGCATGGTGAGGCTCTGTCTTTGTTTCCCCAGGTTATTACTATTTTTTTGGAGGGCTTTGTGGTGGTTAATTTTAGATGTCATTTGGGCTGGAGCTAAGCATGCCCAGATGGTTGGTGGAGCATTGTTTCTAATGTGTCCCTGAGGGTATTTCCAGAGGAGATTGTCCTGTGAGTTGGTGGACTGAAACAGTAATATCTGCCTTCCATGTAGGTGACCACCACACAGTTGGCCAAAGGTGTGAATGGAAAATAAAATGGCAGAAGTAAAGATGTCTCTTTGTCTATTGTTTTCAGAGCCAGACACCTTTCTTCTCCTGCCCTTGGACTTCAGATTTCCAGATTCTTTGGCCTTTGAACACTGGGGATTGCATCAGCACCCCCAGGGGCTCTGGGGCCTTAGGCCACGGACTGGGAGCTGCACCTCCAGCTTCCTTGGTCCCGGGGCTTCTGGACTTGGACTGAGTTCTCCAGCCTGCAGTCTATCATGGGACCCCTTCCCTTCCATGATTGTATGTGCCAGTTCCCTGATAAACTCCCTCCTGTGTATCCTGTTGTCCTGCTCTCTGGAGAAACCTGCTTCTCCCAGCTTACTCCACCAGGATGCCTGGAGTCCTCAAAGAGGTCCTTCCCATGGGGCCAGCTAGTGTGAAGTTCTGAGCCCATGCTGGTGTTCTGGGTAACCCAGCTTGATACGTCTCTCCCTGTACCACAGCTGCCCTTAAGATTCAGCCATAGGGCTGGCCACTCCAAAGAAGATGGTAAGGATCCTAGAGCAAGAGGTTTATAGGCAAGGGAAGGATCTATCTGACTTAGTGTAGCCTTCATAGGGTCTGAAGGGGAAGAGGGGAGTAGGGAAGCAAAGGGGGCCATGGCTGGAAAACTAAAGACCTGACTTCCTCTTGGATTGAGCTCTCTTGAGGATGAAGAAGAAATATACAGAGGGAGTAGGGACAAGATGGAAAGGAGGAAGCAGGTGGCTTCTGTTCTGATTTCCAGTTGGGGCTCATGGAGGAGACCAGGCTGCCTGTCCCCCACCAGCGGAGCTCCCTGGCATGTCTGACAGTCACTATGCTCCTGAACTGGAGGGAGCCAGGAGACCAGGAGTTCTGCCAGGTCAGGGCTTATGGCTTGGACCTTGAGTTCCCTCCCCGCAAAGGCCTGTGCATTGCTCTGTCCCAGGCTGGGGCACTAGGTGGGGGTAGTGAGGAGGTGGGGACTGGGGGGATACTAGGTCGCTGGGACATGCACTGAAGGGGAAACTGGGACTCTGGCTCTCTCTCTCTCTCTCTCTCTCTCCCTCTCTCTCTCTCTCT
>NW_004624847.1:504429-536129 GCF_000247695.1 Heterocephalus glaber
ATAGGGAAGGGTGGAGGGCATGAAGGGAGGGCTAGGAATGGGGAAAAATAAGAACCAAGATGCATCATGTAAAGGTACAATTCCCAATGAGAAATGTAATTGTGTTGTATTCCTACAATGTACCAATGAAAGAATTTAATAAAAAAAAAAGTACATGCAATTCAATTTTAAGAAAAACAATGCTATTGTATAAAAATACAGCAGGATTTGCATGTCTTGTTAGAGAATAATTCTAATAGTTCATAAATATAACAACAAAGATTCACACTTGCATTAATTATAACTTTAAGGGGATATAGTCTTCCTTCTGCTCAATTGAAAGGTTTAAGTAATAATAATGGATTTCTTTTTAAGGATAATTTAACCCCATGTGGTTAAGACCCCTGCTCCAATATTCATTGATATGAACTAAAGGTTATCAAATGGGAACTAGGAGTTATCAAAGTTTCTACTGGTCCTGAAACCCAGGAGAGTCGATGCTCTTGGAGAAGCTTCCATCAGACACATCGTAGATGCAGCCAGGCTGGTGAGGAGCAGGCTGCTCTTCCAGTGGCCAGAACTGAAGGCAGACCATGCCTGGGAGAGATAAGAGGGATCCCCTGAAGGACCCCTGAAGCCTTGCAGCTGAGAAGGAGCCAGCTCTGGGGTGACGCCAGGGGGAAGTTGCTGCTTCACAAGCAACGTTCAGAACCAAAAGCAATGTTTTGAAAGTTGGGCCTTGTGCTCTTCCAGGTCCCACTTGGCATGGGACTCTATGGCTGAGGTGTCGAAGCCCATCCAGGTGGAGACGGCTCCTGTGATCAACCTCTTTGCTCTACAAGGGGAGCTTCTACCCAAGGCACAGCCTCTGGTTTTACCCTTCTCTATTCCTTGAGAGCAGCTGCAAATCTTCACTGTCAAATTAACTGGAGACAATAAACTTTCCTTTTTCCTTTGTTGGATTCTGAAATATGTATTTATACCTTCACATAATGTCAACAAAACTCATCTCAACTTTTAATATTGAATGATATTGAATGATCAGTTATATTCCGAATGAATGGCAAACCCAGGAAAATCACCAATGAGCATGAAAAGAATCAAGGGATCAAGAGGAGGGAAATGATCTATGGGATTAGAATAAAGGTGCCTCTCCAGGTGAAAGAGACACTATAGGTATTAACAATTGGCTGGGGGGGTGGTGCTCAATGAATATAGAAATCACAAATAGGCAAAGTGTAGCTCTTTCAGTGATGACAGCCCTGAACTGTGAATACCAGTGGCTATCAGTTCCTTGTGTTAGTTGTCCTCCAGTACTCTTCTGGCTTCTGGAGCCAGCAGCTGCCCACAGGCTTTGGGAACTCAGTCAACCTTCAGAGATGGTGGGTTCCAGCCATTCTCCATTTTTTTTTTTGTTCTCCAGCTACTAGTCACACTCAGGGTTTCCAGCCCTGTCTGTTGGCCACTTCTGAGACCAGCAGGCTTTGGCATTACCAGCTCTTTGGCATTACGATCACCAGTTCAGCCTTCTCTACTTAAGAAATCATGGGTAGGCAAAAATATGCTACCTGAAAGAGGCTTTGTTAAGACTTGTGCTGCACTGTAAGGGGAAACAGTGCACAATTGTCCCACTATGGGTACAAAGAGGTTGCTTATAAAGGAAAAAAGGCAGTTTCGTGCATGTAAGAAAGCACAAAATTACAATTACCAAAAAAAATTCAAAAGGACCTGACCATTCTCAAAAGAAGACTCTATTTCAGATTAGAAGAGATGCATATCATTGACAGGAAGGATTGCAATATTTTGGATTCCAAGGGAAATGGGACTCTCCCATAGTTTGACTCTGGCAGAACTCTGAGTCAGTGATGTAGAAGACCAGTCCATGAGCTAAGTGCTAAGTAGTAAGTGCTAAGTAGTAAGTCCATAAATTCACACAATAAGCACTTGAGTATCTCTTCTATGCATTAGGAGAGGTTAGGTTAAAGCAATAGACAGAACCAAGTCCAAGCTTGGAAATTGTGTGCTATCAGTGAGACACACAATTAATAAAAACAAATACACATTGTAACAAGTGTCAGGGGATGCCATGGAGAAAAGTACAACAGGGCAAGGGGAGAAGGATCTTGCTGAGGTGTGCTAGGGCCTGAATATCTGCATCTCCCAAAATGCATGTGTTGAAACCTTAATGTGATAACATTAAGCAGTAGCGTCTTTGGGAGGAGGGCAGAACTTTTCCAGCACAGAACTGGGATTCGTGTTTGTGTAAAGAGCTCTGAGAGAGTGTGTTTGCCCCTCCCACCTTGTGAGGATGCAGCAGGAAGTCAGCAGTCTGCAGCCTGGAGAAGGACCCACGCAGACCCCAACCATGCTGGTGCTTTGATCTTGTACTTCCCGGCCTCCAGAACTGTGAGAAATAAAGTTCTGTTGTTTACCAGCCACCCAGGTTACGGAATTTTTATGGAAGTTCTAATGGATTATGTTAGCATGGAGATGAGTTTTCAAAATAAAACAGAGAAGGCTTCTTGGTTAAGTGATGCCTCATAAAGTCTAGAATAAAAGTGAGGGAACAAGAGGGGAGCTATTGGAAGAACATTTCAGGCAGAGAGCAGCAAGTACAAAGGCCCTGGGGTAAAAATGCATATGGCATTTTGAAGGACAGCTCTAACTTATTCCCTCCCTCTCATACTCCTTCCCCACTTCCATTTTTCCCAAGGAATAACCTAGTTCTCTTACAGGCAGACAGAACCACAGCCTTACGTGCTTTCCAAAAGTTGTTTGGGAGGCACAGGCTAGGTGCCTGTAGGGTAAGTTGAGGATGCTTAGCATAATCTACTTGAGAAGGAAGCTGTGTGCATGTGAACAAGAGTGACCAAGAGTTGACCATCACTGGCGGTGGCAGATGGGGTTCATTAGACTATCTTCTCCACTCACTCCACTTTTTATAAGTTTGGAAATTTCCATAATAAAAAAAATTGAAGAGTGAATCGAGCTGGCAGATAGGAGAGGGAGCTGAGCAATCAGAAGGGTGTGGATGGAAGTATCAGGAGGCCCACATTTGTGCATTCTGCCTGAACCAGTACTTGATGCTACAAGGAACCCACCAGTCCACTGTAGCCCAACTCCCTGACTGCCTGCCTTGCTGAAATGGACAGAGGAGAAGTGAATCCAGTAAGACCCTTTCCATCCCCTCCACCTATTACCTAACCCTATCCTAGGCCTCTCCCTTCTTTTCCTCCTACAGTGATGACTGTTACATCCAGGCAATAGGGACGATCTACAGACTTGACAGTTGGAAAAATCAGACTCTCCCAACAAAGGGTTCAATTAACTGCATGATCTGTGGAGATTTGCAAAACCTCACTGTGGAGGCAGAATGGGTTTTGAGCCATTAATGGAGGAACCAGGCACTCACTTGTCTAATGAACAGGTTTGAAGGTCATATTCCTTTCTCTTGCACGAATGCTTATCCCCTTTAAAGTCATTAAAGTAATATATTGTGCAAACAATAAGCATCCTCTGCGTCTGTGATCTTCGGCCGTAATGTGTCGTGAAAGTGGCTCTGACAGTAGTTTGGGAACCACCGTCTGAGTATCTTATTTTATTTGCAAGAATTAGAATGGATTTGAAATTGTCTGTGTAACCTGTCATAGTCACTCCTATGCGTTTTGACATGGGTCCCTAAGTGTGGATGGGAGGGTGGAATCCAGGCTCACCCTGTGTCCTCCAGGGGAGGTTTTGCCCATGTGAGCACTGTCCATCACTTGTCTGGCAGTGGAGAGCAGGAGGGTTAAAGTTGTCTGCTGCAGAGGATAAGTGGTCCCTAATTGAATTGAATACGCTTGCAATTTCTATGCAGAACAGAGAGAACAAAATGGATTCCCTGCCACTTCTTTGAACAAAAACCCCTCACCCAGAGGAGACAGCATGTGTGAAATGAGGGATAAATTACTCTCTTTGCTTAGAAGCATTCTCAGGAAAACAACCACTAAGCATTCTCTTAGAGGCACATCAAATGTTTGTTTGGTTAAAAGGTATTGATAATGATAAATTGGCCTCAGATAAAAGGTTTATGGTGAGGGGTAATTTTATTGATCTAGGTCTGGCTGTTCTCTTAGAAGTACAATATTATTTTCAGTAAATCGATCATATCTGGTTTGAGAAGGCTTTGCACTACGTTTGTCCTAAATTATATTTAAATAATTGATCACAGTTTGTATTTGTTAATGACCTTTAACTGAACTGTCACTAACTTGTGTTGGGTCTCGCAGATCAATTTTGTGGGTGGCTCGTTAGTCTTTGTGACTTTCTAAAAATACCAGGTGCTTTTCTACTTTCAAATTCTCTATCCAGTGTTTCATTCAGAAACCAAAGGCTCTGGTTTATCTTATGCAAAAAACAAATCATTAGAAGACACGTGTTTCTATTCTCTTCACTCTTATTTGGTGGAAGGGTCACGTATGTGCACGGTCCACCCTCTGTATGTGTCTCTTTATGGCCGTTTCCCCTTTTTATAAGGACGACTTCATATTGGATTAGAGGTGACCCTGAGGACCTCACCCTGACCTGATTACTTCTCCAGAGACCTATTTCCAAATAAGGCTATATTCTGAGGCACTGGTGATTCAGGCTTCAAAATACAAGGGATGCTAAAAAATACAGCAAATGCTTACATTTATCATTTTTTACAGTGAAAGACACATTGTCATCATTTGTTCTCAAAATGATCCTTGCCTCTTCAAGCACACTTCTCCCATCATTCTTGCCACTTTCTGAAGCACTTCTGGAGTCCTCTTTTGTCCGTGTGATAAAAGATACAGTGAATGCTCCTGCTACCCATTAGAAAGGCAGGCTCATGAAAACATGACTGTGTGTCCTCATCCACATCATTCAGGGGATCTGGCACCGTAAGACTTCTAGCTCTTCCTCAGAGTCAAAATGACCGTGAAAGAAAAATGCTTTGAATCAATTCAGGACATCCAGGCAGCCATGGCCATGCAACTAACGACACTCAGGAAAGAGGACTTGGAGAAATGCTTCGGAAAATGGCGAGAGTAATGGGACAAGTGCATTCAAAGTGAAAGGGAATATCCTGAGGAGGGTTAATGGCAATGTGCCTCTCACTGTCATAAATTTTTAAAATTTAAACACACTGCCTTTTTCAGTCACTCCTTGTATCTTTTTGAGGGGCACCATTCAACCCATAACAGGAGCAACTGAAGAAAATACTCAAATTTTTTTTGAGGTAGAGATGCAGAGGTTGGGACCCTAGGAAAGCAAGCCCTTTGGTGAAGAATGACCAGAGGATTTTTAGGAACAGTGAGGTCTGCCACTACATTTGAAGAAATCCCTCATTCCAGTTACCATCATTTTCTGAAAGTTTTCATTGGGGCAGCCGGGTGACGTGAGCAGGAAGATCGTGTTTGGTGACAGTGGTAGTCTCCTGGGGAACTCTATGTCGGCCAGAGCTGGTTCTCTTGCTAGATACCATGGAGTGTGATCGCAAACCGGGGACTCTGTCTCATTCACCATGCAGAGCGGAGTCTGGGAGCCAGACAGTGCAGCCAAGATTTGCAGAATCAGTACATGCATGACCAGCATCTGCTCCTGTGGAGGAGGAAATGATTGGGTTTGAGAGAGGGGCATTTATAATGTGTAAGGACTCTTTCTGCGGTTTATCCACCACCTCACTTCCCAGGCAGAGTGCCAGACTGCCCACAGTTCACGGGGAGGGGGCTCAGTAATTTTGTCTGGAAATTAATTAATGAGAAGCCCCCTTCCCCAAAGAGTGGAGAACTCGGGGCCAATCAGCTTCCGTGTCTCTCATGGTTAGGGTAGACCCTAGACTTCCTCAGGTAAGATTCACACACAGGCACATGCAAACCGTCAGTGTGCTAACAAGTTTTGGCGCGATTCTCCCGTTTAACCAACATGTAACGAAAACGCAGAACTTTTCCGTGACCCAAAGACGTTCCTTTGTGGCCATCTCCGCTTCGGTGCCAACACCGCTCCTCAGCCCGTCACCAAGCTCAGCCCTAGCCATGAGCGAGTGTGGTGGAAGTGCAGTGAATGGCACACGCTTGTCACACTTGGCTTTTTCTGTGCAACAAAATGTTTGCAAGACATCTGTGCAGATGTGTGGATTGGCGGTTTATTTCTCATTATTGAGATATACAGTTTTTGATGGGCATTCGGGTTTTCCAAGTTTCGTCCGGTAGGCGTAAAACATCCATAAACATTCTCCCAGCCCTTTATTAACACATGTTTTCATGTCTCTTGAATAAACACAGAGAAGTGCAGTTTTACTATGTGTGCTTGAATTTGTGAGGATCTACCATGTTGTTTCAACGTGGTGCCAGCCCTTCACCTGCCGTCGGACATGCATATCGCAGATGTTTTTCCCTTGTTGGTGATTTTCCTTTGCTAAACAGTGCTAAACAGAAGCTGCTGCGGTGGATGGAGGTCCTCTTCCTCCTGTACTTGCTCACCGCACGGCTCAGACTGGAGGAGTCAGAGGTGCCTCTGCTTCCAGAAACCCATCCTCCCAGCTCTTGTTTCTGCATCCTGAGTTGCAGCATTCTGTCTGTCCACGAAGGCAGTTTGATGGTCTCCAAGAATCCATCTCTGTCTTGTTTTGATGCTGGGGATCAAACCCAGGGCTTTGTGCATGCTGGGCAAGCACTCCAGCAGTGAGCTACACCCCCAACCTTAACAGGGGCCCCTGTGAGGACTCCCGAAGGTCCTGTTGACTGGTAATTATTAATTTTCCATTGCACTCTGATCACTGAGGGGACTTACCATGGATAGGCTCTCTCCATATGTGGCTCCCACGGGGGTCCAAAGGGTTCCACCGTCCATTCTAGGGTTAGATGCCCCCCAAGGGGAGCAGCTGCATCTCATCTGACCTTGCATCACCAGCATGGCCACTGAAGCTGCTTAGAGGCCCATTCTGGGCCCGGTGACAATCCTGAGCAAACCTTTGGGACCCAGGTTGAAGACGGTTTTATCATCTTCAACTCATGTCTTCCACAGCTCCCGTGGTTGCTTCTGTCCCAGCCAACAGGAAAGAGAAAGAGTGTGGGGAAGGGAGCTTTCATGAGCCAGGGTTGTGGAAACCACACACCTGACCTCACATTGTATTGGCTGGAACCCAGACCCACGGCCACAGCCCGGGAGATGGGGATGCTGGTGCCTCCCAGAAGAAGAGGGAGTAGGTTTTGGTAAATAGCTACCTGCCATGGGCCAGGGATTTAGCTCAGTGGTTTTGCCACCTGCTACGCAAGCACAAGGACCCGAATTCGATCCCCGGTACCCACCCCCCAAAATAAATAAATAAATTAATTAAATAAAAAATAAATAAATAGCTACTTGCCAAATAACAGCTATTAGCCTAGTGAGGAGTAAGTCCTCATCTAAACTTGGGAAACCCTTGAAGACTTTTAGAAGTTGATGTGGTGATGGGCAGAACAGGAAGGAATCTGTCAGAGGATTCAGTCTTCTGCCCACAGTTCTGTGGATTTCATCGGGCACAAAGCTGGTTTATTTAACCCTGACTGTGCTGCACTGTGCCCTCTACACTAGAGGTCTTGCTGAATAACACCCAGTTCCTGCCCTTAAGGTGCTTAGAGCCTGCACAGCCAAACATTATCTATGTCCTTGTAGTAAACGAGCTGCAGTTGCACAGAGTCATGCCCCGTTATCTTCATAACCACAGATGCATCCTCTTCCATGGATTTATCTAAGATCCTTTCCTCACAGAACCATATGTTGAAACCCTCGATGGAATATTAATCAAACATTTTTTTCCCTATGCTCTGCAGCCTTGATTGAAAATCTGCCTGTGTAAGTAGCCTTTTTAGGAAAATTACATATCTTACACTGAAGCAAGTAATCAAGTCTTTCTACTCCCTCACAATGGAAAAGCAGAGATGACAGCTTATCCAAATGAAAAATAGGGTGATTTTATTCTAATGGGAAGCCAGAGCTAGATCAATTATAGCCACGTGTGCAAAGTTACTGAGCTTTTCTGGTTTTCTCTTCTGGGGGTGGTGTTATGAAATACCCCCACAGCCTTGTTGCTGGCTTCTGAGGGTCAGGAAAGGCTCTTGGTGCATTCGAATAGGACCAGGAAGACTTTTTACAGTATCAGCATCTGCGTTAAAACAGGAAATGAATCTTAGGGAGAGTGAAGGCGTGAGATCCACAGGCGATGAGGGGAGCAATATTTGCCGGTGGAAAGGGATGACATCAGCCACAATCAGGGGTGAGATGCGCACCCCTGCATGGGCACCCCCAGGTGAGTGACAGGAAGCCTCATGGAGCCAAGAGCCCACAGAATAACAGGACGGAATTCTGGGCTCTGCTGCTCCTGCTCAGCGTTATTAAGGATGAAGCGGGTTCCCATTCATGCGCTGCTCGGCGCCCTCCTAGAGCACACAGCTGTCTGTTTAGCTGGTGTCCGCTTTCCTTGGCTATCTTTGCCTCATGCAAGACAGTGCAAGGCCTGGCATAGGCCTAAAATCTTTAAATTGACTCCTCACTTTTCCTTTTTAATCCAGAGTATGAGCCCAATTTTGCCCAAGGTGTCATCTCACAGTTTTACAACGATGTCCCCTCCTTGGCTGGACAGGTGAGGAACTGGTGTTTTGTGTACAAACTGCACAATCTACTCGCATCTGAATTCACTCAGGGCAAGGCCGGGCATGAAGCTGAGTGTCACAGTGACCGAGTTTTACAAGACCAAACTGCAACCCCAAACTCACTTAGTTATTGTGAAGTGCCAACCCTGCAATGAAGCCTGAATAGCCAAGACTCAGCTGCTGGCTGGGCGATTTGGCTCCACTGCCGACCGACCGAGAGGGCTCTGTCTGTGTGCCCAGTGTGGCACGCGTGCCATAGGTTCATCACCAGTTTCAGAACGGTCACCCAAGGGGCATTTCCTGTGTCCTGGGTCACACATTCATCTACATAGAATTATGTGTTTGTTCTTTAAAGGAACACAGCTTTCTAGAGCGCCCAGCATACCAGAAGCCCTGAATAAAAGGCTGTTGAGTGAGCTGGAGATTTTAGATTATTTATCTTTTCTTCCTCAGATTACTGGGGAGAAAAACCCCTGTAAGACACTCATAATTTCGCCTTTTTGTTTAAAGGGTAATACCTGCATTTTGTGCTTCCCACTGATATCTTAAGGGTTTCAACACTGAGAATAGATGTTGCTCACCAGGGATTTTTTATTTCTATTTGTCATTTTCACAAAAACAACTGAGTCAGAGAGTGAAGCTGCTTTGCCAGGAACTCAGTATCCCTACTTTTTTGAGCTTGCAGAAATAAACCTTTCCAGCAGTATCGATGCTGGCTGTGGTCAGGCGACTCACACCCCCCAGCCCTTACAACACCTTACAACATGTCTCAAAGAGCCCTTGTCTACACCCAGAATTGGGCCTGAGGAAAATGTGCCTTTTCTCCATCACTGTCAGGAACAGCCAGGCGGCCTACAGTGTGTTGATTGCTGCCACTCAAAAGTAGAAAGTGCAGGTCGACATATCTATGGGGGTTATTAATCCTCACCTTGTATAGAAAGCTATGTCCTAGTTTTATTTTATACATCTTTGATGAGTGCATAATGTATGTGTAATCCATACCTTTAATTTGAAACATTATTTTTAAAGAATGAAATGAAATGTGTGCAAACAGTTGGCCAATTTAATTAGGCCATAATCCTTGGGGCTGGTAAGAGTACAGGGAAACAAGCTGAGTCTCCACCCCGTTAGGGGATTTATGTTATTCTGGAACGTCACAGGATAACTTTGCTAAAAATAAATAAAAATACTAAATGTAAATGTATGAAATTTAAAAATTTTTACTCTTTGGAATTTATCCTAGATGAATAAACATGCATGTGACAAAGATTTAACTGGGTTGGGAAAAATAGTGGAAAATAAAAAACATAAACCATTTCATAGGTGGGGGTTATGTTACACAGTCATCCACATAATGAAGCGGATGCATCAATTAAAAATAATTTAAAATATATAGTGTGGGAAATGTTCTTGAAATATTGAGAAAAAAATAGATTTGCAACAGTGTGATACTCTTTGAAAAAAATTATGTCCTTAAAGGACAGATAAGATATTCAATTTAAAATGTTAATGCTACTTGTCTTGGAGGATTCTGAAGGATTTGCCTGGCTTACTTTGGCTTTTCTGAATTTTCTGCCAAAATAGGTATTATTTGGGTAGTTCAAGTAAATCAAAGTGAAACAATTTAATGGGAAAAAGCATAAATTCCTAGTCCGACTGCATTGAGTCAGAGGTCAGTAGGGCACCATGAACAGTCTTCCGATATTTTTCTATCTTGAGTCTGTAAATATGGGTCTATCGCATCCATTTGAAGTTAGAATTTGTCGGGGAAGGCGCCTTGCCTAACTGCTTGGATGAGCCAGTCTGAGCGCTATGTCTGTGTGTGAGTGTGAGTGTGGGTGTGAATATGGGTGTGCAAGCCCCAGAGGACGCGTTAATATTTTAATTATGTAAGGGATTAATTTATTTCAGAGATATTTTCTGCCTTTGGCTGTGTTGGCTAAGCAGCAGCTAATTCATTTTTAAGGATGCCAAGATTTCATTTCCCCAGGGAAACAACATGCCCGATCTTCAAAGGTGGAAACTTTTCACTACAGAGATAAAAACTGTAGGCTCTTGGAAAGTCAAACGCCTCGATGACTTAGGGTTTATCTAAAAGCATTTGTTTTGCATCTCAAGTTTAAAGAACTCAAATCCCCACTCCCAGATATTTTCTGTTGATGGCTAGGGAGCAAGAAGCCTCCCATACTCCTGAGAGGGAGAGCGAAGAGCGCGATGTATTTGTGGGACATTCTGTGTTCAGACTCAGAGAGCAGGGAGCTCCTCTGTTCCGGGACGCGGATAAGGCAGAGGCCGCCTGGCCGTGTGGGAGCAGAGGGTTGCAGCCGGGCATCGGGGGAGATGTTTCACCTGCCCGTGTGAAGCCGTCCCGGCAGGGCCTGAGTGCCCAGCCCAGCCCCTGTATGTGGGAGAGGTGAGCAGGAACTGAAGGACCCTGCTGGGTCAGCGCACAAATTGGTGGAGAGAGGGAGGCAGGAAGGACAGTGTGTGAGGACAGGTCCCACGCCATGGCTGACAGCTGCGGACGGCCGGAGAGTGGCATCCCTGGGTGACGCCGGCCCGGGCAGAGCGATGCACTCTGGGTGCTGTGGTTAAGTACCTCGCAGGAACCTGGAGCCCACTAAACCCAAACTGGACATTATCGTTTTCTTACAAATTTCATGGGTCGATTTGATAGGCAAAGTTCTTCTCATGTTTATGAGTTCTGTTCAGTTCTTTTGCAGAGTATCTTCGATGTCCTTTGACCATTTTTCTCTCCTGGCGATTATCTCTTAATTGTTGATTTTAAATGTTCTACTCATAATAAAGGTGTTCGCATTTGTCATTTGTATACTGAATACCTTATTGTGGATCTTTCGGCTGTTACCTTTGAGATGTTTAGCCATGTAAAAATTAAAGTTATTTTATTATTATTTAAATGGCTCAGTCTTCCAATACAGATATTTTTTTCATTTAGGAGTTTTAGGTTGGGAGTTATATTAGAAATTCATCTTTACTCTAAAACTATAAACTTATTACCTTACATTTCCTCCCAATATTTTCATGGTTTTATTTTTAAATATACATATATAAAGATATATAAAATTTATTTTATTTATGTTTCTTTTATAAACACACACACACATATCGTATTTCCTTGAAAATAATATCAGGCCTTGTATCAATTTTTGTCCCAAAAGATCCAATAGGGCTAATATAAGGGAATGGCTTATTTTTGTTTAATATACAAAAATCTACATTTACTCATGTACAAAAATCTACATTTATTCAAGTGCAGTCAGGTCATCTTCTAGAACATCATTAGAACTCTACAAATCCTGAATTCTGGCCTGAATTTCTTGTGACTCCATTTCCTGCAGAACCACTGCCCTCCACCTCGCATGGCCAGCAGTAGAGCTCTCTTTACCTCAGCACCTCTCGTCCATGTAGCTGCCCATAGTGTGTCAGCCACACTGCTGTCAGACAGATGGAGTCAGAGAAGAGAGAGACAGAGAGTCTATGGGCAGTGGGCTTAGAAACGAGTTTAGGATCTGAACTTTTTCTCCAATGATTTGTAGTTCTCCTAACAATCAGTACTGGATTTCTTTCTCATTTTCTCATGGACTCAAATTCATACTCCTGTGTGTGTGGGCCTCTGAGTGGACTTTCTCCCTGTGTATTATTCTGGCACTGGTAGCACTGTAGTGACCATGAGCGCATGTCACCATCTTTACGTTTTTGCTTAAGCGTGTGTGCAGCTTGTACTCACGTGCTTTCTTCCAGCTGAGTTTTCATGCATGTGATCTTAACTTCTTTTCAAGAAGGGCTCTGCTCAGACAGTCATGATAATGCCCCTCACCACAAACACCAAAAAGTGAGGAAGTCTTCAACCCAGAACCCATGAACCATTACTGTGCACGGCAAAAGGGTTTTGCAGATGTGGTTATGTTAAGGCTCCTGAGATGAGAGTCGATGCTGAAGTGTACAAGTGGTCCAGGTGTAACCACAGGGGTCCTTACAAGAAGGAGCAGAAGGGCAGAGCCAGAGGGAGAGATTTGGGTGCTGGTTTGAGGGTAGAGCCATGAGCCAAGGTATGTGGGAAACCTCTAGAAGCCAAAAGAACATTTGAGATGGAAAGTGCAGGTGGGATTAAAGTTACCCCTCAGCTGACTATGAGTATCCAGGTGGTTTCAAAAAGAGTCCTTTGAAGTGGAGGGGAGACTTGGAGTGGGGGCATGGGCAGGAGGTGTGGCCTGGGCAGAGCCAGAAGAAGCGACTTTGCTGGCTCAGAGGGCAGAGGAGCTGGCCCAAGCCAAGGAGAGCTGCTGAGCGTCGGGTGGGCAGAGGCAGGGCAGTCTCTCCTCCAGAGCCTCTGGAGCCAACACAGCCCTGCAGATGCCTCAATTTTAGGACCTCCGACGCCCAGAAATGGAGGAGACTAAATCTGTCTTGTCTCTGTCACTAGGTTTGAAGTTATTTTTTATAGGCTAAATAGGAAACCAGAATAGTGTTTCTTCTAAAGTCTTCTCTACCTGAGAATTTGTACCTGCTGTTCTCACACCAATGGCTTAATAAATTACAGAATTCTTGGGTTGGGATTGTTTTCCCACAGCAGTAGAGAGGTATTAGTGTGTTCACACTCATCACCTTGTGCTGCGAAGTGAAACTTGATGTAGTCCTGAACATTCTCCTTTTGAAGCAACCTTTAAAATGTTTTTCTTAGCCAAGCTTAACGGTGCACACCTGGAATCCCAGCACCTGGGAGGCTAAGGCAGGAGGATCATCGTGAGTTTGAGGCCAGCCTGAGCAATATGGTGAATTCAAAGCCACTCTGCACTGCATAGAGGGACCCTGCCTCAAACTCCCTACACACAAAAGGTCAAATCCTAAAATACTTTTCTTAGATGCTAAAGAGAAAATTCTTTTGCCGGGGATTTAGCTCATTGGTGTCACCACTTGCCCCGCAAGAGCAAGATCCTGAATTCGATCCCCGGTACCAAAAAAAAATTCCTTTATCCTTGGAAAACATCATCGCTGAATACAGATCTCTTTCTGTCCGCTTTACTTGGCAGTGGTGAGCTGCTAGGTTAGAGGATTTATATCTGTGTTCAGGGAAGGAAATCGTGCTGTATCTCTTCTGTAAGCGCTGCTTCTACTCCCTCTGCATCGGCTTCTGGTTCTGAAAATTTCTTTCATGTTTAGAGTTAGTCTCTTGGCTCTGCTGTTTAACTTGTGTTTTTTTAAAGAACTTTTCTAATACGGTATTTTATTATAATCTAGTAATGCATGTCTTTTCCATACACTTGGGCAAGATGTAACAAGCTATCATGGGAATAAAAAGCATACCAAGATTGCAAGTCATAAAGCCATGGTATATGTGCCACAGTCCGAGAGATATTAGACTGCTCCTTTGCTTTTATACTACCCAAAATTCTCTTCATATTTCTTTCTTTCTATAAAAACTTATTTTCTGTATATAAACAATACAAACACTAACAGACTACTCTCGTGATTTGCACTTTCATAGCTGAGTTAAGGCATGAATTTACACAGTGAAGCTGACTGAGCTCATTTTACAATTCCTGCACTGGGCACTTCTACCCAAAAGCACATAAATTAAACCATGTTTCCAAATATACACTCAAATGAAGAGAATAGTGGGAGATGGAAGGCCAGCCAAGGCGTTGGGACTTCCCTGGAAATGACTCAGAAGAGCTTTCCAAAGGCAGCTTTTGTATGGAGTCCATGAGGCGTAGTCATTCCATGACTAAGCTTCTATTAAACAAGGCATGAGCATGTCCATTGATCTATGAATTTTGGATCAACTGCAAAATAGATTCACTCTGCACAAAGAGTGGTCAACATCTTTTATGAATGTGGCAGACAGACCCACAGAAAGGCTGCCCACAGTTGTTTAGAGTCTAGAGTGATGACTAACAACCCCAAGGAAATTGTGTTCTGGGGCAGGATGACTTTGGGATTGGATGATGAAGCATTTTTATTACAAAGACCTACACCAAATAAAACACATCAGTGGGAATAAATATTGCACAAAAATTTAGGTTAGCATTTTGTTGGCTTTGAAAATATGTTCTTGTTGTTTTTTTAAAGTCTTCCATGGAGACTGCCCAGGACTTTCTGAAGCAATAAAACATTCAGGTCATCTCAAACTAGTGGAGCAGAATCGTTGCCCTTGTAAACTGATGGTTGAATGAGGCTGCTTGAGCTCCTGGTGTATTCTCATGAGGGGCTACATGTGGAAGCATAGCTGATGGCTGTGGCCATAGCTGGTTTGGGTGAGGATCAGGTAGAAGGGGTTCTTCCCTCACAGCTGTTCAGAGTGTGCTGAGTCTTGTCAGTATGTTACGATGACCAGAAACACAACTCCTTCAACAAATGAATCCACCACCAACCTGATTTTCCCCTCACCAGCAGAAATCTGGTGGAGAACATCAGCACATCCTCTCTTACACTCATAGCACTGCTGCTAGTTTGACCTCTTCACATGTCTCTTAGGTGTTTATGTATTCTCTTACATGTATAGAGCAACTATCTCAATTTAGGTCTTTATAAACTCTCACTAGGCTTATAATCAGAAGCTACTACATTAAAAAGGGACAAATAATTCAAATAGACATTGTGTATAAAAAGATAATGACCCATAAGCACAGGAAAAGATGCACAACATCACTGGACTTTGAGAACATGAAAATTAAGACACAGTAAGATACCACTTCACACCCCAAAGATGATGAAAAGCACAGACAGTTGATCAGATGTGTGGAGTCACTGGAACCCCAACACACTGTGGATTAGAGTGTCATAGAGGAAACCACTTTCTACAACTGGTAGTGCTTTTATGAAGTTGATCATAAACTTATCCTGTATCTCAGAAAATCCTCCCTAGGTATTTATTCCAGAATAATAAAAACATACTTCAATAAGAAACCTTATACAAGAATGTTCTAAATGTTCATTATCAAGAGAAAAGATGGAGTATTGTTTATTTATACCACAGAATACACCTCAGCAATAAATAGAAATAAATTATTTGTGATCATGAAGGTATATTGTGAGCAAAAGAAGCCAGACAGCTACATACTATGTAGTTCCATTTATATGAGGTTCACGGACAGGCACAGATAAAATATGGTGAGAGGAGAATCCTGGGAGACTCTGGGAGTGGGGACTGGCTGGAAAGAGGCACAAAGGGACTTAGTAGTGTTGGGAACCATCTTCTGTCTTGTTTAGGTAAGGACTTCCTCATACCAGGAGCAGGGCATGGTCACTCACAAGGTTTCCTGTTCGGTGCCTCCACCCAGCTCTTGAGGGCGGTGGCTCGAGATTTCTGTTTCTGCTTCAGCTCCCTGTGGCCCCTCTTCTCTGGGACAGCAGGGTGCCTGGCTCCTGGCCATGCTGACCCTCTTGCCCAGCACCATCTGTGCAGCTGAGTCACCGTGACCACCACAAACCACTGTGTTACCCTCTGGAGCTTGAGAAACCTGTTAAGGTAACCCTTTGGGCCCAATACAGACACAGGCCCAGGGGTCTGTCTGTCTTTCTTCCTCTGTCTGTGCTCCCTGTGTGGGTGACTGCTTCTCACACCCTGGGCACCCGCCAAGCCAGCAAGTAATGACATCTTTATTTCTATCTCACATCTCTCCTCATCATTGGAGAGGTGCTCTCTGTTTTGAAGATCTGAAATCACAGCACCAATCATATGTTATTACTTTTTCCCGTTGATCTCATCAACAGAAATTGTATTTATCCTTGTGTTTCCTACCCTCTCCAGTGCTTGATGTTTGGAGCCCTTCATTTGCATTCTGAAAACTTCCTGACATGGCTCTCCCCATCACAGATGTCGAATCGTGTCTTTACAGCCTCCACGTGCAGATTTTAACTGATATTTTATCTAGTGTATCTTAGGGTACTCAACTCCCTTTCTAGTTCTCCTGCTGGTGTGGAGTCAGAGTTTGTCAATATGGAACCCAGTGTTCACACTATGACCTTGGGCACATTAATTTAACTTAATGACCCTCTTCTGCTGCCACAAAATGCGGATCTTAGTGGTGGCAACATTATAGTATGGTAAAGATTTTTTGCAAGATGATGCTCAGACAATTCTGAGCACAGATTTAGGCATAAAGTACTGAGTAAATATTAGTCCTCCTTACTCCCAGCCTTAGCAATAGCAGCAGTGTCTGCATCCCTGCGGAGTGGGCCTTTCTTTGGATATATCGTACTATCAGTCATTGTGTTCCAGTTGTTAGTGAAACTCAAGTAATTCATGCAAAATCTATTTTTGAAACAAGTTTCCAAATAATGAATCTGTGGCTTTACCCAGCAAAATATTGTTGTAACATTAACTTGGCAGAGCTAGAACAACGTACACGGCAGGAATAAAAAACAAATGTCATGTAGATTTTTATTCAGACATATATATGATATTACTGCTGTAGAATTAGCTTCCATGAAATAGGCATTTTGGGGGAGAGACTCATGTCAATAACTTATCAAAATGTCATTTATTTCTTAAATACACGTAAGACTTACTGTCTAACTTGAGGATTTTTCTTTTACGAAATCTTAGATTATTGGAGAGGTGAGAATGAAAGGCTTTCTCCCCCTAGAATCTCAGTCTAACTAAATCCCACCCTAAAAGGATAGGAATAGCCTCAAGCCTTAATTTCCCAATTCTCATCCAAATGCTCTGCTGTGGTAGGCAACTTTCACTTTCAAAGCAGGGTCCTATTCTCCCCAGCCACACAGCTGTTCATTCGCCCAGCCACGTGGCGTGTCTTCTCCCGCTCAGTACAGCCCAGCCATGTGGAGCTGACACTGATTTTTGAGATGATGCTTTGTGGCTTCCTTCTGCCCAGAAGAGTTTTGATCAACAGGGGTAGAGTTGTCTGTTGCTGCAACAGATTACTCAGAGCTCAGCATTGCAAAACAACAGGCTCTTATCAACTCACAGACTCTGAGAGTCAGAGATTTAGGGTCAGCTCAGCTGGTGGTCCTTGTCTGGGGTCTCCCATGAGGTTGCAATTAAGCTATTACTTCCGAAGATGGGGTTGGGACTGGAGGTTCCGCTCCCAAATTCACTCATGCAGCTGTTGCAGGAGGATTCAAATTCTTGCCCTGTGGACTTCTCCAGAGGCTTGCTTCCCCCAGAGTATTTGAGCCAAGAGAGAAAATGCACACACTCAAGGCAGCAGACCCTTTATAACCTAACCTCAGAAATGACACTCATGACTTTGGCCATGCTCTGTTCTTTAGAAGTGAGTCACTAAGACCACCCACATTCAAAGGAAGAAGGATTTAGATTCCATCTCCTGAAGAGAGGAGTATCAAGAAATTTTGGACACATTTTAAGATTCACCATCTTGGGTGAACATATATATTTTCTCAAGTGAATGAAAAACACTTTCAGGCAAACTCAATGTGTGTGAGCTTATTTCATGTCTTAGGATCAAAGATTGATGCCGAAAAAAACCTGTCCCTCAGAACTCCTCCTCAGAACTGGTTTTGCTGCTTGCTCCATGTCATGTTTTGGATTGGAAATGTTCCCCCAAAGCCACATGCTAAAAGCTTGGTTACTAGACGATGAGCTTTTCAGGAACTAGTTGGGAATTGAGGGGTCTAACCAATCCATTGACGAAATCATAGTTTTCTAACATTACTGCGGGGTAACAGAGACAGGAGAGGTCACCTCCCTGAAGCGAGTGAGTCATGGGGATGTGACCTTCGGAGCTATCTCTGGTCCCGGCCCCTTTCTCTTGGACTCTTTATCTTCCCAGCTGCCACAAAGTAAGCAGCTTCACTCAGCCTTGCCTTTCTTCCATCCCCTTCTGCCATGTTCCTTCTGCCTCAGCACAGGTGTAGAAGCCGTGGAGCCAGGCAAACATGAACAGAAACCATGAGGAAAAATAAACCTTCCCTCCTTCGAGCTGTGTATGTCAGGTATTTTGTCACTGTGACAAAAAGCTAACAAATTCCATCTCTGCTATGTATTTCAGAGGCTCATTAACATGCTACAGGTGAGCCCCAGACAAAGCAGAAGTAACAACTCCTTTGGTGCCAAAGGGAGGGTGTATGAGCAGGACCGGAAAGGGGCAGAAATGGGTGACTCCTCCAGGCAGCTTCAGGGATTAACGCTTCATCCTCAGAGAGCTCCATCACCTGCCCCAGCCTCACTGATCTGGAAAGTCAGGTCTCTTAACTATCTAAAAAGTGAGGGTTTGGGGGTTTTCGGGGGGATAAGGGTCAATCCACAAAAGAGCCCAGAACTGGCATGACAAGACGAGCAGTTTAAAGAACTTTATAGTGGGATTCAGCTTTGACATGGATTGCAGAGTACCTCCAGTGTTTTTTTTTTAAAGTAGGAAGATATTTATTGATAGGAAAGCTCCTAGAGGGCAGGAGGGGTCCCGAGTGGGTAGCCAAAGACCCCACTTTACAGAGGAGCTTTATAGGGCGAAGCCCACGGGGGTACAACGTGGGCCACAGCCATGAACGTCCAATAAGGTTGCAAGTACAGTCACTGAGGTCATGGTGTCCACTTGGGAAGCAAGTCATGTAGCAAGCGACAAGGATTTTCAGTAGGGGTGGGGGCCAGGGATATTTCCTGGAGAGGCTGGGTTAAGACCGTGACCCCGAACCCCGGTGATTGATACCTATTCAGAATATCAATCACTGCTATTTATCCGCAGGGGAAACACAAGGGTGTGTACTTTCTTTCCTTTTACAATTCTGGCCTTCTGGGCTGGGGATTTAGCTCAGTGGTTTCGCCGCCTGCTGCACAAGCACAAGGACTCGAGTTGATCCCTGGTACCAAAAAATAAATAAATAAATCAACAATTCTGGCCTTCAGTGAAAGTGCCACAATTGTCCTCCAAGCCGAAGGCCCAGCCCTGTATAACGGGCTATAATATTTACAACTAACTTAGCTGTCTACAATACCAAGAGCCCCCAATAACCCTCCAGCAAATCCCCTTGGTCTGTCCCTCTCTGTGCTTGGTGCTGTGGTGTGTTTCACCTCTGTCCTGGCCTTCTCGAGGACTTAGCCCTATCTGACTGCCTATAGTATTTCTACCTAGCTCATCTATCTATAATATTTCCCCATCTGAAGAATTATCCCGAACTGCCATGAGGGGGCAAAGGGCAATGACCACTTGAGCTACTTCAGGCTGAAGGGTGTCGTAGATGTGGTCGGCAGTCAGGGAGACCCTTCAGAAGGGCTGTCTACATACAGGTAGGTCCTCAATAGGCATCACGCGCTTCCATCATGGGGAGGCAGGCGTATAGCTTTGAGTCTGGAGGAGACAAGGCCAGAAAGACAGTTAAGCATACATGGGTCAAACAAGATCAACAGAAATATTATGAGTATAGCCAACAGATGTTTCCACCAGGAAGAGCTAGTAACAGCCTTCCACAGGGAGGACAAGGAGAAGTCCTAGGGAACTTCAGAATCCATCATAGAAGTAATTTAGCAGTTATGAGTTGTTTACAAGGTCGATCTGGTGGATTCCAGTAAAAGAATTCTAGCACCTTTGCCCTTGGTTCCATTTGTATGACTGGAGTTTGGCAGCCTCTAGAAGAGAATAAACAAAACTTTAAAGAAATTAAATGAATAATCTAAGCATGAGCACACTAGAATGGAAGGGCAGGTTGGGAAGAAAGTCACACACAGGAATTGAAATAGTGATTGTAACCTGCTGGCTCTTATAGATTCTACCATAGTTTTTTCCTAATGATCCATAACTGTGGTCAGTAACTGGAGCCCCTTTTTATATCTAGCTTTATTACTATGGCACTATTTTACACCTCTTTTGGTTATTCTTTTCTGCTGGGTGTTTAAGACCAAGTTAAAGTGAGACCTGTATCGATTAATATGAACCTCTTACTGTCTATCAAGGTCAGTTGAGTCTCCTCAGGCATTGCTTTGGAACCATGCATAGAGTGTCTCAGCTCCTCTGTCAGTGTCAGCCGTCAGGATGGGTCACTTGCTTGACCATGCTGCTTTCAGTGAAAGCATGGGAGACTTTTCCCTCTTTGTGACCCTCCCTTGGCATGTGGTACATTTGTCCTCTGGTGCTCAGGAGGTTGAGTGACTTACCAAAGATGTAGGATCCTGTAGGAAAGGTTTCCTTGTACCCTGGATCTTTGTTGACCTTGAGGGGCCAGGGGCAAAATATTGGCTGTCTTCATAGCTCAGTTACCTTTCTAGTTTTGGTCTCCAAACTTTAGTTGCTGAACACCTAGAAGAGAAGATCAGTGACGTAAGTATTTCAGTAGGAGCAGTGTAGCTCAGGTGTTTTCGAAAACTGAGAACAATCTAAAGACACAGATATTCCTGTCTTCCCGTGCCTTCTCCCACTGAATCGATCCCTTCCTGTCATGCTGCAGGCTGTGTGAGTCTCCATCTCACCTGTCTCATCAGCACTGTGGAATCATGATCTTCTTAGTGTGCACATGGGGAGATGTAACACCCAGATTTCAGTAGCTTAAGGAAGGGAAACGGAGTGAGTGGCAATATGGGGTTTAGGTGATGTTCACCCTGGGGCTGCTGTGGAGCAGATTTCCAAAGCATGCTCGCTAGAACACTAGTCCCATGAGTTCCTCCATGGGTGGAAAATTGTAAGGCAAAACAAATGCAGGAAACACTGCATAAAAGACTTCACTTTTTCACTTGTGAATTTACAACCTGCATTAACCAATTGAGACATATGAGAACCTCTACTGAAAAAACAAAACGCTTCTGCCTTTCCTCTTCTACTTCCTCCTCATTATTAGTTAATTTAATCTAACTCAGTGTTTCCTAACATTGTCTATGGGACGTATCACCCTCTGTCTATGGGACACATGGGGCTTTAAAATTTTTTTAATTAATTTCTAGCTAATTAGTGTGGTTGTCAAAGAATGTGATCTGTAAGATGTGGGTTTTATTTTTAAATTTTGAGATTTTCTACTACATGTTAAGTTTTTGTAAATATTTCATTCATGTGTAAAAAGGATGTGTATTTTCCCACTGTTTAATGCTGGGCATCCGAGTGTTCCACTGAGTTTGTTAAATAATGTGAGACAGATCTACAAAGTGTGACCAATGAATATGGTGAATGTTTAAATGATATTTTTAAATGGATTACTTAAGAGATATACTGCCATTATCCTCTCTCAAAATATTCTCCCTCACGTTGAACAACTTACCTTATCATTCTTGCCACTTTCTAAAGTCATTCTGGAAGTCCTTTTTTATGAGTATCTTTTTCTGGCTGCTTTGATGTTCAAAACTGATTCAAAACACAGCAATTTCTGTCAAAAACATCCCGGTGTGTCTTCATTCACCTCATTCACTGGATCTGGCACTGTGCAACTTCTAGCTCTACCCCTAAGTCAAATTACCATGAAAGATAAACTTTTAAAGGTTTTTTTTTCTAATTTAAATAATCACCATATTGCTTGTTCACACACTGGATAACTACAGTAATATTTTGTCTACTTAACATATCATAACTAAGAAAAGCTGAAATCTTTGACCCTGGTGAACAACATATCAATTTCTCCCCGTAGTTGTATCAATTTTTGTTTTATATATTTTGAAACTATTTAAGCTCATACAGACTTGGAATTTTTACATCAATATGTAATGACTATTCTTATCCCTTGTTTAATTTAATGTGTCTGATTTTTATAGCTTCTTCAGCTTTCTTTAGTATTTTCTTTATATTCTTTAATTCTTCTTTGTATCTAAAAAGCTTTCATTGTCTCTTTTTTGTTTGTTTGTTTGTGAGAGAAGTATTTTGCTAATTGCCCAGGCTGGCCTTAAACTTGGGATCCTCCTGTCTCAGCCTCCTGAATAGCTGGAATTTCAGATGTGCACACTGAACCTGGGTATTCTTACGTTTCAGATGTGTCTCATTTAAACAAACCATAGTTGAATTTTTTTCTTTAACCGAAAGTGATGCTTTCTCCATTTTGGGTGAAAAGTTAGTTCTTTTCTTGCTTGTAATGTAGTTACGATATTAAGACTTGTTTTCCAGCTCTTCTTACTTTGTGTTTTTGATTTGCCAGTTAATTCTCCATTTTTCTTCTGCTTAAATAAGTTGATTTTTTTTTAACTGTACTTATTATAACTCAATTTTCTCCTCTGCTAGTTTGAAAGTGATGATCTTTATTAGGTAGTTTGTTTGCTTGTGGTTATATTTGGAATCCAGGCTTACTGAACTACATATTTAACATTAATCAATATCTTGACCCCTCCTGACCATTGTTCAACCTCAACTTACATAGTATTGTTTTCCAGCATTTGATTATTTAACTTATTAATATCATCATCTTTAGTTTATTATTTTATATAGGGTTTTTGTTTTTTATTTTGAGACAGGGTCTTGCTATGTAGCGCAGGTTGGCCTTAAACTCACTGTGTAGCCCTAGCTGGCCTCAAACTCATGACAATCCTTCTGCCTCAGCCTCCTGAGTGCTGGAATTACAGGCATGCATCACCACACCTAGTGTATTTTATATAGGTTTTAAAAATGCATCCATTTGTCTGAAAATTATTGTGCTCTTTATGTCTTTACGATCAGACTTTCCTTGTGGACTCATTTCCTCTTCCTAGGGAACACGTTTTGAAATCATTTAGGCTAAAGTCCCTTCATCATAAAGTGTTTTTAGTAATAAAATTCTCTTTGATTTGTCATGCTGTGAAATATTTTGCTGGGTTGACAATGCTGAGCCAGGCTTCTACAGATAATGCTTTGCTGTCTTTGGCTTCGATCACAGCTAATAACAATTCTGCTGAAAATCTAATTTTCATGTATAGGTGGGATATTTCTTTTCCTTGGCTGTTCTTAAGATCGTCTCTTTTTCACTGTTTTTTTTGGGGGGGGGGGTACCGGGGATTGAACTCAGGACCTTGCACTTGCAAGGCAGGTGCCAGAGCCACTGGGCTAAATCCCTGGCCCAAATACTGAATTTTATCTTTGATTTTTTTTTTTTTTGGTACTGAGGATGGAACTTGGGTCCTTGTGCTTGTGCAGCAGGCGGCGAAACCACCAAGCTAAATCCCTGGCCCCTTCACTGTTTTATATAAAACTTCATGGTAGCTTAACATGGTATGAGTTTCTTTTTATTTATCCAGCCTGGAATTAGTTGTATTTTCTGTAACTGGGGATTTGGGTTATCGTCAGTTCTAGAAAGTTCTGAGCCACTGTTTGTTTCACTATTTTTCTTCGTCCATTATCTTTGTTCTTGATTCTGACTAGAAAAATGTTTGCCTTTTAACTCCCCGCTGTGTATTTCTTCACTTCTCTTCCATATTTTATTTCCTCTTGTTTCTCTGTACTAAGTATTGGGTAGTTTCTTCAAATCTGCTTTTTAGTTCTCTCTTCAACTGTATTTTTAATGTAATTGTAGCCCATCTGTCAATTTCCATTTATAAAACCTGACTTGATTATCTAAAAAGCATCCCTGGAAATTTTTATTGTCTCTTATTTCTGATCATTTTTTGTTATTTATATATACTTAAGATGTACAATATGACGCTTTAATATACCTATGTATTGTGAAGTAGGGACCATAATGAACGTATCTTTTACCTTGAATATTGACTATTTTAAGATCTACTCTGCTAGTAAATTTCAAGCAGACAATACATTAATAACTATAGTTACCATGTTGCACATTGGAGCTCCAGCATTATTGTTATTAGCAGTAGTAGTAGTATCAGGGATTGAACTCAGGACCTTGTGCTTGCGAGGCAGGTGGGAGCACCACTGAGCTAAATCTCTGCCCCTGTTCCAGCATTATGTATGCATCCTATAATTGAATGTATGTTATACATTATGTATGTTCTAACTGAAATTTTTATACTCTGTAACCAAAATCTTTCCATATTCCCCACTTTGTTTTTCTGGCCGTTTTTATTTTCTTTCTCATCTTATCAAATAAAAATGGTTACTGTATAGTCTGTGTAGAATAATTTCAATAATTAAGAAGCTGAGAACCTCGTTCTATTGTCTGTTATTACTGCTGGCTCTCACTCATAGCAATTTAATCCTTTGCCTATGTTTTATAATTATTTTTGAATTAATTTGTCTTAGTCCATTTTCTGTTGCTAACAGTGCAATACCACAGAACAGGGTACAAAAAAGAGGCTTATTTTGGCTCACTTTTCTAAACCAAGGTGGAGGGGTGGCATTTGATGACCGTCTTGCAGGACATCGTATGACAAGAGACAGGGCATGCACGAGAGACTGACTTTGACCACTGGTTTCATAATAGACCTACTCTCAGGGTAACTCGTAACCCATTAATTAATTAACCAACTAATTGCAGAAGTGGACTAATTCATTTATAAGGACAGAGCTCCAATCACCTGTAAAGATCCCATCTCCCTTTCTTCCTCCCCCTCCCTCTTCCTCCTCTTCTGTCCTAGGGGTGAAAGCACACACTCTGCCTTGAGCTGCAGCCTCAGGACTCCTACCTCCTAATAACTCATAATGTGGGTTACACTTCGCTGAGTCCCAGAGAGACCGTACCCCTCTGCGTGCGCCCCAGGCCGTCCCAAGGATGCCCGCCGTGGACCCCCTTGTCCTTGCGAGGGCTCCTGCAGGGTGCCCAGGGCACCTCCACCCCGGCGTCCCATTCCCCCCTCTCTCCCATGCAACCTCGCCTCTCCTCGCCCTCTCAGAATAAGTCTCCCGGAGAAGTTGAGAACGAGGAGCAGAGATCCTGGGGCTGGTGGGCAGATTTCCCAGAAGGCTCCGGACAATGAGAGCTTGCTGAGGCTTTCCTGGGTTTGGGGCTGTGGCTGGGGGGCATGCAGAGGTAGTTGCTGCTTTCCCGAGAAAGCCACACCTTCAGCATGAGGCTGAGAGGGAGGGGAGCTCCCATCTACGGGAGCAGTGCACGCGGAAGCATCCCTTCTCCACGGTGCCAGGTGAACAGCGGGACTCCCCAGCCTCCTTTCCAGCAGCCATGCCGAAAGACGCCAACATCCGGAGGAGCCTCAAAAGTCTCAAGTGTTGATCTTTTCAAAACAAAACCATGAAATTTGGCATTAACTACTCACAAAGATCTCCAAAATTCATTATAAATCATTTCAAACAAGAAGAGCAGGCTATGCCAAATGCACGCTCATGTAAATCTAATCACAGTAGAGCTGGCAATATTACAAGAAACAAAACAATCTCATGAAATTTCTGTTTGTACTGAACTGGCTTGATATAAAGAACAGCTGATTTTTGTGAGTCATGGACATCATCAATAATAGAGATGATAAATTTTAAGAACCTTAATTTTGTTGTTGCTCTTAAAAGGAGAGGTTAGGGTGTTAATGAGTAGGGTCCTCGATGGGGCACTGGCCGAGTGAATTCCTCACTGTCTGGCTGGGGCTGGAGGGTGTGCCGAGCTCTGCCCTTCCGCAGCTCTCTTGTAGAGACTGGGGACTCCGCTCTGCTCCCAGGGCCCTGGTACCCTTGCCAAGCTTTTTATGTTCATGTAAAACTCCATGGATCAGTGTGACCGCGGACTACCTAAAACTGGTCCACCAGTTTCTTTTTCTCACTTGATGAAATCCAGACTTTGCAGTGCATGGTGACCGGGTTGCTTAAAGTTACACAGTCTGTTGAACACGAAATCACATAGAGGTGGAATCTTTTAAAGCGGGAGGGAGAGAGAGAGAGAAAGAGAGAGAGAGAGAGAGAGAGAGAGAGAGAGAGAGAGAGAGAGAGAGGCTAATAAAGTTGAGTTGTAGATGCATACTGGGAAGAAAAGGACCTTAATCTCAATTAACAAATATTGACATACACTGGAAATATACAAACAATCCCAGTCACTAGAAGATAAGGTTCCTCTCATGTTGCATATTGTCTATAGTGAAAATGTCTTCAATTTCCATAAAAAGGCAGCTTTAAAAAACTCCATGAGGTCAAATTTAAGTACAAGATGCATAGTGCTTTGGGGGAAAAATGGTCTAAAACTGTGATGTGCCTTTGTAGGGTGGTGGTACAAAGTGTCAACATTTTTTGAGAAACCTTGATCTGGAGAAAGTGAGAGAAAAATAGTAGATGGGGGGAGAATGTTACCAAGGTGACTCGCCTTGAGGAAAGGGGCTGACAGATGGGCAGAGGCAGGTCGGGGACCCTGCACACTCTCCCTCCCTTGAGGTTCCCAGTGCTTCCTGGGTCCACATTCACACTCACCTCTATCCTCGTGTCTCCATAGTATTTCCACTTTTTAATTTCTCTCACAAGTCTGAAAGTCTTTGGTATTGGACTTGCTCAAAGAGATGGTGCATACTAGACTGAATTCAAAACTTCTGTAAAACTTCACATTTCTTTCTATTAAACTAGTTTGGTCAAATACATATATATAGAGAGAGAGCACATTCTGTGGGTACTGTTATTGCCCACCCAGCACACCTTTGCCTTTTCTTCCATCCCAGCAGATGTTATTCAGCATGGCAGAGAGCACATTTATCACCTCACCTTCTTTCGCAGCTAAGGGTATCTGTGACAGGTCTGGCCATGCAGTACAAGCAAAAGGTCCCATGGAGGACCTAGCTTGTGTATTAAAGCTCTGCAAAGTGGCCTCCTGCTATCAACCCTCTCCTTCATGTCACATGAATGGGGAGGCACAGCAGCCGCCTTATGCTCATGAGGTTGAAAAGCACAAGCTAAGGAGGACAGAGGTGACAAAGCAGGAAAATAAAAGTATCCTGGATCCCTGAAGACCGGTGCTATGGATTAGCATTGAGTTTATAGTGAGGAAAATGTCCAAGAGGAAATCAGCATTCCCATGGGAGTATAAATGAATAATCTCAAGATGCTTTATAATATGACTCTTCTTGAAAGTTTTCTAATAATGTTTAGCATAGATTACATCTGTGCATAAAATATTTATTACAGACTGTATTAACAGTTACTACAGAACTATTAAAGTTGCTACAAGATTAAAAATAAATACACAACCATATGTAAGCCAAACAAACATTTCAGTGCTTCAGTAAGGTAGAATACCCATTAACACAGTGTTTTCAGAGGGCTTTGAAATGGGAAAATAAATGTGCATGTTGTAATATTAAGTCAAGCATGCAGGATATGCCAAGAACTATGTTAAAATTCACTGAAGATTGGTGTTAATTTATTGTCAACAATTGGTATAGCTGTGTTTGCTTTGTTTTTCTTCTTTATGTTTTCCTTTATTTTCCAAATTACCTATAATAACAAAAATTGGAAACAAAAAAGTGTTGGTTTTTTTAAAGACATGTCTTCATTCTTTTTCCTTCATAAATGCATATCCAACAGAAACTTTTTAGGCTGGTGTTCATAAGGCAAAATGGATTGTTTCCTAACACACTTGAAACTCTTTAAGGGCGCAAATTCTGAGAAGTGCCCTAGTTCAGTCCTGCTACTTGCATCCCTCTCCTTCCTTCAGTTTCCTCTGGTCTTTGGCATGGATGTTGTCTGGCCCAGGAGGCCCCAAGCATGGCGCATGGACTGTTAGGAAATGGGCCACACTGCTTTGCCTGTATTTGTAGCTGCTTCCCACTGCTCACATTGCCATCTGAATTCCACCTCCCATCAGATCAGCAGTGACTCTAGATTCTCCTAGGAGCAAAAACTCTACTGTGACTGCATGTGCCAGGCATCTGTGTTGCACTCTCCTCAAGAGAATCTCATGAGGATCTGAGGTGCAGCTGAGGTGGTGATGCTAGCCCTGGAGAGCAAATGCAAATATAGATGGACATTAGTGGAGAGGTTTTATTGCCAGATTTTGGGGCCCAAAAATTTCTTTTTCCGGACTCTTGGTGACTGAACAAAGAACTACACAAATCACACAGAAAAGGTAGTGAAAATTTACATTTATTGAAGGTGAAAAAGAAACATGCTCTACAGAGTGAGAGCTGGCTGGTTAAGGCTCACAGTGGCCACAAAGATAATGGCAGGGGTCTTTTTATCTCCTGTTCCTAACTGCTTCTCTCTCATTCAAACAAGGCATTCGGGACCACTGTCCTATGAGAAAGCCACTGGGCCCAGCATCAGATCCAAGCCATCCTATCCAAGGCCTGCTTGGTTTCACACCAGATGTAAATGAAGAATTGAAGACAGAACTTTCTGATTATTCCCAGTACAATGCTGCAGAGTCATTTTGAACTCGCTATTCTGTGCATGTGCCCTGTGTCCCTATGACTGTTGCATCAGGCCCAGTTGCCCAGCCAGTTTGCCTGCCCTGATCTCCTGTCTCAGTTTGACTGCACAGAGAGCCTGTTAAATCAATTGCTTGCCAACTTATATCAAAACCCTATCAGTGGGTGTCATGTCTGTCCTCACCTGATAATGGAACAGTCTAATTTCGGGAAAACAAGCTCAGGGCTTCCACTGGTTCTGTATTACTGTGAGTTGTATAATTATTTCATCTTATATTACAATGTAATAACAATAGTAATAGAGAGCACAGTAAATGTAACGTGCTTGAATCATCCTGAAACCATGGCCCCTTCCCTGGTCCATGGAAAAATTTGTCTCCCACAAAAATCAGTTTCTGATGTCAAACACACTGGGGACCACAGATCTAGACCAATTCTACGGTCTTCTGAACATCTGGGTTCCGTTGCACCCAGCTCTATTGCCTCACGCTGAGTCAGTGAAGTTCTTCTCTCTGGTACCAAGTTCTTGGTCAACAGCTCCAAGAACCCCTGTCTCCTCCCGGGGGCTCCTCCCTCCCTCCTCCCCCTGGGGTGAACGCTGGCCCTGCCATTTGTTGTCCAGCATGACAGCTGTTTGCATGGTCTCCCTGGAACGGTGTCCAGAAAGCCATCAAGCACAAACACACGGTGAAGGACACCATAGCCAGGTGACCTGTGTGGTGGCAACAGCTGGAGGATGCAGGGGTGGCAGAACAGACGCCATCTCAGAGCTTTGGCAGAGGAGCTTTGGCTCTGCATGGCAAGTGTTTCCATGGGCCACACCAGCCCCACCCAGAAGTCAACCACTAACTCTGTCCTCTTTCTGTTCCCTGAGGAGATAAGATGCCCTCCAGTGGGATGGTGTGACAGCACTTTCCATCATTAAGTGGTTTGTTTCAACTGACAGCTCATCTCTCAGCTATTTGCAGAAGGGTTCAGCCCTAACAAGTCAAAGTTTTCAACAAGAAGCTTCCGTGCCAAGGGGAAGTGAAAGTGAATTGCTTACGAGGGCCCTGAGGCTGGTGGGTTCTGGAGGCCTCAGCACCCTGCTCCGATGTTATCCACCTTGGATGGGTACTTTCTGGCCCTGCTATGCCAACACTTGGTTTCCACTTGAGTGCTCTAATGCAGAAGGTTGACCAGGACCCAGGAAGGTCCTGGATTTGACCCACAAGCCTGCCAGCAATGCCTCCTGAGAGTTGTTCACAAGCAAAACATTCTTGAAACAGAAAAAGAATTAATGGGAAAGTATCTTACAAAGTTGACTAGACTCTCAGGCTACCTTTAATCAACTGATTTCAACACACGTGAACTCAATATACAAACTCAATAGGTTTTATTGATATGTCCCCTATGTTTAAAAAATAAATGAAAGAGGGAAGATGCAAACATGTCCAGTTACCCCAGTACCTGTCACAGGGGAGGGCCCTTGAACTGAAAATTCTGTTGGTGATGAATTCCTACAAGGACACATAAGTAGGAATGTGAAGCTCCTCTGCTCTGGGGGGGTCTCTGAGATATCAGATACCAAATGCAAAGGGCTCTTTGCACGATGGTTGGGCCTTTGCACCTTTTCTGTTAGCCCTCTTTGCCTCAGAGTTTCCCAGAATCCCAGCTTCTGATCTAAGACTGAGCAGAGCGTGCCTGCAGCCAGGAAAATTGTGGCAGAATTAATTAAACCACCACTAGAGGAAGTCCTTGTCAAGTATTAGCCTCGAGCTACTAAACTATATATAGAATATCATCCATTTTTGAATAGAAAATGTAGATAGATGATAGAAAACACCAGGCATCAAAATGTTGACTGGGTAGCTCTAGGTGGTGATGTGTACATGATTTTTTAAATCAACCTGTATTTTCTAAGGTGTGTACAATACAAGTGAGATGGGATGTTTTACAAAAAGAAGAAAATAAAAAATGGAAATAATGATGCTAAATGACCACTATCAATTTTTGTGTCCGCATGCATTCTAATCCCAAGTGACTGGATGAACACCCCGAACACTTAAAGTCCTCATAATTCCAGAATTGTGACTTTTTCACAAGGACAAAGGTGGTCCCAAGTCAACTGAAGATCAGGTTCACTTGTACTCCAATTTCACTTGGGGGCAATGGAGGGTGAAACAGCTCAGCCTCTAAAGGAAAGGGAGAGAAAACTGGGAGATCCTGGAAAATGAAATCCCTGCCAGGCTCAAATTATCCCAGAAAAATTAGAGCAGCCCTGCCACAGGCTGAGGGGCGATTGCAGTTTAAGCAGCCAACTGGAGGAAACCCCGCACGCGACACCATGCCATCCCAGCCAGCACTGGTTACAGGTGAGAATGCCAGCTGGGTGTGTTCCTGGCCCAGCTTCCAGGCCCTGAACTGACTGACAATCGCTGGCTTCCCAGCCTGGACTGGGCTCCGCCTGGAGAGATTTTGGCAGAATCTCCAGTCATTGCTGGCAGGGTCCAGGTGAACCCACCCATCAATAAGCTATCCTTGAGCCCATGACAGTTTAGCTGTGACCCCAAAAGGAACAGTAGGTCTGGGAGAACCAGAGGGCTTGTCTTCCTCTGACAGACGTTTTCTTCAAGAAAAAAACACTCAGAAAATATCTCATTCATGTTCTCAGCAAGATTCAAGCAAGCAGAATACTCACTAAATTACAAAAACAAAACAAAAATCCAATGAAACAAACACAAAACCCTCCCTTACATGCTAAAATATGAAACAGAAGTCATGGCGTGAGATGGGCCCTACTGATACACACAGGACCGATGGCCCCTTGGACAGTGGCCTTGGCCTTGCTCCCTGGTGCTGTGCGAATCTGAGGTGGGCTTTACACACGACAGCTCACAGTCCAGTGCCTGAGCCCTAACTCATCACCCCCAGGGCCTTGGAGATTTTCAGAAGGTTTCGTAGGGAACTGAAACCAC
>NW_004624847.1:536229-717275 GCF_000247695.1 Heterocephalus glaber
CCGTGAGCAGGGAATCCTGTCTGCTTTTCCCAAGCTGCCATCCATCCCCTGCGATCCATCCCCTCCCACCCTGCGCTTCAGTGGGTGGCTCCCCAAGAGAATGCAAATGGGCCACTGTCTTTGTCCTTGGTTCTTCCTTTTTTTCCTTTGGTCCAACCAGAACGCAGCTCCCCAGGGCTGGGAGCGTGTCTGTCTGCCCATCATCCGGACACAGAGAGACTTCATCAAAAAATCATGGGACAAGTGAATCCCTTGTTGCTTCTGCCATTTCCTTGTTCGTAAGCATTAGCCAGGGGGAACTGAGTACCTCTCTTCATGTCACCTCGCCCTACACACTCACACAAGCGGCTTTCAGACAGCTGTCTGTGCTTGGGAAGGAGGAATGAATGAGGGAGTAGACGTTATAGATATGTATTTATTAACTTGAAAGAAACTTGGGACAACATCTGTGTCCCTGAGGACGGTGAGGGCGGGGAGAGAGAGACGCATAGCTCACTCTCTCCTCCATGCCTCCCACCGTCCACTCCTCCACCCACTGGGCAGCCGAGTCCTGCAGGGAGAAAATCCAACTGTTCCAGTCTCGTCTTATTCTTGGCAGACAAACATGTGAAAATAGACCTGTCAGTCATTTTCATGATTCTCAGGGTGACTGCCAAGGAAGCAGCAGGCGCGGGCGTGCAAACCGGTGCAATGAGTGTGCACCTGCTATTTCCCCACCAACACTGTGCTGTCTGGAGGCTACAATTCTGCCAACTTGTGGGGAGATTTTATCTGTTTATATTATAATGCACGAGTCCCAGTGTTTTGTGTGTTCAAAATAAAGAGAGAGAGAGATGAGCCCCTCCTGGCTACATTATATTTCACTGAAAATGCATCTACAGTAAGAAGAGTTCATGGCGACACTAGCCGTGCCCTTTGGTCCCATAGTTTAAGTCTGTTGCTGCTCTTCACCAGACCTGAGCAGTCTCACCCCACCTGCCATCACCCTCTCCTCCTGCTGTCTTTGCATCAAAAAATCACTGAGGTTGCTACTATTATCCTGCCGTGGTTTGAAAGTCTCTCCCAAAGTTCTTGTGTTGGAATCTCCCCCAAATTTCAATGTCCTTTGAAGGCAGGGCCTTGGGGGATAATCAGGGTTAGACGGGTCACTGGAGTGATGTCCCTGAGGTGGCCTTAGTGGCTTCAGAGGCCGAGAGATGAGCTGGGCCAAGCTTCCTCTGTCTTTGCAGCTTCAGGGCTCTGCAGAGTCACCACCAGATGCCAAGAGGAAGCCAGCACCAAGCTTGGACTTCCCAGCTTTCAGGGGGGGAACAGGGAGCCAAATGAACTTCTACTCCTCATAAAACACCCAGTTGCAGGAATTCATTTATAGCAACGTAAAAAGACAGAGCATAGCCCCAGTTTGGGGTGAGAAACCTGCACCTCAGGCAGGTCAGGGGACTTGCCCAGGCTGCTGTAGCCTGGGAGTGGGCGGCATGGGGTGAGGACCAGGTCATTGTCTCAAGGACTGTGCTGTTCATCGCTGCAACCTGAAGATGTTACCGGGTACCAGGTTGGCGGTTCTGCAAACGTCGAAGAATGAAGTTGAAAATCAAAGGAGGAGAGGAGGAGAGTTTTTATTGGAAAAAAGAAGGGAAAGAACACCTCTGAATTCCAGGAGGGGTCCTGAGTGTGTTGCCACGTGGCCCCTCAATTTACAGTGTCCCTCGTAGGTAAGTGGGGCACAGGAATTGCTGACTGTTTAATGGACACCTAGCACCGATCATGGGCGGGCGGCTCTGTGAAGTTAACAAAATGATGATCACTTGGAACGCAGGCTGTCTAACACAGTTCTGTCACACGGTGTTTTCAGTAAATTGGGATTTTAGAAAGAAATGGCTATTTTGCATTATAATTTCCTCAGAACTCAGGAACTTGGTGGGGGGGAGTGGCTGCACCTCTAGGGGGCCACATTCCAAGTTACCTGAGGATTCATTGCATTTTAAATTTCTCGGAACTCTGGACCTCGGTAGGGGGGGCTGTATCTCCCCTTAGGAGGGGCTGCATTCCCTGTTCCTGAGAAAGTTCATTCTTGGCCCAAAGTCCAAGTTCACTATTCTTATTTAAATTTCCATTAGTATGGCTGATTACCCACCTTTGTCTCTGCCCTTCCCCTAGCAGCTATCTTACTCCTAAGCTAAGTAAACTATTTTCTACAAACAGACTGGAGGGTAGACCCCCTCAGTCATGCAGAGATTGGGTGTTTAGGAAAAGCAAACAGACAAAAATGAGATGCCCCATAAAATTTGAATTTCACATAAAGAACAATAATTGTAGTATAAGGATATCCCATGGAATGTTTGGAACACACAGTGGACCCTTGACTTACAAACTCAATTTGTTCCCAAGGGCTGTTTGTAACTCAGGTTGGTCAGTTGAAGGCTTGGGCTCCTCTACACAGCCTTCCAAGTCTCTCTCCTGTGTAGAGGCAGATCTCAGGGAGAGACATTGGACCAGGATTTCTCAATTAACCCCACACAGGAAAGAATGTTGTCATGTTCCATCCAGAACTCTGTAAGGGTTAAATCTGTATCTGAGACCATCTGGAAGCACAAGCAGCCAGCATTCGGGTTGTAACTCAATACTTTGTTGGTAAGTTAAAACTAAAATTCCAGCTGTAACCCAAGTTGTTCATATATCAGGCTGATCTTAACTCAGAGTCCACTGTACATAAAATTTTTTGTTTACCTGAAATGCAAATTTAACTAAGTATGGCTTATTTGATCTGTCAATCTAGCATTGGCAGTGGGTTATTAGTCTGGGGATCTAGCATCTTAAAGGTTGGGGTGGCCAGGTGGGGATGAGGTTCAGACAGTACAGGGGTCAGCCGGGGACCTGAGCTCACCTGGGTCCCCAGTTGGAAGCCTCAGAAGAGAGTTGATGAACTCTGGGGAACTCTGCCTGTGGCTCACCCACCGGGCAGGCTGCAAGCTCAGGGAGGCTCAGGACCTCTGCTGTGTGTGTCATAGCTGTCCCAGCAAAAAAGACCATGCCACGGAAATGTCCAAATTAAAAGTCCTTCAGTTAGCTGATGATCAAGGACAAGCTCATGCTGCCATCTTCCTTGGTACCGATCCAGCAGGGAAACCCAGATTTTAAAGGGAAAAAGCACACAATACAATGTCATGATCTCATCTTTGAGCAAGGACACGGGCACAGAAGCTGATTGCAAGTTAGAGTAAAATCCAATTTTGGGGATCCGGCAGGAAATTCCTATCTTTATGGTTAGGACTACAGTACAACATGTCCTGTCCTTTGTTCTTAACCACAAGGTAAGTTATGTGCTGGTTAATTTATCGCTTGGAACAAGCAATCCGGGGAGGAAAAGGGGTAAAGTTCAGGAGCAGGCTATTGGGTTTCTGGTTAACTCGCTTATTTCATGCCGAGGGAAGCAGGGTTGGGTAAGAAACGTCAGTGGACTCCAGGCAAACCTAGATCCCTTTGCCAAGAGCCCATGTGGTGTTTTTTTTAATTAAAAATGTTTAAATTTTGTTTTTAATTGGCACACAATTATTGTACCTATTTATTGGGTGGCGTGTGTTGCTCCAGTACACATTTACATTGTGCAATGATCAAATTAGGGTCTTTAGGAAGATAATTTGTCCCTGTTTGTAAACATGATCTTGTACGTAACAGAAAAGTAAAATATTTGGGAAGGAATTTAACCATGGAGGTGAAAGAACTCTACACTAAAAACTATAAAGCATTGATGAAAGAAATTGAAGAAGACGTGAATAAGTAGATTCTTCAGGTGAATATAGGCAGGTGCGCTTACATGGGTGCAGTGTGTGTGTGTGTGTGTGCATATGCATGTGTGTGTGTAGAGCCATGAGTATATATGTGTATACATACGTATATATTTTTATCATGGTAAAATCCCCTTTTAAAAAGCAAACAGTCATCCTTGTCTAAGTTGAATGAGAGGCAGAGACAATGCCCATCTAACTTAGGAGACTTAGGAGATTGGAGGTTCTTTTAGGGAGGGTGCAGGGTGCATTAATCTCCTAGTTGGTGTGAGCTGGGGACACAGAAATGCTATGGCTCTGTGAAGGCTGCTATGGGGTGGGGGGCGCTGTATTCCTGTCCAGGTGAGAGTGAGTGATGTGGCCACGTGACCCAGCCTTGCTGATGCTACCGGCTGAGCACGCTGGGCAAATGCTGCCCTGTGGAGTCCTAGGGACCGTGCAATCCATGCTAGAGAGTGCTGGTCCGTCCATGTGGTGACAGTTCCGCCTGCTGTGAGCTGACCGCCCTCTCTGGGTCTCATTGCCATTGACTGTCAAAGCCCTGGAAACCTTAATATAATAGCCCTGCATTCAGTCCTGCTGGAATTTCACTGAAATGTCACTTCTCTTGGATCATCTCATAGGGTGGCAGATCTCACCAGGCGACACCTACCTGGGGACACACATAGATTCTGCAGCCCCAGGACCTGGCTCGTGTCCCTGCTCACCCTCTTACAGGTAGGAGTGTCTGGAGAAGTTATTTCATCTCAAAATCTTGGGTTCTTTGTCTCTAAAAATGCAGATAATAACAATGTCAATGTAGGGTTTTACCTGGGTTGAATGAGATAACCCAATGTAAAGTGTGTAACATTGGCTCGTAGTTATTTTATCATCAGAGAAGGAGTAAGTAAATGGGTAACTCAGGGTGAGGAGAAGCAATGGAATAGTTACTTTACCTTTATGAGCTTGAGATACTGCAGTGTGTGTGTGTGTGTGTGTGTGCGCGCATGTGTTAAGCTTTTATCCTGTGACAGGCACAGTTCTAGGAGTCAAGTGGGAAAGTTAGTGTTCTTGCTGTCAGAAAGCTTAAATTCTAATTGAGAGAGAAAGAGAAAGAAGGAGAGGAAGGAGAGGAAGAAGAAGGAGAAGGAGAAGAAAAAAATGTAATAATTTAACTCCCTTAGAGGTACAAGTACTGAAGGAGTGGTTTTGCAAATCCTCTCTGAAGACCAAGCAATTTAGCTTTAGTTTTGTCAGCACTCACCAGCTTATCAGTGTATATCAAACCCCACCCCACCAAATCCGGGAAAGCAGAAACAGCATCCTTGCAGCCTGTGTACTTCCGGCACCTTCAGGAAAATCCCCACTGCCTGAAGCTAAGAGGATGACGTAAAAATGTCACTCGCTCTGCAGAGGGAGCTTAAACTCAGCCAGAACCTTGCTGAGGCCTCATGGGAATCTGCTAAGTCTCCACACACATAAAACTCTAAATTAAGAGATTAGAAAATGCCATTTCGCCACTGCTTGTTCCAGCATGTCTTAAGGACATGTGTGGGAGCCAGCTCCTGACAAGAATACCTGGCTCTGGCACGCCCGCCCGCTGTGAGCCTCCCTGCCAGGGCAGGCAGGTCCTGTGAGTCACAGGGCAGGAGACAGTGGAGAGGAGGATGGAAGTGTCAGAGTCTGCAGTCAAGGCAGAGGGGCGAGCTCATCTTTCTTTTCACTGACATAAGGCGATTTTTCATCGACATGGATCAGTTACCGAGGAGGTTTACCTAGAGCCCATGAAATGTCACGTCTTTTGATTATGGAAATTTGGACACAATGAGACGAAAATCCTAATTGACAGCACGCATCTCAGTTTCCCACTCATGGTCTGCAGCAGCTGGTCTGGGCCTTGGAGTAACCAAATGGTTAAAACACAGTTACCCTTTCAAACAGCTGCAGTTTACAGCCAAAGGAAAAAAAAATGACTGGCCAAGTGCTTCATTCACATCCAGAAGGAGTAATTCGCCTAGAATCATCTTCGCTAGCAGGTGAGGAAATTACATCAAAGCCGGCCCTGAGCTGGAAATGGGAATGCACAGGTGTAGGGTCTGTGGTGCTCATCGGGGGTCCCTGGGCCCATGGCTCCCCACCTGGAAACTAAGAACCAGCGGTGTGAGGGTTGTTGCAGTGCACAGAACAAATAATGAGGATGGAAGTTTCATGAAAGTTGTGTTTGTTTAACCTCCACTGAGAGCAGCTTGGGATAGATAGACCCTGAGCACCGTGCACCATGCACACAGCTGACTTGGGGTTAGAGAGCAACTGTGACTATTAACTGTGATGTGTCATCTTGGCGGGAGGAAAAACTTCCTGGCCGATAAGCAAAGCACAGTTCTGGGTGTGTCCGTGGGGGATCGACATCTAGGCCCCCAGGTGAAGGGTAGAAGAACCACTCCAGCTGCGGGGGGCACCACTCAATAGGCTCCTGTCGCCTTGAGACATCAGTCTCCACATCTCCAGGTTCTTCCAACACAGATTCGCACCAGCCACCCTCCAGTGAGCTTCTAGGCCTTCGACTGTGGCTGGCACTGCACCCCTGGCCCCTCTTGCTCTGTAGCTTCCATCTTCTTGGGCTGAGCAGCTCTTGGATCCTCCAGATCTCCAGCATGTAGATGCCTACTGTGGACTTCTCTGCCTCTGATCTCATAAACCTATTAATAAATCCCCTTGGATGATTGCACCTATATTTTCTATTGATTCTGTTCCTCTAGAGAACCCTAACTCATATAGCAACCAAAGAATGACAGAGTCAGATAAGAAAGTAAAGCTGGATCTTTTTATTAGAATAAAAATTCATTTGTTTGATGAGTATTTACATCTTCTATGCCTGTATCGGATAAGTGGTGTGCTATGTTTTCTGTCAAATCCAAAGTCCTACTGCCAGGGAACTGACAAGTTCATGAATGAGCTAAGATTGGTGTGCAGATATGGTGTCTCTCAGGCACTGCGTGTGGCCCATCTTACTCAGGCCAAGACACCTGGAGGATCGAGACCAGCACAGGAGATTCTGCCTCTGCTTTGCAAGCCCGCAGCCAGCGCTTTTACTTGGAGGTTTAGGAAACTCGTTACCTGTCCCCCCTCAGGATCTGTCATTGTCCTTTCCCGATGACGTTTCTGCAGCAGCTCTGATCACAATGCCTAGAGAAGACCCCGCAAAGACAGAACCCATTATTTTGGTCCATCAGTCTCCCCCTGCTTTCTGGGAAGGGGATCCTCGTTGCCTGTAGGAATATGCTCTGTCATCTGTTATCTCTGGCTCGTTTTGATGGGACTATTGATTTGTATCGATTTCCATTCCCGAGCCCTCTGGCCTCGATGGGTCCCTGAGTAGTTGCATAGGCCCTTCCCAAGTCCATCCCAACCTCATGTGTACCAAAGTTCTCCAGTTTCTGTGCTGGAATTGTATTAGTCAGGATTCTCCAGAGGAGCAGAACCAGTGGGAAATACAGGACCATAAGAGGGGACTCACTAGCGTGGCTCACACAACTGAAGCTGAATGGTCCCACAGGGGCCGTGTGCGGGCTGGTGCCAGGGAAACCAGCGGCTGCTCAGTCCAAGAAGCTGGAAGCCTCATAACAAGAGGGACCAGTGAGGCAACCCGTCCGAGGCTGAAGGCCTAAAAGCCCTGCAGAGAGCTTTACGACCGCAGGCAATGGCAGCAGCAGAAACCCACCTGACCCAGAATGTGGGTGCATGAGCTCTGCTTTCTGCTGTTTGTTCCATCTGGGGCTCCAGCCTGTGGAATGGTGCTGCCACATTTAGGCCACTCTTCCCCGCGGTTTGGTGACCCCGTGCCAATCTTCCCCAGACACATCCTCACAGACACATTCAGAATTAAGCTTGTACCCACTTTCTGGGCCTCTCTCAGTCCAGTCCAGTCCAGTCCACGGCCAAGACTGACCATTGCAGGGATGATGGTATCTGAAGCCACCTTCAGCTGTGTTCCCTATCACATGAAGGATAACTCGGTGCAGCAGGACTGAAGGAACCAGGGCAGAGGAGCAGAAAGCAGAGCAGTCTCAGCCGGAAGCTACCAATGGGCTCCTCCAACCCAGCTTCCCAGAGGCCAGCTCACCCCGCTGGGCTTCCCTTTTCAGCATCTGCTACTCAAGGTCACGTTCTTCCATCCACCAGTGGAGTCCCTCTATTGTGAGCTGGCCTGGAGGTCCCCAGAGGAGTTGCCAAAGGCAGTTGGACATCCGTTGAGGTCACACCAAGCCCTGGGGCAGGGCCTCATCCCCAGAGCTCAGCTCCAGTGTGGCTGTAATCATCACTCCGGGTTCTGATGCCCAGATGTCTGGCATCTCTCAGCGCACGGTCACTGACCTCTGTGTGCCTCAGCTCTTCCCTCCGGTTGAGCGTCTGTTTCCCAGGTAATGGGTCTTGGGAGCCATCACCCTCTAAGTCCTACTCCCTCTGGTCTGAATTCCAAGATAAGATGTGTGAGTTCGAGAAAGGAATCCTATTGCAGAAGTGGGGTATAGAGGAAATACTCCAGCAGTTAGAAAGCAAGGGAATAATTTCTTGGTGACAGGAATGGAGTTGCTTTGTGCTTCATGAGGATGTAGCATTTGCAATATATTTGAAGGAAAGCTAGGATTCTATGTAAAGCACGGACAAAGGGAAGTGGAGGATATATTATAGCAGCCCAGCAGAAGCCATAGCAGAAGCCACAGGTGCTCCTAATTACAGCTACGGTGAAAAAGACTTCGGATACCATCGAGAAGACTCAGGTGGACTGATCTGGTGTCCCAGGACTTCCCTCCTCACTCGTGAGTCCCATCCCTCCCATCTGCAGCCAATGAAGGCTCAGTGCAACTTATGTTTTCCTTTCCCAAATTCTTGCTATGAGAAAATGCTCTTAGAGCCAGTCTGGCAGACATATTTCCAACCTCCATCCGGCCTGGATGCTGGTGGCTGCAGTAACCTGTCTCAGGAGCTTGTCCCCATGTCTGTCTGGCTGGTATCCACAGCTTGATGAACCCTTGTATATCAGAGACCCCTCGCTCTCAGAACTTTGGGTTTAATAATTCTCTGAGACTAGACATCCCTCTTTCTGTTTAAAACCATCACCCCACCAGTGGTTTGAACACTGCCTTCCCCAGGAAGATGTTCCACTGATGGGTAACTCACAAGTTACCATCCATACTGGGGTGCTCTGGAGGTTGAAGCAGGTGCCAGCTCACCAGGAGGCTGGGACGACAGCCAAGTGCCCCGACTTGCCCAGGAAACTGAGATGCGTAGTAGCCCTGTCTACAGGAATCTCTTCCCTCTTGGTACTGATAGTCTGGGCCCTGAACAGGCACTTTTCCTCCAATGGATAGGTCAACGGGACCAGATCTCTCTCATCTTCGTGATTGTACATTTTCTCTTTGCCATCCATTTCCTTTCCTCTCAATTAAACTCACTGAAATACTGTTCGAATGTATCATGTCTCTCCAATTCTCTCTACACACAACTTTCCTTTGCTTTCACTGTTCCTCAAACTTCATTTACTAAGACTATAAACCACATTCTATTTGCTAAAGCAATAGTGAATTTGAGATTATGGCTCATTCCCTTCTATCTAGATACCCTGTGGTTACACAGCCATCCCCTCTGATTGTCCCTGGCCCGCAGTGACCATTCTATTAGGAAACTAGGGTTCCAGTGTTGTTTTCTTCTGGATCACTAGTTGTTCTAGCACCATGTACTGAGCTACGAAAGTATTTCAGATATTCTTCAACTGATGCCTTTGTCATATATTTAATTCTCAAATGTCCATCTCATTTGTCACAAAAATTTCCATTTTATCTTATTGAGATTTCCATTCTTTTCTAACATATTTTATTCAAAAAATCTCAATAAACTCCAAAAAACTCCAACTTACCTACATTGTCTAACTACAAAGAAAAAGAACATCAAGATATTGCTGATAAATTGCCAATAATAACAATGCAAACCGTTGGAGGGGGAAAATGATTGCTTTCTTCAAAGGCAAGTTACAAACCCATGCAAAACACTTATAAAATGGTAACTCTATAGTTTATAATACTACATATCAAGACACATGTAGTTCAGCCAAAGTTGTCCCTGGAGATAAATTCATAGCTTTTAATATGTTCACTAACTTCAAAATACATTAAAACCCACATGCCCAACTCAAGAAATAAAAATAGAGCAAAAATAAAACAAGAAATTAACAGAGAAAGTGGAAAAACAGTGTAGTTGATGAATACCTCTAAGTGCCAGTTCTTTGAAAAAAAATCAATGAAATAGAAAAACTACTATTTATTCTGAGCAAGAATAAATGTAAGAAGATAAGGATTGCAGAGTTTCTTGTCATTCTTCACTGTTCTAGAAAGAATTAGCCAGGTCTTACACAATATTTCTTAACAGGACCATGGTGCTATTTTAACTAATTTGTTCATTCAGTGGTTTATTTCTTCTTTGTATATGAGCACATAGCTCAGACTCAGAAATCAGTGAGATTTCAGGGGAATGAGCACCTCCAGCTCCTACACGAGGTAATAACGTCTCAGACAGGACAGCTGTTTCAAACAGGACAGCCATAGGTAGGGAAAGGGCTGCTTGTGACAGGTGACCCCCTCCTGCTGTGGGAGGGATCAGTTTCTGCCAGCACCATAGGGCCAGGTGGGGACACACCGCCCAGATGCCCAGCCAGGGGCACTGATGGGCTGGGGCCCACAAGAAAGTTCTTTCCTCACTAGGAAAGTTAGCACGTGTGAAGTCTAAGTAGATAACACAAAATTACCTTCTGAAGTGGATCCATTTAAACTTCACTTAGAGGACATGAGTGTACCCATCTTTTCTTTTTTATTAATGATGTGTTTTTATTAGTACATATTTTTACAGTTATACATTGGCTCTTATTAGTCTTTTAATTGTTTTTCTTAAATATAAATTAAAAATAATATCTCGCTGCTGCTTAAATTTTTGTTTTCCTCTGTAACAGAGTTTGGCATATTTTTCTGTGTTGACTATATGTGTCACATACTCTGTTGATTACTGGCTCATGTTCTTTTACTACTGGGTTACATATCCTCCTCTTATATGGTATCTTTACATATTGAGCACATTTACATTTTGCAATTTTAAGTATTGAAACAACTGATTTGTTGTTTGCCCTTGACTTTGTGTGTGTAAAAGTGTTATGTGTATGTGACTATTTGTATGTGTTTGTGAGGCATAGGACACACACTTACAGAAATCAAATATGCCCATTTTATTTCACATGACTGATAAATTTCCTCTCTCAAAGTTGGCTTCTTCTTCCTATTCCCCCTTTGGCACTCCATTCTGTTTATTTCAAAAAATAAGTGTTCTATAGTTTCTGGTCATGTAGTTGTTATGGAATTTGGATCTCTATCTCATATGATAATTGCTTTATACACTGTCTCAGAGGGTATCTAAATACATTTTTTTAAAATAGTTAATTATAGCAATGGTACTCATTTGATAATTTTCCCTTTCTTCAATGTTTGGAAATGTCATATTTGACATAATTTAATATGATGCCATAATTTAATGCTAGTATTAAATTCCTACATATTGCATCGGTTTGTTTATTGTCTTCCTGTGTTGTCTACCTGGGGGCCATTCCCACGCTGTTTTGAGTAGAGCAACTTCACAGTGTATCCCTGACTCGTCAACAACACTGCAAGAAATCCACCCTGTAGAAACAACAGCACAGATGAGTTCCAGGACACTCAGCACTGTTAGTCTTGCTAGAAACTGAAACACGAACCACTAGGGGACACAAACTGGGAGAGCACTTCAGTTTCTAATGGAGGGGAGTTCATGAATCAATTACTGTAAAGCTGAATATCCAGATGCTACGAAGCCACTAAAAACAAGGTAGATCTACACAGACTGCTGTGGAAGTATATTGATGGCATATTATTAAGTTTAAAATTCTATCCACACACATGATTCTGTTTTATATAAACGTGTCTGTTCTGAATATAAACAGACCCGAGGGAATTTAGAATAAACTCAAGGAGTCTGCCCAGCCCGTTAGGAGAAGCTGTACACTAGGCAACCAAAGGGGAGGGGAAGTGATTTCTCTTTCATTTCCTACTTTCTGTAATTAAGGTTACAAATAGGGATGGAGGGCCAGGGATTTAGCTCAGTGGTTCCGCCGCCTGCTTCGAAAGCACAAGGTCCCGAGTTCGATCCCTGGTACCAAAAAAAAAAAAAAATAGGGATGGATATGATGGGCAGTCTTCCAAACAAAAGATGACACACAGGTGGGTTATAGTTTAAAAGGAAATAGGGGCCAAGGATGTAGCTAAATGGCACCACACCTGCCTTGCAAGCACAAGGTCCTGAGTTCAATTCCCTGGTACCACAAAAAAAAAAAAAAATAGGAAAAATAATACGTCTTCCCCAGAGGAGTAAACATTTGCTTTTTAGTAGATAAGCAATGTTTGGTGAGAGGGTGTCCTTTGCTATTCAGACTGGATCTCTTTTGATCACACCTGAATCTACGAGTGGCTTAGGGTGGGTCCCTGGATAGTCTGAGGATGGGGTTGGGGAACAACATTAAAGGCCTAGAACTGTCAGTCCCACCCACTGAGGTCAGGGATGGGCAGAGGGCAAGCTGGAGATGAGCGTTATAAAAATTCTTGAACAAGATCCAGTGGGCTTCCCAGGTGCTGGCGGTCCAGGAGAGTGGCCCACCCGAGGGGCCATGGAAGCCCCACACCCCCCTCCCTTGCCCTGGCCACCACCATTTGGAACGTACTGGTAAATGTGTTACTCTGAGTTCTTCGAGCCATCCTAGCAAATTAACTGGAAGCCAAGAGGGAGCGTTGGGAACTCTGTCTTGCACTCTGACTTTACCCTGACCTGCAAAAGTACAGATGACAAGCTGGTGCCAGCCACTGGCCTGGGACAGTCTTCTCCAGAGGGTCTGCAACTGAGCCCTTACTCGCTGGGATCTGATCTTAGATCGCAGGTAGATAGTGTCCGAACTGAACTGAATTATAAGACACCCAAGTGGTGTCTGAGAGAATTGTGTGGTGTGAAAATAGCTCTGTGTGTGTGTATGTGTGTGTGTGGGGGGGGGGGTGTTACAGCACCAAGGACTGACCAGGGCCTTCACACTGAGCTATATCCCCAGCCATTTTAATTTTTTATCTTGCCACACAGTCTCACTAAATTGCCCAGGCTGGGCTCAACTCAAACTTGCAATCCTCCTGCCTCAGCCTCCCAGAGTGCTAGAATTACAGATATGCACTACCATGCCCAACTTTTTTCTTTTACACAGATAAAGGTAAGAATCAGGCTGGATGAACAGGGCAGCAAGGAGAGATGCCACTACCACGGGACTGCTACATGGGGCACCATGGTCCTTCCTGTTCCATCAGCAGAATGGGGTGGACAACTTCCCACCTGAGAAGGGGGAAGGGGTTGGTTTCCCAAGGGGGCCCGGAAGTGGACATGGTGCAGACCCTCACCCAGGCCAGCTTCACAAGGGTCCAGCTGTCAGCAGGAGGGTGGAAGAAACCATGCAGCAGCTGTGGTGATATCAAGGGCACCCCTGAAAAACGTGGCTTGTGAAGGCCCCCAGCATCCTGAAGGCTCCTTGGGCTCCTCTTCCCAATGAGCATCCTGAACGATCAGTAGCATCCACCTGTTGATGATCGGGGCCACCAGCTGCTCCGTGCCTGAAAGTCCACGTGTGGATGGCCTTTTCGTGGAGAAGCTCAAAAACACTGAAAATGAAAAGAGGAAAAAAAAAAAGATCTTTTTTTTTTTCTTTTATGCATTGCATGAAAACTCTGGCATTTTCAACACCAGAAGATTCTTTCTTGAAATTATTTTGTCCTTCCAAGAATATTTTAAAACATCTCATAGCAACCCAAAACAAAAAAAATAAACCCACATGCTCGGGAATTAAACTTTTCCGACTCCTACAAGAAGACAAAGGAGCATAAAGGAGCTTGTTATTTGCTTTGCTCACCACCAGCTTGGGACCATTCTTAGCAAGAACTCGGCCACCTGTGTGTTTGCTGCCGTTTCCTGGATGTACAACAGAACTGGGACTTGGTAGCCACTCAGTAAACATTCACTGTTACGGGCATTGTCGCTGTGTCTGTTGTCATGATGGTCATGGTCCTCCTCTGGGAAGACTCTCTGTAGAAACTCACCCAACCCAAGACATGAAGGATGAAGAGCAGCGAACAGGGCTTAGAGTGGTGTGCAGCAAATTCCAGGCAGATGGGGCCACGGGTGAAAGGCCGGAGCAGGAAGGTGCCAGAACAAGGGCAGGGAAAGGGCCAGTGTAGCTGTGACCAAGGCCAAAGTGGAAAACTTCACATCTGCTCTAAACCACTTTTTCCTTAAAGCCCAGTACATTGGGCACAACATTGCACGAAGCCCCGCCAGGCCTGGCTTCACCAACAACAGCTAAGGAAAGACTGGGAGTCTGCTCTACCAAGTCTCACTCAGCTACAACACTTAAGAGGAAGCAGTATCATTAGTACCCGAATTTCCGCACTTATGGATTCAACCAACCACAGATCCCAAATATTGGGAAAAATACTGCATGTGTACTGAAAAGGGATGTTTTTCCTTGTCGTTATCCCGTCACTAATATGTATACCTGCTATTTACATTGCGATGGCATTCAATGAAGTGTTACAGTGGGACTGAAAGTACACAGGAGGTTGTACATTGGTTCTGTGCAAACCACCATGTGGTAGAAGGAGCTTCACAAGTTGCCCCAACTTTGGTGTCCACCGGGGATCCTGGGACCAATCTCCCGAACACTGAACACCAAACATACGGACATGTGAAAAGAAAGATTAATGGGTGGAAGGAGTAGAATAACTCGCAGAAACCGACTACACATACAGTCATTTGATTTACAGTTAAGTCAACCTGGCAAGCAAGGGAGTTGGGCGGTTAATATACTTTGCACTAAGTGTTGCAAACTTGATTGATTTTCCATATGGAAAAAAAAGAATATTGTGACTCTTATCTCATACCATACACACAAAATCAATCCCAGACACATTGCAGATCTATATGTGAAGGATAATATAATAACATTTTTAGAAGAGAAGAACAAAACGCACCTTTATGACTTTGGAATAGTTCAAGATTTCTTAAATAGGAAACAGAGCATTAACCTTTCAGAAATAAATAACAACAACAATAATAATAACAATAATTAAAATTAAGGACTTCTTTTCATCCTAAGGCATTATGAGGAAAGTGAAAAGATATGGAAATTGGGAGAAGGTAACACATAAATCCAAGAAAGGACTTGTGTTAGGAATAAACAACACCTATAAATCAATAAGCTAAAGAGAGACAACCCAGTGCAAAGATCAACAAAAGGCTGAAATGGCTATTTTATGAATGAGAACAGTCAAATGGCACACAAGTGTGTGAAATGGTGTGCAGTTTTACTGTTCATCAAGGGGACAAAAAGTGCAACCAGGGCAGGGGATTTAGCTCAGTGGTTCTGGCCCCTGCCTCACAAGTGCAAGGTCCCAAGTTCGATCCTGGTACCAAAAAAAAGTGAAACCATGTGCAGATAATATTATATAGCAATAGTAGGGGCTGTAAGGAGACTGCAATGCTAAATATTGGCAAAGAACATGGTGCAGCTGGAACTCCCTTTTGCTACTGGAGAAGGTGTGAATTGGTATAACAGTTTGGAAAACTGATCATTGGTGACTATGTGTATCGCATGACCAGAAATTATGCTCCTCAGTACAAATTTAATAGATATCCACATGTGTTTAACAAAAAATATTTATAAAAATACTCATAGCAGCACTATTCAAGATAGCATAAAACGGGAACCCATACACATGCTCAACAATGTTGGAATAGGTAGATAAACTGTAGTATGGTCACAAAGTAAAAACTTACAGTTATTAAATAATCTGAAGTTTTGCACTGTAATATCGCTAAAAAATTTTAAAGCATAATAGCGGGAAAGAAGCCATACACAAAACAGAATTCCCTTTCTACTTTTAGAAAAGTGCAATCACCCTACGGCTACTGGAAGTTAGGAATATGTTTACACTTGGAGAACAGCATGAAAGCATCCTCGCTGTATATTTCTGACCCGGTTACATGGTGAATTTGCATTTGTGAAAATTTGTCTACTTGTTTACTTATGGGTGCCTTTCTGAATTTTTTCAATTTTTATTTTTCATTAGTCCGTGTATATAGCACATAAAGGTTACAGTCTTTGTGTGGAGTTGATACACATACATAACATATCTTTTTTTTTTGGTACCGGGGATCAAACTCAGGACCTTGCACTTGTGAGGCAGGCGCCGGAACCACTGAGCTAAATCCCCAGCCCAACATCTTAATTCCTTTTTCTATCTCCTTCCCTTCCCTTTCTTCAATTACCTCATCTCTTGGTCCTCTTACCTTTCTGAAAGATCAATATACCTGATTCCTACTATCTTTTATTTTGCTTTTTATTTGTACTATGAGTTTCTCATATAAAAGAAACCATGTGATATGTAAGCATATGTGTCTGATTTATTTCACTTAACATTATGGTCTCAAAGTGCATTCATTCCTACAAATGACTCAAGTTTATCTCCTTTATGGCAGAGTAGTACTCCACAGTGTGTAAATACCACATTTCCTTTAAGCATTCATCTGTTGATGGACATGTAGACCACTTTCAAGATTTAGCTGTTACGAATTGTGCTGCTATAAACGTGGGAATGCATGGATCACTGTGATATGATGCATTTAACTCTTCTGGGAAGAGGGAGACCTGGGTCAAATGAAATTTCTAGGTTTAGTTTTTTGAAGACTCTTCACACTGATTTCTACAGTGGTTGTACTAGCTTGCATTCCCACCAACGATGTAGGAGGGTTCCTTTTCCCCACAGCCTCACCAGGATGTGCTATTATTTTATTTCCTTTTTTTATTATTTTATTTCTTGATGATAGCCATTCTTTCTGGAATAATCTTATCCCTCAGTAAAATTTTTTCTGTTTGTGGGATTAATGTGCACCTTCACTTTGGGGCTGGTCAAATACATCTCCATTCCTGTAATAAAACTGCACAGAGACAAAGAGCCACAGGCACAGACAGAAACACGTATGGAGATCAGAGCGAGGTCAGCACATTGCACCAGAGGGAGGAACTGGTGTCCTCCTCCATGCGTCATGAGACTGAGCAGAGAAAAACTCGCAGAAGCTGAACGCGATGTGCACCTCCTCGCGCACGTGGGACAACCCAGAGAAGCGAGTAAACATCCCCAGCTGAGCCGAGAGACTTGGCCTCAGGATAAAATACCATCTTTTCCTGAAACAAAGGAAGGAGAATATAGGTGAAAGACCTGGTTAAGAGAAAATGGCCAGGAAAAGCACTAGAAAAAAATAAATTGTATTTTCAAGATTTGAATCCTCTCTGTTGATGAGTGTCTAGTGATTCAGTTCTCTCCTCTTCCTGGGCACTTTTCAGAGGGAGGTCTCCTTTGGATACAAACTTCTATCACAAAAGGGACTCTGTTTTCAAAGCTTCTCCTGTGTCTGCTGTTTCCTAAACTAAAGAGCTCAAAATAATCCTTATGCTACAGAGGCAAACTGTGGGATAGCTCTGCAGAGCCTGCCCGTGGTCCTAGACAAGCTTCTGCCTGTGACGATAAACCATCGTCATACCAGACGGTACTGCAGGGAGAACAATATGGGATCTCTTTGTTGAATTTCTTACAATGGCATTTGGACCTATCATTATCTCCAAAACAATGCTAAGTGTGTACATGAGCCCTGAAATTGCCTCGAAGAGGTGTACATCACGATGTTGGCAATGGTAAGTCTGGGGAGAGACTCGGATTGGGTTGAGAAACGGAAGACGCCCTGCTGTGTCAGCCAGAGAAGCTTGAATAGAGATCTACTTCTGTGTTACTTTTCTGTACTTTCGAAAATAATTTCTTCACCCCCTTTCCCCCAAAAGTCAGTTTGCACCCCCTGCCCCCGTCCAGCTGGGTTTTTCAGACACGCATGGGTATAGCACATTTTCAGCCCAAAGTCCCACATGGCCGCGCAGAGCAGTTGGAAAGGTGACGATCACCAGCTGAGGAGCTTGAGCAGCCTGGGTGTGCGACAGTGGCCTCCGTGGAAAGCTAACACCCGGTCTGTTCGGGAGGATCCGGTTCCTCCTGAGGTGTGAGACCAAAGTGTCCTGCTTGGGTCCTAACCACCTTGGTCACAGAGAGCCCTGCTGATCCCAGAACAGAGCACCCAGCAGAGAAACCACGCGGTTGATAGTCAGGGGAGACTGGGAATTCGTTTTTTCCATAGCCCTTTGTCCAAAGCTCGTGTGGCAAACTCAGGGTTTGCAGAGTGAATGGTGTATTTTGAAACTGTAGAGGGAACGTATCAAGGAGATCAGAATCCCTTATCTCGCTAGCTCCTTTCACAGTTCTGGCACATTCTTTATTTGCCCCTGCACATGACTAGATCAGTGATAAGATCCGCCACTAGGCGGTAACTTCCTGGGAGGAGGTGGTTTAATCCTTCTGAACTGCCACCGTGCTTTGGTTCGGAAACACTTGGCACGGGAGTTCAGGCAGAAAGGGCTCTGCTGTCACTTCGTTAGCATCTGTCCAAGCGCTGCTTCCTGTTTCTGCCTGAAATTCTTCATCTGAAACTGACTTCGCCCTGGCTTTTCTTTTTTTTTTTTTACTTTATTGTCATTGTTTTGGTTCAGTTTTTAAAAAATATTTTAGCCTCTCTTTACCTTTAGGTAGGTTCCTTGTCAAGATCTAGTTGATGAATTTTTAAATACAGTACAAATTTTGGGATCCAATGAGAAGATTAAAACATTTTTATTGTCGTAATATTTTGCTAGATCTTTTCTATATTTTTCTCATACTCCTCTTTCAATTTTTTGTTATGAGCATTGTTTTCATTGTTTTCACTCCTTTAGCAATTTGAAATCAATAAATCTGGTTTTAGTTTTCATGGTGTTTATAGATTTTTTTTAAAAAGGTCTTGAGCCTATGTTTATGTATTTTGGTGGCAAAAGCATGAAAACCAAGCATGTTTTACTTTCTTTAATGGGAGATGCACATGGTCAAACTTTGGCTCATTGTCCCAACGCCACCCAATCTTCTGTAATTTTACCTGAGATTTTAAACCACGTCAGATCAGGTTAGATATTATTTCAAATGCACATGTACAATTTAAGAGAATTGTCACTATTTATCTATATGTTTAGCTGATGTTAATCCTCATCACCTATCCGATGTCTTTCCACAAAACTTCTTTCTTCCATATGATTGACTCTGTGACTAACATCTCGAGAACACTCACGAATCATTACTTCAGAAAGGGAAAAGGAAAATTGCACCAAATGAGAGGTTACACAGAAGAATGTTTTCCAGCTCCCTACTTGCACATATCCATTACAAATTCTCTAGACAAAAAAATTATTAAGGGTCACATCTTAATTGCTTTTTTTTTCAAAGCACATGCATTTTCCTCAGGTTGCAATCACAAATGAGTCTCTGGTTAATCTGATTGTTATTTCTTGCTAACACATTACACATTTGTTTTCTTTCCTGAGTGTTTATAAAATTGTTTCCTAGCATCCGACTTTTTAAAAGAAGTAGTAAGATAAATTCAAATGTTACTAATTTGCTGTGAAATTTGTTAATAATTCGACCATACTGTTCTCTCAGTAGATCTGAACATATGGTTTTAAAAATTATTTTCTATATAAAATTCTCTTTTCGGGCTGGGGATTTAGCTCAATGGTTCCACAGCCTGGCTCGAAAGCACAAGGACCTGAGTTCGATCTCTGATACCAAAATAAATAAATAAATAAATAAATAAAATTCCCTTTCTACTTCATTCTTCCTCTTTGGAAACATTGTTAGACTGGTTTTCTTTCATAATTCTCCCCTGTCAGTTGTCTTATCTATCATTTTCCACCCCCTTCTCCCTTGCTCTGTGTTCCAGGGCTGTTGCTCAAAGTCTTCCTCCACAAAAATCTATTTTAACCAAACTATTTTAACCAAACTTGCCATCCTTATAACTTTTTCTTTAACTAAAGTTCTTTTGAGAAATCAAATAATAACAACTGCTGGCGAGGCTGCAGAGAAAAAGGGACTCTCCTCACTGTTGGTGGGAATGTAAAGTAGAACAGCCGCTATGGAAATCAGTGTGGAGATTCCTCAAAGAACTAAAAGTAGAAATTCCACTTGACCCAGCTATATCCTGTCTAGGTATCTGCATTGGGAATATGTCTAAAATCATCATATTAGAGTGATATGAACACAGCCATGTACATAGCAGCACAATTCACAATACATCCTGGAAGCAGCTGGGTGTCCATCAACAGGTGAATGGTAAACGAGAATGCGGTATCTATACACAATGGAGGACGACTACCTGCCTACAAAGAGGATGAATTTGAGACACTCGTAGGAAAATGGATATACCTGGAAAATAAAACGATAAGTGAAATACATCAGACACACAAGCTTAATACCGTATGATAGCTGTCATTTGAGTAAGGCAAAGTACAATGAGGAGCAAAATAACGGTTTGATAAAGGAAACAGGGAGATCGGTCTTTTGCACCTGGAGAGGGCGCAAGAAAAGGAGGCCGAGAGGAGGGGGCAGGGGATAGAAAGTAAAGAGATTTATGTGTCACTTAGGCACCAAATACCCACAATGCATTCAAACATTAGCTGCCATCAATAGGAACTAAAAATAACAACTAGAACAATAATAACAAAAGGGCCGGGGATGTAGCTCAGTGGTGCCGCCGCCTGCCTCACAAGCGCAAGGTCCCGAGTTCGATCCCTGGTACCAAAGGAAAAAACCAATAACAACGAAAAAGAGGAAAGGGGATCTGGAGACAGAGGAAGAGTTGTTGGTGGGGAGAAGAAGGGGAATAAAGGAGAATCAAGCTGTGTGATGCACATACACCACTCCCTGGGATGAGTGTCAACTTCATTTCCTGCAAACATGTACTAATAAACATTTTTTACAGGTTTAAATTTTAAGTTCTGGGCCAAGGATTTAGCTCAGTGGTTTCGCCGCCTGCTGTGCAAACGCAAGGACCCAAGTTCGATCCCCGGTACCAAAAAATAAAATAAAATAAACATAAAGTCCTGTTGGCTCACGTGTAAGTTTGTCCTTTTTATTTTCATGCTGGGGGTGGAGCACACACTGCACCTCCGGGCCCACTTTTCTTCCATGGTCACCATCCTGCATAATTCACCATTAACAGATTTCTTCAAATGTCTCCTTCTTTCTACCAAGTAACTCTGAGGTCAGAGGTCCTGCGAGCCCTGCCCATGCAGACAAGCACCATGACTCGCTTGCCTGGTCCACGTCAGTGGCCTCACTGACTGACACCTGGGGACCTCCGAGCACCCTGCCCTCCGTCACCCCTCCCCAGGGACATGTCCTGCAGGCTATCAGCCCTGTGTCTCAAACTGAACCTGCAGCGGAGTTTCATGGATTGAGTCTCCGCTGGCCCAGCTATTTTTATTCCTCTCTCCCTCTGCAGGACGAGGGAAATGTGAGAGGTAGACTGTGAACTCTGGGGAATCCAGCAGCATGCTGCCCTCCTGCCCGCCACCACACGGGGCTTGGCACACGGCTTAGCTCCTCTTGCTCTTGCTTCTCCCTCAGAAGTCACTTCTCCTGAGTTGCAAGGTCTGGCAACCATCCTTCCTCCCATCTTCCACACCCATGGTTAAAGGCACACTGTCCTTGGGCATTTACCTTAGCAAGATGAAGCCTCCTATTCCCTGCACAGCCCGAATACTGATATTCCCCAGTAGCCTTATTTATAAGCAGCCCTCCTCCGATGTTTGAGAACAAATATGTTTCGGATTTTTAACTTTTTTGGGTTTTGGAATATTTGCATAAACTTTACTGGTTGAGCGTCCATAATCCAAACATTTGAAATACTCCAACGTTCAAAACCTTTGAGAACACATTAGTGCTCAAAGTTTCTAATTTTGAAGTATTTCAGATAGTAGGTTTTTGGACTAGGGATGTTCACCCTATAACAAAAAATTTTTAAAATGTGGTGGGCCAGGGATTTAGCTCAGTGGTTTCCCCGCCTGCTGCACAAGCACAAGGACCCAAGTTCAATCCCTGGTACCAAAAAAAAAAAGTGGTAACAATCAGATATCCTTCAGTGGATGCACGGCTAAATAAAGACCAGTGCTTGCATACAGTGAAATACTACTCAGTGATGAAAAGGACAAACTATTGGTAAATGCAACAACCTAGAGTCTCTAGAGAAAACTACAAAGGTTAAAAAAAAACAATTTCAAAGGTTTAGATACTATGCGATTCCATTTATATAACATTCTTAGAATGAGAAAATTATAGAAATGGAAAACAAATTAGTGGTTGCTGGGGTTAAGAATCAGATGGAAGGAGGGAATGGGCTACAAAAGAGCCACACAAGGGATTCTCAGGGTGTTGGAATGCCCTGGGTCCTGACTATAACACTGTCACTGTCCTGATCAACCCATCACTAAAATATACCGAGGTGACGAAAATAGACTACGTGGTGGATGTTTAAGTCTTTAAGGGTTTATTATAGTAAAAGACACATTGCATGAGTCCCCTTCAAAATCCTCCATCTCATTTTGAGCACACTTTTCCCATCATTCTTGCTACTTTCTGAAGCTGTTCTGGAGTCCTCATTCATTTGTGTCTTTACCAGGTTTACCAGCGAACGCTGCTGCTGAGCACCATCCAATGGAAAGACAGCTCAGAACTCCTGCATATCCTCATCCACCTTATTCACTGGACCTGGCACCGTGCAGCTTCTAGCTCTTCTCCAAAGTCAAAATGACCATGAAAGGTTTATGTTGAATCAATTCAGGACTTCGAGGCAGCCGGAACAGCAGGAACAAGACATTCACCATCAATATGACATCAGTATGATGTGTAATAAAAAATGTGAAAACTCACAGCACGTATTACATTGAGGGACACATTGCCATGACTTCCCTCAAAATGCTCCCTCTCTTCAAGCACGCTTATCCGGCCACTCGCCATTCTCTGCAGCAGCTCTGGAGCTCTCTTTTGTACTTGTCCCTGCAGCTTCCTTTGCGTCAGAGGAGGGGACACAGACGGCACAGGCAGAAAGGTTCCTCTGACACCACCGTGAATGTAGCTTCCAACCCCTCTGCTGTCACCGGCGACCTGTACTGGGCCCCTGGCTGCAAACTGGGCCCCTTCAAGGCTGCAGGAGTGGATTCCATTCTGTTCAATCCTCCTGTGTCTCGGGTCAAGGCTGTCAGAACACTGCCATGCTTACGGGAGCTCTGGAGCAATAAGGGAAAGAGGGCAGGGCCTGGAGAAAAACAGTTACAGTTGTCTCCAGGCCACTCGTGTCCACTGCCTCCTCTCGGAACAGCCACCTGAGAGCCCTGCCCGGGAGCCTGACAGAGACAGGGGGGGTCTTCAGACCCTCCCTCACAGCATTTTTCAGGGGGATCCTGGGGAAGGCCAAATTTCCCATACCCCTCAAGCCCCAGAGCTGAGACTTGGATTCAGGCCAGGCTCTCTGGTTCCCAAAGATTCAGATCCAAGTCGCCCTCCAGGCTGGGGCCGCGAGCACCAGTGTGCTAGGATGACACATTTTTTTAAAAAAAGCTCCCGCTGCATTCTAGTCTCTGGCCCCACACGCAGGATGAAGTAGACACAAGACTGCAACCACAAAGGCCACTAAAGGTGAGGGGGAGCCAGCGTCACCCTGGGGGTTGCTCTTCCTGTCATCCGCACCAGGCCCCGTCTGGCCTCACTGCTGCACCCCTGTTCAGGGAAACTTGTGCTCCTGTTCCCTCAGCCAGTAGCTGGACAAGTTGTTGGAGCCCAAGCCTCGCTCTGCCTGTTTGTCATTCTTCCTCTCCCTGATCTGGCCTTCCCATGATGCTCATTTTAATTTAAAATGGAGCTTTTCCTCCATTTGGCTTTTCCTTCTCTCTCACCCCAATTTCTTTTCCCACTAAATACAGTGCAAGACATAGGAAGAAACCAAAGGAAGGATCCATTTCTGTGGCAAGTGCCATGGGCACTGGAGGTCAAGCTGGATGCAAATGACCTTTCTAAAGCAAACGGGCCTCCAGGGGCACCTGGAGAAACAGGACCCCAGAGCCACATGCAGATGCCCTTGCGGCTGTAGCCTCTTACCCTCACATGCGCCCAGAGCTGACAAGAGAGTGCATTTCAGTGCTTGGGTCCAAGGGCCCAGGCCCACACTACGTGAAGCTCACTTTGGGAATACCTTGCCTTTGGCTCAGGCTTGCACTTGGCCTTAGTGGGCAACACCTTCAGTGTGGAGGGAGGTGGTCAGCTGAGCAACGCTCAGGCTCTGAAAGTGTGTGCTCCTTGACTGAGGGTCAGGCTCCCTCTGTCCCAGCCTGTGGAGAGCTATGGACTCTTGGTGCAGCCCACGCAGCAAGGGAGCTTGCTCATGTCTTGTCCATTCTGGTTCATTTCCAAAACCTCCCTGTCCAGGAAGCTAATAACAATAGATCGTGCCTGCACCCAGAATCATGGGCTCCAAGCATCGCCTTTAGTGATCTAAATGATCGACCTATTGGCTGGAGAAATGGGGTTCTCTCATGTTTCCTTAGCACCTTAGCCATCGGAGCACCCAGCATGGCCCCAGGGGCCAAATTCTGCTTCCCATCTTTGAGCTAACCAGGTGAGACTTTGAGAAATCACCTGCCAGGCAGCAGTGTGCATTTCTCTCCTGCCTCCTTTGCTAGCTGGCTTTAAGGATCACAGATTTGCTTCAAATACTAAAGTGTGCCACACACCGGTCACATTTTTAATTTCTTTCTAACCCTTCATTCTTTGGGCCTCATCAGCATTAGGAATGTGGGAGAGGAGACAATTTTCAGCCTGAATTTTTGAATGAAAGTTAGAGCTGTGCTCCAGGCAGTGTCATCCTTGGGCTCAGAGGGTTAGTGATGTTCCAGGACCCGTCAGCACTGGGACTTTGTCTGGAGGAGCCCAGCGTGGCTACTGTTTCCCTGGCCTGGCACCAGCCCTGCACTGAGTGGAGTCTGTTCACAGCCTCAGAATAGCACAGCGAGGTCGTGATGCACCTGACACAGCTGGGACCCGGAGTCCCCGGGGAGCCTCTCTGGCTCACTGCACAAACGTAAGCTCTAATTTCCCTGCATAGTGTTGGTTTTATTAAGAAGTGAAAGCTTGTGGGCCCAGCTGACACCTCTCTCCCTCAGAGTCTCCTTCGTCAACATTTCACCGGCTTCTGCCCAAGGGTTGCTGACCACAAGCCTCCTTGAGGCCGCTGACCGGAAGCCCAAGGGCCCTGCACCCCGTGGTGACTCTCCGTCCCCCACTTAACTCCAATGTAGGTTTCTGCTCCCCCTTGCTTTAGTACCAAACTAGAGTGAGACACCTGGGCCCTGGGAGCCTCTCTCCTTCCCCTGGCTTGGCCTCTCTTGCTCTTGGTCTTTGCCACTGCTGTCTGGCCTCCCTCTGGCCAAGCCCCAGGGAGCCTACTGTTTTTCTGTGCTATAGCAGGCTACCTAGGACTAGGTGGTTTCTAGAAGATGAAAGTTGTCTGGCTCGCAGGTCTGGAAGCTGGGAGGCCAAGAACGCCATGCTGGGCTCCACTCCACTCTGAGGCTCTTCCTGCTGGGCCAGGACGTGAGGAATCACACAGTGAGTCTGCAAGCTTCCGGTTCGGCTCTCTGCCTCTCCTTGTGAGGCCACTGTGCCATTCAGGGCTCTGCCCTCCTGACTTTGTCTGACCCTGATTACCTCCCAAGGGCCCCACCCCCAAATACCATGAGCATAGCCTCCAGGATTAAGTTTCCGAAGCAGGAACTTCTGAGGAATACAGTCAAGCCATGGCAGGCACACACAACTGGCTAGAAGCTGCCAGAACCCAGAGTCAGAATTCTGTATCTCTTTGCCCTAAACATGGGCAGGTGTGTGAATCCCCCAGACAATGGACTGAGCTCAGTGCTGCTGGAGCTAAGTCAGAGAAGATGTCAGGGCGCTGCTACGTCTACCTGGGCCCCTGGCACACTCACACAGCAGCCTGAAGCTGCCCTGGGACACTCCACAGGTCCTGCAGATGCCATGCTAGGAGGAAGTCCACGCCAGCCCCTTAGGTGGGGAGACATGAAGAAGCCGCAAGCCTGCATGAGGGAGAATGGTCCACTCACCCCTCGGCTACAGCCTCAGTTAGTGGTCAGGGGCCCTGTGTCAGGAGGACCAACTCAGTCCCTCCCACCTCTGCTTCACAGGACCCATGGGAGGCGGTTGAAGGATGAACCTCCCAGCCCAGCCCTTCCCAGCCCTGGCTCCCAGGAGCTGAGAGATGCCCAGCAGGGGATTCTTCTTCTGGTGCTTTGCTCTGAACCAGTAGTGGAGCCAAACAGCCTCTCAAACATTCTTTTCAAGAAGAAGCTTCTAATTTTTCTACCATCTACAAGGCCAGGGCAATGAGTCAGAGAACTTCTGGTTTCCTCTACATTATTCAGGACCTTTGGTAGAAATACAGAGTGAATAAGATTGAAGTCAGGGGAAAGCATGATCTCAGATGCTGGGAATCACTCACAGAGCAGACAGTGGGTAAGGAGACTCTTGGGAGTGAACTCTGCTCAGAACCGCCAGTCTCCCTGTCCCGGTGTCCCACTCTGCTTGGCTTTCTCTGCAGGCGGGTGCTCCTGGCCTGGTTGGGAAGCTCTTCCGTTGCCCATGTCACACGCTTAGCTTAGCAACACCAGCAGAAGGGACAGAGGCTAGAAGAAGCCTCCCAACAAGAGTCCTGGTCCCCCTTTGCCTGGGTGACCTAGGAACCACCGGGACTGCCCCAAGAGGTTGGTGGGACACTCAGGATAACAACAAACATGCTATGTCGGGGAAGGGGAGACACACCTCATTTCTACACATCTCATTTCCAGCCTTGGGCTGAGCAGGCCCTGTGCGGTCCCGACCCTGCAGAGCTGGGGGATTGGGAAGGTTTCTCAGTCTTGGACATTGCCCGGGATCCTGTCTTTCTCTGCCCACCCTGTCCCCTCATGCTGCTCACCCCATCTGGAAGGAACAGAGCCCAGATCAGAGGCTCCAGGGCCCACAGCATGCCTCCCACTCCAGGCCAGCAAGGAGCTCCAGGCCCCAGAGAGAGGAGTCTGGCTTTGTGGGCCAGCCCTTCCTGATCCTGCTCTGCCCCAGCACAGGGGCTGCATTTGTGTTGTTGGGAAACCTCACACCAAGGATCCTTCTGTCAGGACTTCATGCAGGTCCATCTGGATTTGGCCTTCCTTGGCATTCTTGGTAACAAGCTGTGCTTCTGGCGATGAAGCATTTGGTGGATCCAACCCAGCACATCCTTGAACTTCTGGCTTCCCCTGGTTCCTTTGCATTCTCTTTGCACACTCACCAGAGCTCCTCTCTGATCACGGCTGGATGTGCATTCCTCGGATTCTCTTCTCTGTGGGCCCCACACTGCCCCAGACTCAGCAGGGCCCAGTCTGCCTCTCAAGTGCATCCTCTAATCACTCTGATGCCCAGAGCCAACCCCAAGGCCAAAGCCATGTCTCCTAGGGCTTCTGCTACAGGAGCATCCCATGCCCCCTTCTGGTACACAGGAGAGATCAGATGCAGGGACAAATGATCCAAATCTCGGGAGCTCTCAGAACCGAACTTGATTCTTCCTCTTGCTGCACAAGTCAGTGGAGGTCTGGGCCCATGATGTCCAGCTAGAAAAAGTGCAGGCCAAACGCTCCTTCCTGAGCCTGCAGAAGCAAAATCACCAAAGCAAAACGGTGCCAGTAAGACCCGAGTTTTGGCTGCTTGGAGCTGTGACCCTTTCAGACAGACTTCTTTTTGAATCTTTTTTTTTTTTTTTTTTTTTTTTTTTTTTTTTTTTTTTTTTGTACTGGGGATCGAACTCGGGTCCTTGCGCTTGCGCAGCAGGCGGCGAAACCACTGAGCTAAATCCCCGGCCCCAAGACAGACTTCTTTCTGTCTCAAGGAAAAAGTGTTTTTGTGAACTTGATTAAATAGATCAACAAAAATAGTACTCAAGCGACCTTATTGCCTATATTTATATCTAGAAAGATCCAAGTGCACGGTAAAGTAAAACAAGTTGCTTTTCTGTAATGAAAAAAGAAAGCAAGAAGAAAGCAAAGGGAAGGCAAGGTTCCAACCTGCACAGGTCCCTCTGCCTCTGTGCACATCAGCAAAGAGCGCTGTCTTTTGCATGGCTTTTACCTGCTGGGCTTAGCAGGTCAGAGTGTCACTGTGGGGCCCTGGAACTGGGCACCAGGCAGAGATTCCAGCTCTTCTGAACTCTAACAGTGGGACACGAGTGACAATGTTAGCCATTCCCTTACCTGTGAGACCAGAGGAGAACAGCATCAACCCCAGAGTGCTGATGGGAGAGCTAAATAAATTACTCTATGTTCCTGGCACATGGAACACACTCCGTGAATGGCGCTACTTACTGTTATTTAAATATTAATTATTTAAGTAAGATTATTCAAGTTGTTCATTATTTATTATTCAAGTACTCACTATTAATTATTGTTACTTTAAAAGATTGATAAGAGGAGAGGTAATAACTATTTTTTAAATACATGACTGTAGTTTTTGAACTATTTCCCTGAATACAATTTGCTTTTATAACTTTAAAAAGTCATTAAACGGGAGTGGGAGCAACTGCATGAGGCATGTGAATGCTTTCTGGGAACAGCTGTGTCTCCGGGCAGACAGATAAATCTGGGGTGGCCTTTGATGTCTCTCTCAAAACGGAGCATTAAGATGAGTCACAGCCTCTCCCGTAGCTTTTGATCATTCCTAAACTGGAATCTGTATCATTCCTGCAAAAAAAAAAAAAAATGCTCAGCAATAACATGCTCACTTCCTGGCGCAGCAATTAGGAGCCCAAGTAAATGAAAGTCTTCATTTCCCACACGCTTGGCTCTGGGATGCACGCCCTGAGACTCGGTTCTCAATCCAGGACGGCGTGGCCATTAGGGTGGCTTTGGGAGGCAGGGCCCTGAACTCACCGCCGTGTGTTCTTGGCGATTCCTTCCTCCCCTGCTGCTGTGGGGATGCAAGGACAAGATGCGGGCTTGGGGCTCTGCAGAGCACTGGGCACAGAACTCGCTCAGGAGCCAGGTGCAGATGAAGATGAAGATGATGATGTCTGACCTGCACGATTGGAACATCACGCAAAAAGTAGTAAAGTTGGCTCAATAATGAAACTTCCATGACTGAGAACACGTTAAGTAAGAGGAGAATATAGGGGAAAGAAAAAAAGGAGAATAGAAGGAAAAGGCAAATACAGTTCTATTTGCCAGTACTGGGAACTGAACCCAGGGCCTTCCCACTGAGCTACATATCTAGCCTTTTTCCTTTTCTTTCTTTTTCTTTCTCCTATTTTGAGACAAATTCTCACTAAGTTGCACAGTTGTCCAGGCTGAGTTTAACCTTGCAATCCTCCTGCTTCAGCCTCCCAGAGTGCTGGGATTACAGGTGTGCACTACCACACCCAGCTGGCAAATATAATATTTAGAAAGACCTTTAATGAATCACTTTTGTATGTCAATCCCAATGGAATGTGTGTAAAAGCCTTTATCAGTAACAGAAGAAAACCACAGGTGGCTGACAGACACATCAGAGAAATACCTCTCTGGTCTCCAGAGGCCTTTCCTCCAGCTACTGACCTATTTGTGCCCCTTCCTGGCCCTGCCCTTGCCGAAGTGGACCACTCAGATTGGTGCAGAGCAGAAATCTGGGGTGCTCAGCACACCTCCCCTCTTTACCCTTTGGGAACCAGATGCCTGATGGCCTCCCAGGCAGTGCCCACCCTGGGGAGTCTGTCCCAGTCACCTATTGGGGTGTCTGCACACCCAGCACCATGTGGATCGGGAAGTATGCTCCTGAGCTCCTGATTCTGCTCAGGGGCTCACCTGGCTCTCATGAGAGGCGACATCCACCTCCTTCATCTTTACTGAAAACCACAGAATGTTGCAGCCCTATCTGTTGCTCTTTAGTTCTTTCTGGAAATGTTGGTTTGAGCAACAAAGAAAAGAACCGCTAGTCATCGGACCTCCTGTGAGAGTGCACTCACTCATGCAGAAGATGCTCATGTGGATGGGCAATCAAACAAATGCACATTAAAAGTAAAAAGTGACCGCCCATGCCCCCTGCCCGCTGTTTAGGAGCAGCAGTGGGAGAAATGGGCACAGTGGTTGCTTGTCCACGAGGCAGCCGTAACCATCAGCAGCTTTGAGCCTGTTGGCATCCTTTGACCTCATCCTGTCCCCTCCAGGACTCCATCCCAACCACCAAAACTCACAAGCGAGCTTTTCCTAGTACTCTTGTTCACAGTAGTAAGCTTAAAACCAGCACATGTCCGAAAAGGGAAATGGCCATATAGACGGTAGCCCAGGCCCAGGATGTAGGACATTCGTCCTTCAGCGAGTCATCCTCCCTCTGTTGGACATTTTGATGGGATCAGCACTGAGGGTCACTGAGGCAGGATTTGGATATAGCTCAGTGGTAGCGTCTCCTTGGGTTCAATCCCCAGTAGAATAAATAAATACATAAATAAATGTCTGTGAAAGATTTAATAATATTCCTGTAATGTGACATGAAACAACCAAAGAGAAAATAACATCATTAGCAGAGTAGAAATCTAACACCATATTTAAGATTAGGTGGTTCTTTATTTTTTATTTATTTATTTTTTTGGTACCGGGGATCGAACTCGGGTCCTTGTGCTTGTGCAGCAGGTATATTTAAGATTAGGAAGGAGATGCATACAAACCCCACTGGGGTTTATATCTTAAAGTTGGGATTGAGAGTAATTTTTATTTTTGCATCTTTCTTTTTCTATATTCTGCATATTATCTTCAAGGTGAGCATCCTATTGTGATAATGAGAAAAAGACTGAAATGAACACAATATTAATATTAAGACTGTATCCATAAAGTCCAGGAAAACACAGAAGGTTGAGCAGCTGGCCCAGGCTGGTTGCAGGCACCTGCTGGAAGGAGGACACTGGGGCACTAAAGTGATGCCTTGCCGGACAAGGACAGAGGAAAGCGTGGCAGAGGACTGGCAGCAGAAGCACGCAGGCACCGGCCGGGATGCTGGGGAGTCATCCTCTTACCCCTTCAGGGAAGCACCCCGCAGTGCTGTCGTTCAACTTTGCTCTACTTACGACCACCCTCCAGTGTGGCCTGGGTCCCCACCCCGGCTGCCACATGCACTGGGGTCCACCCTGATCCTGGGCAGCTCCCACCTCCTCCTGGAGCCTGAGACCCAAGTTCCCAGGGTGATCAGAAGAGGGCGCCAGGGTGCAGCTCCCTGCACACCCTGACCGCAGGGTTCCTGCAAGGATCCCGCAGCAGCTGCGCGCCTGGTTTGCAAGCTGAGGAGAGAGTCCAGGTGTCAGGGAGTGGAGGTTTTCTCCACTGTTCCCTGCCCTCCCAAACTCACCTTGCAGAGCTGTTTGGCATCTGCCTGCTGCGAGGACCATGCTGCATCCTTCTCCTGGCCCACCCTGGCCCAGGCCCCTGGACTCTGCTCCTGATTCAGTGTGACCCACTGGCCGGGCTCTGTGTGGCCACAGCCGAGGAGGGAGGACCTGGGCCCTGGGCCTCAGGACTCTGGATGTGGTCACCAGGGCCTCCCTCACCACCCAGCACCAGAGCATTCCTTGGCTCAGGAGAGGGGTCCCTGTCTCTCGTCTCCCTGCCTATCTACACCCCAGTTTGCACACTGCACACCCCCAGGCAGGGCATGCAGCTCATATTTCCACCTGGAAGGATCCAGGCCAGGCCTGAGCCATTGTAAACAGCAGCCCTTCTACAGTGCAGCCGTCCGCTGTGCTGTGGCCCGGCTCTGAGGGCTCAGAGCTCCTGGAGTCCCGCTGCCTTTGGCTGTAAGTCAGAGGCTGCACTGTGTGACACACAGTGTTTCTCTACTTGGTCCCAGAACTGCTGTGTCTCCCCTGCAGGCAGAGTTGACCCCACATCAGCGACACAGGAGCCTCCCGCAGTGTGGACAGAGTCGTGTGAAGGTAGCCGATGTCATGCTACTCTGGGGCCCGACATACTGTGAGATATCATTTTTGCCCCTTTGAAGTGAAGACAAACTTTCCACAGAGAAAACCACATCTGTAGATAAAGCTCAGAGCAGCCGCAAGAATCACCATGGTGACAGCCTGATTTGGAGCCGTAAATAAGAGGTGTGTTTACTTTGAAACTAAAGGAAGAAAGCTGCAGTGACAGCAGCATAGAGGCCACAACAACTGTCTCCTCTGGGCTCCTCTGGAAAGAAAATTCAGATAATGAACCATTTCCCAAGGTTCACTTCTATGCAAATCCACGGTTCTTTTCTGACATTATGATGTGAAAGATACTCAGTGAGGAAGTGAATCATTCAGAATTTTCCATATCATTTTTTTTATTTTGAGAAAATTGTAGATTGATCTGTGGTTGCAAGAAATAATATAGAAATTCTATGAATATTTTACCCCGTGTCCCCAATAGTAATATTTTGTAAGCTGTAGTCTAATATCACACCCAAGAAACTGACATTGGTACTAGGGTTTGTTTTTTGTCTATTTCTTTGCTTTTCTTTCTGAGATGGTCTCACTATGTAGTCCAGGCTGGCCTAGAACTCCAGGTGATCCTCCTGCCTCAGCCTCCCATGTGCTGGGATTACAGGCATGTGTCACCATGCCCAATTGTGCTTCAGTTTTTGAGGAACTCTTAAAGATATATACTGTTGGGCCAGGGACTTAGCTCAGTGGCACCACGCAAGGTCCTGAGTTTCACCCCAGTATCAAAAAAGAAAAAAAAAAAAAAGATATATACTGTCATGTTTGAAAATATGAAAATGTGATACTTCCATATTTTGAAAAATAAATAAGAAAGTTAAACAGGGAAAAAATACCTGTGTTCATCCTAGCAAGGAGTTTATAATGAGCATGTTCACTAAAAACATTTAGTGGTCCTTAGAAATACTGTGATGGCCTATAGAATCATAATCATTAGAAAATTACCCTAAGACAGTCATATCTAAGATATTTACAAGGCAACGCTGGATAGATTTACTAAGGTTGATGAGGTTGCTTTCAGGAACTGTAGTTGACTGTGGCTTTTCTAATGCCTTTCACTGTTACCTCTTGCGGCCTGGAACTCAGGCTCTGTCCAGTATTACAGTCCAAATTTCTTGTGTCTTTTCATCAATACATTCATACGATAGATATTTATATATAACTATATATACAGCAATTATTTTTCTAGCTGTTAAGAAAACAAGAGGGAGCCAGACGCCCCTTTGGGGAGCTGGTGTTCTAAGCCGACCCTCCTAGTTCATTTCAGCACAGCTGCCCTGGTCAGGTGGGATTCCTGCATGGCCCAGCAGGTCCAGAGGAGCTTTAGGGGGAGTCGTCTTCCCTCCCGGCCCTTCCAACACGCCTCTGATCACTTCCGGTTCGGGCTCAAAATCCTTCCGGTGTTTCTCTTCCTCCCGCTCTGCCTCTGCCCAGGAGCAGCTCTGAGCTCCTTGCAGTCACTGAGGCCCAGCCCTACCTTCTCCCCTGAGCTCCCTCCACCTCCTCCCCAGTCACACGGCTGCCGGGGGCTTCCTGTCTTTGCACGTGGGCCCTGCACCTGATGCTCCGTGCGTTCTCCCGTTTTTCTGCGTGCAGATGTCCTGCTCACGAACCTTTTCATCCAAGCACGACCTGCTCCTCTGCTGAATGAAAGAGGAAATTCCACTTATGGGGGACTTTATTTACTTGGAGATTGCCAAGCAGCCAGGTGCTCGTCAATCGGATTCATGGCTGGCACGCTCCTTATCACAAGGGATATGTTTGTTTCAGCCTGGTTTCCACCTAATGCGTGGACGCTGTCCAAAGCAGCAGTGACCCCTTCCCGGAGGTGCATTGCATGTACTTGGCATTGCCTGTTTCATTCGTTTTTTAAAATTGTTTATTTTTATTAGTAATTATTACATTCATCGTGGGGAGTGGATACATGTATATAACACATCTTTTTTTTTTTTTGTACCAGGGATCGATCTCGGATCCTTGCGCTTGCGCAGCAGGCGGTGGAACCACTGAACTAAATCCCCGGCCCTATATATAACACATCTTAATTCTTTCATCCCCTTCCCTCTTGTGAAAGATCTATTTCCCTGTTTCTTATTATCTTTATTTCATTTTCCTCTTTATGTTTTGGATTTCTCATATAAGAGAAACCATGTGATATTTCAGCCTGTGCATCTTGCATCTATTTTATTTCACCTAACATTATGGTCTCCAGGTGCATCCATTTCCCTACAAATGACTCAAGTTTATCCTTCTTTATTGCAGAGTAGTACTCCATTATATATAAATGCCACGTTTTCTTTATCCATTCCACTGTTGATGGACACACAGGCAGTTTCCAAGATTTAGCTACTGTGAGTTGTGCTGCTATAAGCTCGTGTATGCATGGATCCCTGCAATATGATGTCTTTAACTCTTTCTGGAAGATACCTAGCTAGGTCAAATGGACTCTCTAGTTGTGGTTTTTTGAGGAGTCTCCACACTGATTTCCATGGTAGTTGTACTAGTTTACCTTCCCACTGTCAGTGAAGAAAGGTCTTTCATTTCTGAAGCTTCACCAGGATTTATTATTTGATTTGTTCATGACAGCCATTCTTTCTGAATTAGATGGAATCTCACTGTTGTTTTAATTTGTATTTCACTAATGGCCAGTCATGTTTAATATTTTTTATGTATTTATTGCATTTTATTAATTTTTTCTGAAATAAGTCATAAAATGTTTGAAAATTCAAAAAGTATAAAGGAGAGACTAACAAATAATCAAAGGGTAACACTGCAATGTTTGAGCACATTTTCTTCATTTTTCTGATGCTTTTATTTACTTTGCATTCATTATAGGTATGCAACACAAACCTCTGAGTTTTTTTTTCCCACTTAAAGTATACTAAAATGTGTTATTGTTTCTCTGGTGTGAGAAACTGAAAGTGTAAATGAGGACCAAAATGTATAATAGATACTGTGAAACAGGAAGAAAATGTTCAAAGGAGAAGGAGGGCGAGGGAGAGGGCACAGGGGAAACGAAAGAAAAACTGAAAAAGAGGGAAAAATAGAAAGCCTATGTGATCAGGGAGGGGTGGAGGAGGTGAAGGGAGGGAAAGGGAATGGGAAAAAATAGAAACCAAGATGTAGCATGCACAGGTACAAATTCCCAATAATGAATGTGATCATAACACATACCTAAAATATACCAATTAACTTACTGAATAAAAAAAATGTGTTAAGCTTTTGACACAAACTGCTAAATTTATTTTTTAAATACTGTAAGATTTTACTTTCTTGTCACCAAATATGAATGTGTGTGGTTTAACCAGCATATCTTCATCCATTCTAGCATTAATTACTACTTCAAGAGGCAAAATGTGGTCTTCTTCTTCAACTTTTATTCATAAAATTATTTATATTTATATTGCCATTTTTTATAAGGTGTTTGCATTTTGTGTCTGAGTTGTTAAGCTTTTTCTTTGCCCACTTACAGTTCCATAATAAAATAGTCTAGCTTTTCTTATTGAGTCATATAAGATGGAGTCCCTCTGTGTAGCCCAGGCTGGCCTGAACTCACTGTGAACCTCCTGCCTCAGCCTCCTGAGAGCTAAGATGATAGATCCATGCCACTGTGCTCATCATGAACTAAACAAGACCTCCTCTCAAGATTAAAAAAAACCCATTTTTCAGGCTGGGTATGCAGTGGCTACCACAAAAGGAAAAATAAGATGACTTCACTTCAGCCTACAAATGCCCAACAGGTAAGTAACTAAAAGAGTGACAGAGCTTCAGTAAAGCTCTTGGTCTGATGCTTCCTGTCAGCTCTCCACAGAGGCACTTGGTCATTCGGGGAGCATCTCCCCGGAAGTTGGCGGAATAAGGTTTATCAGCCCTGAATTTGCCCAGCCCGTCCCCTTCCTTCAATACTGAGGACACAGGAGGAGATTCACAGAGACGCCAGCTCCGCCCAGAACCTCGGCTGCCCCGAACCTGGGGTCCCCTGGGGTTCCGGCAGAGCCTCCCTGACTCGGGTCACGGGATTCGTCTGTCAGGGGCTGAACTGCCCCTCAAGCCAGAGGATTCAAGGAGACCCGAGACCAGGAGGAGCCAGGCCCCGGTCCCCACAGCACCCCACGACACTGGTCTCTGCCTGCCCTTGAGTGGCCCAGTCTGGCCCCTTCTCCCAGTGGCCCCTCCGCCTCTCCAGCTCTGGTCCCCTCCTGGTTTTTCCTCTGTTAAGAGCCAGCCTTGACCCTCCTCAAGCTGAAGCCATTTACCATTTTCTCCTACTTTCCAATTAAAGCTTTTTCCTGTGAACTCCTACTTCAGTTTTAATTTTTTCCATCATCAGTAACAGACATGTTACTGATTCATGCTCACTGCCAAGACTGCCCTTGTTAGCAGGGCGTGATGGTTCACCCAGCACTCGGGAGGCTGAGGCAGAAGGATCACCGGGAATCAAGCCCAGCCTGGACTGCATAGCATGACCTTGTCTCAAAAAACAAAACAAAACAAACAAACAAACACACAAAAGCTACCCTTCCTGTTTTCCTAAACCCACCTCCCTCCTCCCACTCAACCAACACTGCAGCCATCTGCTCGGGTCGTTCCCATAAACTCCACCCTTCTGTGTGCCAACCCCACCACTGGGCAGACGTCTGCTTCCCTGCTTCCGCCCCTTTGCCATCTGCTCTCTGGCCGCAGTGAAGTCTTCCTGCCTCTGCCTCCTTAGCCGAGTGCTCCTACCTCCACCGACAGCTTAGGCCCTACCCATCTTCCCTGGGAGCCCTGGTGACACAGATTGTCCCAGCGCCCAGCACAATGCCTAAAGCAAAGGGCCACACGTAGCCCCGCATTCTGGTTCACATGCAAGACCTGGCGTTGCTGCAAACACTTTCACTCACTGAGCTCGCGTGAACCACGCGTTTACAAAGGAGACCCCAAGCGCTGAAGGCTTGGGCTCGACCCTCGTCGTGCTATGTGTTTAAATCACGTTTCACCCCGTCCCTGTGCTCCAGACGTCTCACCCGTTCCCTGGAGGACAAAGTCAGTGACCGCATCTTGAATAACAAGAAATCACACGCACAGGGCAGTCAGCACAGCCAGCGGCTCACCTTTGCAGATGTACAGGTCTTGGGTTCCTGGTCACAGCAGATGAGCGTGGGCGCCTCTGGCAAAGCCAGTCTCCCTTCCACCAGGCCGGGTCATGTCTGTGTGATGGGAACAGTCGTTCCTGCCCACTGTGATGACACCAAAGTCCCCAGGAAGACGCTCAAACTGCCTTTTAAAACAGCCTGCACCAGGTGAGCAGGCCGGCAGAACCTGTGTGGCAGAGACCCGGAGACCGAAACCAGAGTGGGGACATTCCTGTCCCCAAGAGCCACCCAATGGGCCCGTTGCCTGGGCCCCATCTGCCACTGCCAACAGCCAGGACCCCCTGGCTTCCCACCCACCCCTTCCTGCCCACTTTCCTTCCATGGGGCTTGGGACTTGGCCCAAAGTTCTGCTGTCCTTCATCCTGCACAGGGAGCCACTTCTGCACCTGAGCTTCCAGGGAGCCCAGCCTGCTGCACCCGCTCAGCCCAATTCCCGGACCCTGCTGTCCTCCATGACCCCAGCCTTCTGTCTCAGGCGTCCAAGACAAGAGCGCATGCTGTGTCTACAGGGGCCTCAGGGTGGGCTGGCCCACTTCACCTCCCCAAAGAAGAGTAACAAAACCCCGGCTTCAGAGTTAAACACACAGCCGGTATTTCCTGGGGAGGTGCTGTCTCCCTCTCTTTTGCTTCTACTCTGACCTGCACCCCACACCCTGGGAACCCACAGGGGAGGAGCCAGCAGGGCCTGGTACCTGCCAATCACGTGGAAGTGACCTGAAGCCACACGAGTGCTGCCCACTGGGGCTGGGGCACGCCCTGAAGGGACCCTGAAGGGGCCGAGCCCTGCCAGACCTGGCTGTCCTGGGTCTGCATTCTTTCTGGCCCCTGGACCACCAAAACACTGAGTTTCCTGGCAGCAAGAGCCCTGCCTGTTCCTGAAGGTGCATTTACCCATTCACTATTTATTAATTCAGGCCCTCACGGGGCAAGAGTGTATATAGCACCTAATTCGGGGGGCTTCTATAGACACAGAGAAATTAGCTTTGAAAGTTAAATAGAAAATTCAAACAACTAGGAGTTAGAGAAGCACACTGGGCCCTGTGCCAAGAATCCTATGAGGGAGGGTGTTTCTCACTGCAAGCCAAAGAAATGCAAATTAAAATCACATTGAAGGGACATTTTTACTTGTCCAGGATTAAAATAAAATCATAAAGCTCAAGGCTCAGTGAGATATGATAATTGAGCCTGTGCCTGCCCGCTGAGAGAGCCCGGATATCAGCACACGTGTGATGGGCAATTTAGTGATAGATTCATTTGGCTTTGGTCCTACTGGGTTTTTTCTTTCTCCTTCAAAGAAGCTCGCCAGGCTGTATTTGTTTCTCGTTATTAGGTAACAAATTCCCTCCAGCCCAGTGGCTTAAGGCGGATCCACGGCTCGCTCGCAGTTGTGTTGCCAGGCGAGGTGTGGTTGGTGTCCACCAGCCTGTGCCGCATCGGCTCCAAGGCCAAAGCCAAGCTCCAGGGTCCTGGGGAAAGCTCAGCTCTTGTGGCTGCAGGATCACCAGGCCCCGTTTCCTTCCTTGTTCCTGGGCCACTTCTGTCTCCAAAGCCAGGGTTTCATCACCTTCAGCTTTGACTCCATCTCTGGGGAGATCCCGGTGTCTTCTAAGGGCTCAACTGACTGTGTCAGACCCAGTTGTCACAAACAAATAAAATATGTTAATAAAATAAATGTGTGATGAATAAAGCAGGACGCTGAGCTCTGCCCTGACACTGCGGAGTACGTGTGCCAGAGATAACTGTACAGTGACCTTCCCACAGCTGAAACCCGTTGGGCCCAGAGCCTCCTGCCCCAGACAGGGAGCTGGGAAATGCATCACCAGGGTGATGTTTAGTGACCTGAGGGAGAGGAAATGCTGCAGCCAGGCACTATGACTCATACCTCAAATCCCAGCACTTGGGAGGCTGAGGCAGGAGGGTCATGAGTTTGAGCCCAACTTGGGTAACTTAGCTGCTTAGCAAGATTGTCTCAGAAACATTTAAAGAAGGGTTTGGGAATGTAGCTCAGTGCGAATGTCCTGTGTGCAACTCCAAGCACTGGGGAACAAAAAGGAGGAGTGGCTGAGGCTTACTCTCCTCTTGGGCTGAGTCTCGGTTTCTCCCGCTGCTCACAACTCCTGCTCTGACAAAATCAAGTCCTGCCAGTGTGGCCAGCTGCACTCAGAAGACTCCAGTCCTCTCGATCCCGAATGCCCCTGCAGCCAAACCCGAGGCTCAGCGTGCAGGAGCTGCTGCACCTCAGCATGTGGCCGAGGCTGTGACAGAGCGAAGCCTGAGGCCGGCGCCTCCTCCTCACCTCCACAGCGGCCACGCGCTCTGGTGGTGCCCGGGGTCTCCCGCCCACACCACAGCAGGTAAACCGAGGCCCTTCATCTCTGAGTACGGGAAACCGCTGCCCCGGGGTCCAGGTCTGACAGCAGCCTGTGTGCAGCGATGCTATTTATAGTTCTCTTCCTGCTTCTGCCTGGCTCTGCACACCCACACACCAGGCCACTGAGACCTGCGCGCACACATGCACACGCACACATACAAACATAGGCTCGTATCCTCTCCAGCACAAAGACATGCACTGCACATCTGTGCTCAACGCGCACACGCAGCTCCTGGGCGGTCCTGTCCCGTGCGTGTGGGCGTGCCGGGCCCCCCCGCCCCGGTCTTCTGTGGTCAGGCCGTCCACACACAGCCCTGTGACTGTTGCCCGCCAGGCCCGCAAGCGTGCAGGCTCCCTCCCCGTGCAGCCTGCTGGGGCTCAGCCTGTGTGTCCAGGTCATAAACCCCTTGTGAGCCTCCCCCTGCCTTGGCTTCTTTTGCACTCATTTTCCCTCAAATGCACTTTTCTTCCCCTCCTAGGTCCCTGCTTGTCACTGGAGCTGGAGGCATCTGAGATGGAAGGAAGTCACCCCCCGTGCTTCACCTGGATCCACCTGCACGTGGACAGGGAAGTGTATGCCACGCCGGGGGTCACAGGGAGAAGGCACGGCCCTTACCATGCATGCTTTCCTGGCCCTGACTGCCAGGGTGTGGGGCACAGTGCCAGGGAGGCGGCCCTGGAGAGAGGAACGCACCGTGGGGACCTCACCTTTCCTCCCGAGGGTTGGCAGGAAGGCCCCTCCCGCTGCCATCCTGCCCGTTCCTCTCACGTCGCAGTCCCGCACCCGGCTCAGGGAGGCAGCTGTCAGGTTTGGGCCTCTCCATTTTCTTCACTGCACCCAAGCACTGTCTGGGGAGCCAGGACAGGGGTGTGCTGGGCTCCGTGCCCTCTACCCCACCCTTCCTGCCCGCAGCAGGTGGACTGGGGGAGCCGTCCAGAGCCTGCAATCCTCACACAGCGAGAGCACTGGGTCACCAGGAGCAGTCCACTCTGCCACACCCTCATCAGGGCTACGGGGCCATGTGGCTTGGGGAGAAACTGAAAGGGAAGCATTTTGTATGGATTCGGGACACCAAGGCAGCCAGAACAGCACAACTAAAGACACTCACGAAAGAGGGTTCCAGAGATGCTTCAGAAAGTGGCAAGAACAATGAGGTAAATGTGTTTGAAGTGAGGAGAGGGATTTTGAGGGCAATTAATTGCAACAAACCTTTTACCGTGATACTTTTTTTGAAGCATTCACCATACTTTTTATCATACTTTGTATCAATGCCATATTTACTGTGATATCACACTATAATGTTGCAAGATGTTACCACTGGGGAGAATGAAGTCAAGGGCTTGCATGCAACCCCCTGCACGGTTTCTTACAACTATGTGTGAATCTGAAAAAACATTAATTTAATAAAAAGTAGCCAGGGCAAACCTCGCTGCCCGGATTCCTTTGACCCAGTGTCTCTCTCCTTTGGATTTTCTTGTCTTGTCTCCACTTGGAGATCTTGTCCTGCACTGTTTTCCTGCTGGCTAAACCTGCTGTGAGCATGGGGAGGAGGTTTCTAGAGCCAACTTATTCCTCAGCAAACATCTCCGGGGCACCTTGTGTTGCCAACTATGGTGTCGAGCCCTTGGGGTGAGCTGCTGGAAGACACAGGCATGAACCATGGAACCATGGAGCCCAGAGCAGGAGGGACAAGAAACCAGCAAGCGGGAGGGTGCCATTAATCCATATGACAGGTGCTGCCTTCACAGCGAGTCAAGGCGGGGGCTCTAAGCCGGCTCACAGGGCAGACTTCTGAGGAGAGGTGATCCCGGCTGACTCTTAAGGGAGAAGGGGATCTGCTGCGGCACCCTCAGTACCATGGGGAGCCCCTCCCTTCCCCATGTCCCTCCTGCAGTCCAGCAGGGTCTCTTAGCATTAACATCACGCGGCCCTGCGTGCTTCACTGTGACATGAGACAGTCGCGGCTGGGAATCATACAGCTGAGAACACGGCCCAGAGGGACCAGGGTGAGAACTCGCTCCTGGGAGAGAACTCGGCAGCATCGGGAGTGCTGTGAAAGGTAACAGGGAGAACCGACCTTAGTCCCTGACCTCATATAAACACCACAGGATGACGCCTGTGAGCCCGTGACCACTGCCCCAGCCAGACTCACTTCCTCCAGACACAACGCTCGGCCCAGCCCCATGCAAGCTGGGTTTTTCCATTTCAAAAGTCTTCTGAACATCTCGATGGTGCATCGCTTGTAAGATTTTGTTTGCCTACAGCAGTCTTTGGTGCAGGACTGGGAGTAAGAGTTCTGGTGTGGGCCTGTGATTGCTAATTGACATCTCTCTCCCCCTGTAATCCTATTTGAGTTTATAAAATAGAGAATTGCTGGAGGCTCAGGCACAGCTGATGGCAGACGAGCAAATCTGGCCCTGGCCATGCTTGCCCTGAGTTCAGGGAGCCGCTCACTGACCTGTGTGCATGGCTCAGTGCCACGCCTTCCTGGCAGCCAGGGCTTCTCAGCCAGGGGGACAACTGTGGCCAAGCCTTGTGCTTTGTGGCTCATAGAGTCCCCAAGTGCTGGTCTGTCACCACCCACAGCTGTACCTGCAGCATTCGCCCCTGGTCTGAAGGGCACCTTGACACATTCTCCCCACAAACAGACTCTGGAGGGGAGAGAGCAGTGTTTAATTTTATAAGCCAGTGATTTGAGCCACACCACTGCTGGAGCTGTCTCTCAGGGTGCTACCGTGGGTCACAAAGACATTACGTGAGTCACAGAATAGCTGATTTCCCTTTTTTAAAAATGAGGAAACCACACTAGACACGCATGCAGCAGCTCCGTCTGGATCCTGTGGAAAGATCCGCGTCAGCCTCGGCAGAGTAGCTGAGACAGCTCATCCCCGCCCAGGCTCCCGGGAAAGGAGTGGAAAAGCCAAGGCTCCAGGCACAGCAGATCCGAGTCAAGGCTGGGAGGGCTGTGGTCCATGGGGGGCCAGTTCCACAAAAGTCATGGGGTTTACGGCATCACGGGAAGAAAGGGATGTGTTGTCAGCTCAAAATAAAGCAAGACGGGGGATGAAGTGGCTCCAAAGTGTGCCTGCATTTCACAGTGCACACATTTAAAGGAAAGTAAGTAGAATAAGGCCAACAAGATGTCCTTGCAAGACAAGCTCCAACTCCTTCCTAGGTTTAGTGGGGTGACGTCCATGCACCCCGGCTGCCCGCTTCAGAGAGGCCGTGGTGAGAAGTGGCCGCATTCCGGGTCCTCAAGGAAAACAGAGCGGATGGAATGTGCTTGTGCCTTCCCTGCGGGGGGTGAGGAGGGTGTCTTGAGGTCCACATGTCTGCCTTCACTGCTCCCAGCTTCTTCCACAACCAGGGAAGGGACGTTGGAATTTCCATGTAGCGTGCTTAAGCTGCAGGCAGAATGCCAGACACCGAGCCCTAGTGTGACACTGAGCAGCCAGTGCGGAGACGTTGATTAGCAAAGCCAAGTCCTGCTGGGCACCTGGCCGGCTGCTCCACCCACTGCCCAGACCAGGCAAAGGGGCGCTGATACCCCTGGCACCAAAGCGCCCCCGACAGCACACCCCCCACAGAATATGAAGCCTCCGGCGTTTTATCTCCTCCACTGTTTTCAGCTTCTAACATGCTACTCAAATCTCACCCAGGAGTCTCGGTCCTAGAAGGGTCAGGCCCTGAAGGTTGAAGCTCACTCTTGCAGACGGCCCCAGGGCAAATAGTTTCTGCCCCAGACCAGGGCAGCAATCCTGCCTCTTCGGGGCCAGGAGCTGGGAGAGGACAGGCTGGCAGGGCGGGCACGGTGCGGGGAGGCACAGCTTCCCTGCCTCCCAGGCCCGCCTGGGGCCTGCGAGGAAAACACTGGGATGTCCTAGGAGCGATGCTGGGCCCCGAGTGGGGCCACAGAGCACCGTGCGGCTGTGCCGAAGTTGCTGCTGAGGTTGCGCTCTGCAGCCCCAGTGACGCCTCCCCTCTGCCGTTTCATCTCGGAGTGGCCCATGGGCCAGTTTTCTTCTTGCATTTCTCTCCTCTCCTCTCCTCTTTTCTCCTCCGGAACCGGAACCGGGAATTGAACCCAAGGCCTTCAGGCTGAGCCACACCCCCAGCCCTTTGTAGTTTTACTTTGCATTTCCAGACAGTCTTGCTAAGTTGGCCAAACTGGGCTCAGACTTGCAATCCTGTGGCCTCAGTCCCTCCCGCCCCTCCTCCTCCCCCTCCCCTCCCCTCTCCCTCTTCTTCTTCTTCCTCTTCCTCTCTCTCTCCCTCCCTCCCACCCACCCCCACAGGAAACCCTTTGGGTAACTTGCTTAGGTCAGGCTCCAAGCCAACCCAATCCCATCACAATCTGCCTCGACTGAAACACAGCACTGCTCTTTTTCCTTTCTCCAGTGAGACACTAAACCGCTCCACACCCCAGCTCGGCCATTTCCCCCCTCTGGGGCAGGCGCATGCAGACAACCGCAGGTCTGTTGTGTTTTGTTATTATTTCCCGTAGGCTTGCTTGGATTAAACTGGTCTCCTTCCTCAGGACATGATCTATAATTTTGTGTTTCTCTTCAAAACATAACTAACTACCTGGCATTATCCAGCAATTGTTAAAACCATTAGATTTTGGACCGAGTTGTGTTTTCTTTTAGTGGCATATCAAGTTGTCATCTTGCCACAAAAAGACTCTGCACTTACTACTTTCCACGTGTCCACGTGCTCTTCTGTGGAGTACTTGTGAGCCGGTAGTAGCTTCTGCCACGAGTGTGGTTCTTTCCATAATGTGTTTTGTGTTCTGTTTTAAGTTCATGGGTGCCATGTTGCCTGGTTCTGGGAAGTTGGTGCATGGTGAATATTAAGATCTTGGGGGTCAGGTTGTTTGAATTTAAATCCTGAGTCCACCATTTACTTAGGAGATTTTAATTCGACATTCAGTAAATATTTGTTGAGTGGCTACTTGTGACATGCCTCCACGGAGGAACTGAAACTGCAGCGATGACTGGAACACACAAGGTCTCTGCGTCCTGAGCTTCCCGGGAGAAGAGGGCAGGCAGATGGTGGTGAGCACTACAGAAGAACAAAAGGGACACCGGGGCTACAGCTTTATACCGGGTGTTAGGGGATATTTCAGCCCAACTCTGAAGATGGGCGGTTGTCAAGCCATATTTCCAGCGTGGGAAGTGTGCTCCAGCCAAGGGGCACAAACACAAAAGTCAAAGTCACACTTATCCTAAATTCAATGGGATCAGACTTGCATTTATTTAAAAGAGCAAATGTTTGTTGAGATCAATGGGAAGATATGTCGAACCAGCTGAAGGACAACTGCTGTGATCCCGGTGGGAAATGAACCGGGCGGTGACTACACACACAGAAATGTCCCTGAGGTGGACTTCACCAGGGGTTGGCTTCTATGGAGGGCAGATTCCTGAAGGGGAGGAAGAGGAAAGGAAGCCCCACACCTACCGCTGCAGGCTTCTCACTTGAGAGATGAGGCTGCCGGAAGTGCCATTAGACAGGACCTGGGGAACAGTCAGAAACCTGAGTGGTTGTAATAGACTTCGAGATGCCACTTGAAAGCACCAAGTGGGAGGGCGGATTTATTCTAAATTCATCTCAGTGTGACAAGGGACCTGTGGTTGGATGTCTTGGCATGTTCCCTGCCCCCCAGCAGCAATTCTGTAGAAAGGACAGCAGGCACAGGAGCACTGCCGGTCCACTTCCTCAGCCTGTGTCTTTGTAAAGAGACGACAAATTTACTTTGTCTTGAGACAACCACAGTGGGTGGCAAAGAGATCATTTGTAGGAAGGAAAGAGGGAGGGAAGGAAGGAAGGAAGGAGAGAGAAAGAAAGAAGCAGAAAGGAAGGAAAGGAGAAAGAAAGGAAGAAAGAAGGGAGAGAGAAAGAGAAAAGGATGTTCTGTTATTCTGACCCACCTTAAGGGCCTGTACAACGGAACAAATGAATATTTGTGTGCAGCAAGTTTCTGTTGTGATAAACTCTGTAGTCTGCTTTGTAACAGCAGCCAAGTGCTGGAAGACGCCCGCCTGGGAGAAGGGGATCCTGACTCGGGAAGCCTGGGTGAGCCGGGTGTGGAGGGCCATGGGCCGAAGGGCAGAGTCGCCTGCTCTGCAGAAGGGAGGGAGAAGACTCCGGAGCTCCTGGTGTGCATGACGGAGGAGAGGAGGAGACAAGGGAGGGAAGGAAAGGGAGGAAGAACCACAGATGGCAAGGCGGCAGGCACAGCCCAGAGCCACTGCTCCCCAGGTCATCTGGGAAAATCGGCAGTGCTCAGCCGTGTCAGGCTCAGGGGATGGGCCACACATGGAAGGCAGGGGACGCCTGGAGGCGGGCAGGAGGGCAGGACTGCAAAGGTGTCCGACTTTGGCTCGAGCTCTGCATGATCCCAGGCGATTCCCTGAAAACTACAAAAATCCCACATCAAACGGTCTTGGGAGCGGAGAGATTTTGCTCTGAGACGGCTCCTTTCGGGGCCATCTGGGCCCTGCCGGACAGCTGGGCTAAGCAGCCACTCAGAGTCCTTCCTCCATGGGACCAGGCCTCACCTCACGCTTCCTTTCTTCCTTTTCTTCATCTCACTGTTTTCCTCTTCCGTTCGTGCCTTTAAGAGCAGCACCTAAAACTGTCTGCCACTGGCAAAGGCGCCTGCTGAAGCCCTGGGTCTGCCCCTGCCAGCCAGCAGCACGGTGACCCTGCGACATCCAGGGCTGCGATCCGTCTCGGCCTCTGCCCTCAAGCCCAGGAGATGGAGCCCAAGCTGGGATCTGCTCGCGATGCTCTCTGTGGTCTTCCTCTTCCTTCCCCTCCTCCCCCTTGCTCCTTCTCTTTTTCTTCCTCCTCTTCTTCTTCCTCACCATGACATAAGCTACTGAAATAGCCTCTGTTGTCTTGTCAATGGATTCATTTACCACAATTTTTCACAGAAATATTTGATCTGAGAACATCTGCTACTTCCTGAAACATATTTTCCCCCTCGTGCTTGACTTTGCACTTCCTATAGCTGTCAGCGAAGTGTCGTCTCACAGATCCTGGGACACAGCTCCCTATTACCGAACAAACATGGATTGCGCTAGGGCTGGGCGTTCCTGAGAAGGCAAACGTGCCGCCCGTCTCCCTGCCAGCAGATGCCTGTACCACGCTGGCTCTAATCGCTGACACTGTAAGAAATACTGCTTATTGTCACTTTAGCAATAAAAGTCATGCTACCAGCTGATGTCTAAGGCTTTTCTTAGTTGGACTAGCTTGTGTAGATGTGAAATTTCCAAGCCACTCCCCAACACACTGAGTGTTACACACTCAGTGTCACACTTGGCATTGAGGGGTGACAGCCCCTCTTGCATAAAGCACTTTGCTTTATCCCTCATTGCCAGCCTCCCTAAATCCCAGCCCTCGCTGGGGTCTTCCATGGCCTGGATCCCGCTGCACTGTGTCTGCGTCTGATGGATTCTGTGTCAGTTTGTTATTGTTGGTGAAAGAGGTCCATTGGAGGTCTCACTTCCCACACTCACACCTGGCCTGCGTGTTTCTCTCCCACACATCTGCGTTTATTCCGGAGCTCCATGCTAGGGTATCCTGAGATGCTTGTGGGCTTGGTGATTAATATCACTATTTTCTTCAAAAACAACACAACTCTCTCTCTCTTTTTTTCTCCTTCTAAAACTTGTTCAATTTGAGATCCAATAATCCTGCTCCTAAAACTCCTGAAGAAAAAAATCTCAACCAAAACAAAAATTTACATGCCCGAAAGTGCTCCTTGAAAATTCTCATGAAGTAACAATAAAGACAGTGGTATCTAATAATATTGTCTATAATCACCAGCCCAACAGGCACTAGGTTAGGACCCTTGTCAATATCTCTTTTTGCTTTGCATAGGTTATTCACCACCATGAACCTGATGGCCATGTTTCCCCCGTGTACCATAACGTGGTAAATCCAGCCACTGTGTGTGTATAAGGTTATTCTAGAATGTTTAATTGACAAGTAAGATGTGACTTTTTTATTTTTTGTTTTTTGAGATAGGGTCTTACTATATAGTCCACGCTGGCCTAAAACTCGGGGTGATCCTCCTGCCTCAGCCTCCCAAGTGCTGAGATTATAACACATGCACCACCACTCCCGGCTATGACACGTTTAACATCACAACGTTGACTCTGCAGGCCCTAGCTCCATGGCCATCACCCATCACCCCCACTGCAGCTGGAGCCCAAGCTTCCTGGAACAGCAAGCTGTGGTCCCCATCAGTGCCTTGGTGATTGGAACCTGATGCTCCAGGTTTACTATAGAAGCACAAAGCTGGCAGGCTTTTGTCACTTCTGTAATTACGGCTTGTCTCAGAGGAGGATGAGTGGATTCCCAGGGCTGGATCTGCATGGAGCAGGTTCATCATTCAAGAAGAGAAAGAAAAACTGTCCTCTCAGACACCACCCCAGAAACCACCCCCTTTTTCCTAATCCCCTCCCTCTGCTGCCTACTCCCCTCCACAGACCCAAAATCAAGGTCAAATACAGTAGAGGAAGAGCAAAGATTTCCCCTCTCACCACGACTCCCTTCTGACACATCCGAAATACAAAGCAAATGCTGCAAAACTACTAAAGCTACGGGGTAATGGCCACAAAGTGAACTAGCACACACAGGTTAAAAAGACCATGTGAGGGCTGGGGATTTAGCTCAGTTGTTCTGCTCCTGCCCTGCAAGCACAAGGACCCAAGTTCGATCCCCGGTACCAAAAAACAAAAAAAAAGACCATGTGAAAGGCTATCAGTATGGGAAGGGGTTCTATATCACATCATGGAATAAAAGCAGAAGTGAAATTCAGTGGGCACTGTTTACTATTAGAAAAATTAAAATCATGGATAATGTGGTAATATTAAAACTTTTATTTAATGTCACTATTTGGGCTAAAAGGAAAGCTATTTTATGCTGCATTCATAAGTACTAGCAAGTTTCATAATTAAAGGAAATATTTTTGCATCCTTACACACTTACTCCAAGCGGTAGAAAAACCATAGCTTTTCTCAACCCTAACTTGCACACCGTGTTCAGGAATCTGATGGGAATGGGCCACAGGGTTTTGAGAAAATTGGGGATCTTTGATAATAGAACAGTACAAGACTTTAAAAAGTATTATTAATCTTTATAAGGTGTGATAATGACATGAAAATTAGCCCTTCATAAAGAAAAGAAGTTGTCCTCTGGTAGAAATAAATTGATATTTGCCTTAAATATTTTTAAGAACATGAGGCAGAGCAAAGGGAGACAGAATTAGAAAAATACCACTGTTGGGGCTGAAGCTGAGTAATGGGCACGTGGATATTTATTATTGCTTTAACTGTGTATCTTTAGCATTTTCCCAAAAAGAAAATCTCCTCTCCAGCTGGCTAGAGTTACAGGGATGAAAATGAATCAGCATCACAACACAGGGGCTCATTTGTTGCGCTGAAAAAGGTGATTAGCGGGCCTTTTCCTGTTCACCTGGCTGCGTGTGCTGTTACTGCACCTGTGCAGGGAGGTGTGTGTGTGTCCCTGAGTCCCTGGTGCTTCCCTTTTCCTGGCCAAGCTGTCTCTCACCAGCTGCTTCTTCATGCCTGCAACAGTTCAGGGTGCTCCGTCCCCTGCAGCATACATCCTGAGGCTTGAGGTTTAGGGCTGTGGACAGCAGAGCCTGGCGGCTTGGGGGACCCCAGTCTGTCCGGCTTCCTGTATTGTGTGAGAGGAAATCATATCACAAGGCTCACAGCGTGATGAGACAGAGCCTGAGGGCCCTCACCACTCCCTGGAGCTCTGAAGCTCTGAGCTCAGGGCTGCAGTTTGGATCCGGAGGGTCCCCAGAGGGCCGTGTGTTAAAGACTCCATGTCCAGAGTTGTGCTACTGGGAGGTGGGTAGAACCTTAAGAGGTGAGACCTAGGAGGAGGAGGTTCCTAAATCATCCAGGGGGAACCTTCAAGGGGACTGCAGTGCCTTAACTGTTCCATCTTCTCTCCCCCTCTTGCTTCCTGGCCATGAGCTGAGCCACTGTACTCTGTTACCCATTCTTACCATGCTGTGACCACAGTCAGCCAGCCATGCCCTGGAACCTGCAAAACCATGAGCCAAAAGAAACCTCGTCCCTTTATACCATAATCATCTATACGGCCGGGGCTTTATCTCAGTGGTTCTGCCACCTGCCTCTCAAGCACAAGGTCCCAAGTTTGATCCCCGGTACCAGAAAAAAAAAAAAAAAAAAAGGATCCCATAATCATCTAAATGTAACTCCTTACAGTGGCAAACAGGTGACTAACACACTAAATAAATCTCTTTTCTTTTTTTGGGGACCGGGGATCGAACTCGGGACCTTGTGCTTTGGAGGCAGGCACTGGAACCACTGAGCTAAATCCCTGGCCCTAAATCTCTCTTCTTTACAAAGTTAGCCTGCCTTAGGTATTTTGCCATAGTAACATCAAACAGACTAATATACTGCCTGATCAATACATGTAAAATTGAAGCTCTAAATCCTACTTAATTTCAAAGGATCCTCAATACCATGAGAAATTTTAAAAACACAGGAGAATAAAGGATGTAAAAAATCAAAGATTAAACAAAGTGAACAGAAAGGCTCATGTTCCTAAATAAGTTTAAGAGGGGCTGGGGATTTAGCTCAGTGGTTCTGTCATTTGCCTCGAAAGCCCAAGGACCAGAGTTCGATCCCCGGTACCAAAAAAAAAAAAAAAAAAAAAAGCGGAAAAAAAGAAAAGAAAATTAAAAATAAATAAATAAATAATAAAAAAATAAGTTTCAGAAAGAGACCTGGAAACAGGGCACTCTATTTGTTTCTGAATTCTTTGGTTACCAAGGCTAAGAGCAAAATACAAATTATACTCAGTACCTGGAAAGTGAAATCAGAAATGTTTATCTGTGTTTGTAATGAAGACTCTTTTTGAAGAAATATGTCTACGGATCATTCTTGAGTATTAAGTGACATTGACAGACTCTTCAGTTGCTGTCATATGTGAGACACAGAGATGAAATCTAAATGAAAGCTTTCTGAATTAATTTCCTATGAAGCTTGAAAATGTGTTGTTAATTATAAATCAGTGAGACTGGTTTTTACTCCAGGCATTTTGTTTTCTAAAGATCTCATTATTGTGAATAATATCAAAGAATCAGAAGGCCATGCCTGGATCATGCTAGTTCCAGAACTCGGTAGAACATGGAAGCCGGAGAGGCCCAGACAAGCTCATGCCCACCCTGGCCGTCTCTCCTTGTGCTGCACTGGAAGGAGAACAGTTCCAGGACACATCCCAAGTTCCCTATCATAAAGGCCTCAAATTACAGTACTGAGAAATTCTGGTCCAAACAAAGTCAAGATAGTTTTTCTGGATGCTTCCAGTTTACACATGAGGGTATATTGTAGAGTCCGAGAGGTATAGAGTGTACCATTTCCCATCACGGTTGACCGTGAAATCCCTCTTTCTATCCTGCTTTGTTATTATTTTATTTGTGAGGTGCCTTGTGATGTCTTTCTGCTCAGCACACTGGGAAATCTGGACTGTGGCATCAGCTGAAATGAGGGTCATTAGCTTTATATGACACCCAAAGCCCTGTGATTCTCATTCTGCCCCTCAGAGCCAGACGTGAAGATCCTGCATGCATTTGGCAGCTCCCAACAGGTGTCTGGTTGCTCAGCTCATCCTCTCCAGAATTCCAGTAAAACCCCCTTGAAGGCACATGCAAAACTTTAAAATTGCAAGTGGACCAGAAGGCAGGGATACCAACGAATGCTTGGTGGAATTTCTGCCAATGGTGGAGCAGATGAGGATGGACTGAGAAATTCATTAGCTGAACCACTGTGGTTTCTGAAATAGTACCAGGGTCGGACAAGAGGGCCACAGGACCACTGCAGAGGTGCCCAGCAAGTGCCAAGGAGAAGCTGGGCCGTGGACTTTAAACAAGACAAGAACTGCTTCCTGAAGTGGAGGGGGCCACTTCCTTCTCCCCAGTCGCTCACAAGCCTGCGAATCTGTATTTCTGAGGCTGCCCCAGTAGAGCCATGAAGCACTCCTGGTCGTGTGGATGCACTTAGCTCCTCTTCCAGGGAGGAGAGGCAGAGGAGCCTCCACGCCAATGCCTCCTACTAACACCGAAATGTGGCTGGAGACCCTCCCTCCCGCTACAGATTTGAGAAGAGGATTCTGCCAGCAGGGAGCAGACCTTGGGACTCCCGCTGGAGTTGCCACAGTCCAGCTCCCGTGTGTCTACGGTGTGGATCTAAATGCAGTTAGAGGTGTCAGTCCAGTAGGTATGAAGGGAGGTCAGCTGTGTCAGGTGAGGGACAGGTGGAGAAATAGCTCATAGCCTTGAGATCACATTAAAACGATTAAAAATAGTACCTATGTCTTCCCAATTGTAGAAATCAAAGAAAATATACTCGATAAAGCAAAAGACAGAAAACAAAGGGAAAAAGTCAAGCATGCATTAAAAAGATGCAGAGCATAAAAATAACATGCCAAAAATAAATAAATAAATAAATAAATAACATGCCAAATGTAAGAGAAAACATATTTTTGAGACAATAAGCAAAATAGTCTCCATGTCAGAAATGGTAAGATTAGATCAAAAAGAAAATAGATCAATTATTGAGGAGATTTACCTAAAAACAAAAAGAGAAAATACATTTATTTTTTGGTACCAGGGATTGAACTAAGGACCTTGCACTTGTGAGGCAGGTGACAGAAACACTGAGCTAAATCCCCAGCCGAGAAAATATGTTTTTGAAAGAGTGAGCAAAGATACATTAGGCACACACAAGTGAAATAAAACAGGACTTTTAAAAAATGATATCAAGCCAGGCATGGTGGCTCACGCCTGTAATCCCAGCACTAGGGAGGCTGAGGCAGGAGGATCAGTGTGAGCTCAAGGCCAGCCTGGGCTACAAAGCAAGACCTTGTCTCAACAAAAAAGATATCAAATAAAATAACTGATAAAAATAACTAAGTATTGGTAAAGATCTAATTATGATAAAACTATAACAACCATAAACCTTTATGTGCCAAATAAAATAACACCATATAACTGTAAAAACTCTTCAAAATGGAGAAATTCATGCAAAAAAAAATTGTAAGGAAATTTTGATAGACCAAGGCAAGTTTTTGTTTACAAGTCAAAGAATAGCTAGAATGTTTTAAGCAGCATAGATTATACTGGATAATAAAATAATACCACCAACTAGGGGATAAACCGAGAACAAATGTACAAGCTCCCTACAAAAACGGTCTCTTCTCTTCAAACACCTGTGAAATATTTACAAAACCGACCATCAAAGAGTGCACAGGAATTAAATCTCAAGAGTGGCTATATTATATAAGACGTGTTCTGAATTTTGCCCTCAAATAGATATTGGTAACTAAAATGTAAGCAAAACGAAACAAACCAAAAATAATTTGCCAAGCTTTGAACACATTCCTAAACCACGTTGATTAGGAAGAAGGGTTTAATTCCTTGCAGATGCTGACTGCTCTCAGTTCTGCCACTGGCTTTTATGCCCTGAGCCCGTTCCCTGACAGCCACAGAGCTGGACTCCGCATCAGGAAATCTCATTTTTGGTGGCATTCAGAAAGGGCAAAAGCATGAGGCATCTGCTTCAGAATGTTTTTCCAAGGAAATGGACTGATTGTCAACGATAACTCTGTGAAGTAAAATTACAGGTGGTTAAATTTGCTTCTTCTTATTTTGTGTGATTCTCCAAATTTGAGCAATGTATATGTAGTCAGTTATACAATAATTGACAGTTTTTCAAGAAAAACATTCAAACCACAATTCAATCCAGGTCACACTGGCTCTGACTGGGATTACAGGTGCCTGTGACTCCCCATCCCTCCAATCACTGAGTCCACAGCCTGCTCAGGTATGAGGCCCTGGGTTCAATCGCCAGTACTAAAAAGAAGAAGAAAAAGTGCTCTCTGATTCATGTCTCACCACCATAGGATCCTCAGCAGCCAAGACCCCTCAACCCTCAGAATAGCAGAGAGGAGAAATCATGCTGGATGTCCCAGGCCCAGGGGAGCTTCTTGCCCTGTGTGAGCTCCCTAGAGTCAGGTGTAGCAATCTGGTCTGAAAAACGAGATTACCATCCACCTTAGAAACCACAGTCTTCTACTACTTTACAAGCAATTGGTTTAACCATTTGGGGGAATAAACCAATGAGAAAATTAACAGGTAAAAACATATGTCCACTGATTTCAGAATAGAACTCCCCGGGAGGAGAAATGTTCACACATTCGTGTTCTAGGTCACACGCTCGGAGATCTAAGTTTTCCTGTAGTTTGCATTTTGGGTGAGCTGCTTTCTCAAGCTGGAAACACCAGGTTCTACCACCCAGAGGCGTGGGGACACAGCCAGGCCTTCTGCACACAGAGAGACCCAGGAGAAAGCTCATCACTTGGCCACTGGACAGATTCTGGCTTTCTTTATGAAAAGGTATCGCTAGATCCCTTGTTAAGTCTCAAAGGAAAATAACGGTGTCTAATGTCCACCAGTTTCTTTCCAACTCTGAAAATTTCAATATCACAGTTTTCTTTCACAGTTACATGTGGTTGGCATTAAGTCTCTGCAGTAATCTGTTACCTAAAGCCACCACCACATTCCACTCCCAGGGAAGGGCTCTGTCTTCCGATGGCCGGGTTTCCTGAAGAGGCCTATTGACCTGGGATTTGGGGTTGTCCCTCCTGAGCTCCCAGGTGGCCAGAGCTGCCAGGTGGCAGGTGGCTGCCTTCTCCGTGGTCCCCACTGCCTGCTGACACCTTGCTAATGGCCCACAGGTGGTTCTGCATCTCAGGGCGCGTCTGCTCCTCTCAGCAGCCCCTGATTTAGACCGTCACGCACTGGACTCGTGACAGCCGCCTGCTGACCAGTTGGCGTTTGGATACAAGGGCAGGAAGGCAGGTGACGTGTCTCACGGCCTGCTGGGGGGGGGTGTGTGCATCGACGGTGACTCACTCGACGTTCCTTGAGGGAAAGCTCAAGCACCACACCCCAGGCAACTCTGTGACTAGAGAAACTTCCACAGAGCACTCTGGCGGCCCTGGACCAACCCCTCACCCTGGTGTTAAGCAGCGCAGAGCAAAAGCTTGGAGACGCGTGGACACAGCACTGGGAGGACGTCAGACTGGAAGGGCCGGGTTTGGTGGCAGCCAAGATAGACATCGGCAATGTGATGTCCCCGCCTTAGCCTTCCTCATGGGCCACTGCCCGGCTCTCATCCCCAAATGCTTCACTCAGCCGCAATCCTTCAGCTCCATGGCTTCTAAAATCTAGGTTTCCAGTGCCTAAACCTATGGGCAGAGCGGGAAGGAGAGCACACAAACCTCTCCCAAGATGCCCCTTGGAGGGCTCTTTCTGAACCGTAACCATGCTGAGCAACATAGTGCCGAGTTTAGGAAAAATGAGCAACAAGCACAAACCACATTGGACAAAGAAGACTACGCCACGGCTAGTACATGAAAGCCCCAGCAGAATAAGCAAGCATCTCTGGCTTCTGCTTTCTGGGGGATTCTCAAGGCCCTTCTGGGGGATACAGAAGCAGGGTGGTGAATGAGTTCTAGAGTGGGGGCCACCCCAGCTGGGGCTCAGGCACGGCAGGGAGGGGCTCGTTGTGGACCAGCAGAGGTGTGATCAGAAGACTGGAACTGCTCGGCCATTTGAGGTTCACCTGCAGCTGGGAGAAGGTGGTTTGGTTTCAACACATTTGCAGGGTGATGCCAGGTTTTCAGGAGGACCAGGAGGATAGGACTCTCATCAGTCTGTGGGGAGATGAGCAGGACTGGGCGGGCCTGGGCCAGGCCTCCATCCTCAAACAACCCAGCCTGGTGTTGGAATAGACTCGGTCTGTGGCAAGAGCGGCATGGATCCAGTGTGGGTGTGCTGTCCTCTGCCGGGGTCTTCCTGGATCGCCAGCTCTTGTGCTGCTGTCTCTGGGCCTCTGGAGGTCTGGCTGGTTCTCAGTGTCTTCCTGATAGGTGACAGTCAGCCTGCCGAGGCCCTCGGGGCAGTCCCGCCACTCTGATGCTGCTGTCACTTCCTCACTGCCTGCCGCCCCTTCTGTCCCCACCACCCGCTCTGTCTGCCTTAGCCATGTTTAGCTGGATGTTGCTCTGGAGGGAGCATGAGACCCATACTGTCCATCTCCCACCTCCTTTGTTATTCTCCAACCATGGTGGCCGATCCGGTGACCAGGCGTCTTCATCCAGCAGCCCACAAGTAGAGCAGGAAGCTACTTGTCGGTATCTCTGCCTCCCTGGGAGACAGCCCTGACCCAGGCCAGGTCCCCTTCCCGATGCCCCCTGATGCCCCTCCCCACTTCCCACAGGAAGTCTCCTCTCAGACAGCGACACTGTGCTGAACTGGGCCCGCCCTGGTCACCTCAGCCTCACCTGGGGACCTCTGCGAAGACCCCAACCAGAGGACAGCAGGATCAGTGCCGGTCCTGAAGGGTGACCAGCACCACTGACCAGATAACAAAGCCTTTGTCAACCAAGTGAGGCTTCTAATGTCTGCTTTCCAAAAGTGACCAGGTGATTTTTTTATGGTGCTAGTCAATAAAAATTAATTTTATTGGGCCAGGGATTTAGTTCAGTGGTTTCGCCACCTGCTGTGTAAGCACAAGGACCCAAGTTCAATTCCTGGTACCAAAAGAATAAAAAATAAAACAAAAATTAATTTTATTGGTATATACATATTGAACACACATAACGATCACATTCATCAAAAGGAATTTCTTCTTTAAAAGGGGCTGGGGAGGCCTGGGGATTTAGCTCAGTGGTTCCACCGCCTGCCTCACAAGAGCAAGGTCCTGAGTTCGATCCCCAGTAACAAAAAAAATGGGGCTGGGGATTTAGCTCAGTGGTTCTGCCATCTGCCTCGCAAGCACAAGGACCCGACTTCAATCCCAGGTACCACCCACCCCCCAAAAAAACGGGAATTGGTACCTGTACGTGGTACCTCTAGATTCTTCTTTTAAAACTCAGACAAGATCTTTGCCTGTGTGTGAGTGCGTGTGCATGCATGTGTGTGTGTGCATGTGTGTGTGTGTGTGTGTGTATGTGTGTGATGCTGGGGATTTAACTTGAACCCAGGGTCTTGTGCATGCAAGGCAAGAGCTCGACCACTGAGCCACATCCCCAGCCCCACCAGGTGATTGATCATGAAAAACTTTTCTAAATTAAAGAGTTCCACATGGTTTTGAACAAAACTCAGAGGGAGTTCAAATAATTGTATGATACTAAATGACTAAAACAACAACCAAAAAACTTCCATAGTCCCCACTTTTTATTTATGTGTGCAAAGATAAAATTCTCAGTGCTGATAGATATAAAAATGAAAAAGAAATAGATGTTATACTGAATCCCAGTTCATCCCAGCAGTAGAATATTTATGCTCAGACAAATAAAGTAATTGAAAAATAAAGCAGTACCTTCATTTCATTAAGAGTTGAAACGTGACTGTTTCCTCTTTATGTTTAACATTTGTCTGCCAAGATGAGGAATACTTGGGCTTGGATCAATTGTGCCCTGCTAGTAATTGTGCTGATCATGTGATCACAAGGGGATTTTTCTCACCCAGACCCACCCTTACGATGGCGAGATATTAAAGACAACTTCAGTTCCTGCTCCTGTGCGCATTTGTTCTCAACCCAGACACTTCTCATCCGTAAAATACTTTCAACATAAAATGCCTCACCTTTCTCCATTCTGTGGGAATGGAAATAGGAGTCCAAAGAGGAGAGGAAGGAGGAGATTTCCAACTGCTGGAAGAGCTTGTTGGGAGTGGCTTTGCTCCATGGATGAGTATTTATCAGATCACTAGATATTTAGTGTCTTCTGGGTAATTTAGAGGAATGCTGTTTCTACTTTTTTAAATGCCGGTAGTGAAAAGTCAGTAGAAATTTCATCCTTTGTAACCATTTAAACCTATAGGGGAAAAAAACCCAGTAATTTAAAAATGTGCAAGAAGCCCATGCATCAGTTTGCAAAGTGCTTTGTTGCTGACAGCCCAGCCCTGGGCTCAGGAGAGAAGGGCTTGGGAGAGGAGTCCTGGCTGAGACACCACAGGAGCTGACATGGATCCAGCTATGATGTCTTGAAACCAGGGTCACCAGGGATTTAGCTCAGTGGTTCTGATGCCTGCCTCGAAAGCGCAAGGTCCCGAGTTCGATTCCTGGTACCAAAAAAAAAAAGAAAAGAAACCAGGGTCCCCTCCCAACCCTCTCCCCCACTGAGTGTGGGGTGCGCTTCACGATGCCCCTCTCATCATCACCTGGTCGGTGCCGGTGCCCCTGGGTCTCCAAGATGGCTGCAGGAATCTCAGGGTCTCCCCCACCATTGCCCCTGCCTTGGGGTGCTTGGGGTCTTCCAGGGTTTCTTCTCTGTCCCTAGTTTGACTCTTTTTACACCCTCGTGGGTGTCCCGACAGGCAGAATTTCTGTTTTCTGAAAGTTTCCCACCTAAGGGTAGTTTCCTGAGTCTTTTCTACCCCATTCCTCGGGGTGCTACCTCCCATCTCCCTCCCCCTCCCCAGAGCCCCGGGTGAGTTTCCCAGGGTGAGTTTCCTAGGGTGCGTTTCCTAGGGCTGCTATAACACAGGATCCCGAAGTGGGGCGCCTAGGACAACAAGATGCACTGACTCGCCTTTGGAGACTGGGAGCCCAAACTTCGGCCTTGGCAGAGCCTGGCTCTCTAGAAGGCTGTAGAAAGGCGCTTCCTTGTCTCTGCAGGCTTCTCACAAACTTGTGGCTTGCAACGGAGTCATCTCTGTCGCCGTGTGGTCACCTGGGCTTCTCCTGGGAGGCTCCACACCACGCCGGTGTCTCTTGGGGATGCAGTCAGAGAGGCTCAGAGCATATCCTGACGACCTCATCTCAGCTTACCTCCATCCTGTTCCAAATAAGGGCAGTCACAGGCGGTCAGACCCAACTCAACCCATAAGCATGAGGACACACTTATGAAACTTTCCACTGCTCTGTGCCCTGAAGACTAAACTCAAGCGTTATTTTGACTCCTGTGTGTGCCACACACTGCTCAGTAAGTGTGATCCAGAGAAAGAAAATTGAGAGCCAGTTGTTCATAAGTTTCACTGAGCTTCTTATTGCACAAACTCCAAATCCAGCACTTTCGTTTTATGGCTTGATTTGTTCCTATTTTATTTTATTGTATTGTATTTATTTTTGAGACAGGGTCTCACTATGTAGCTCAGGCTGGCCTCAAATTCATGGTGATCCTCCTGCCTCAGCCTCCCGAGGGCTGGGATCACAGTCGGGCACCACCACGCCTGACTCATTTCCATTTTAACTTACCTCATGTGACCACATCTGTATTAATCGTAGTCCTTGGCTCACGATCCAGATCCCTGATCCCCAATACCTCAGAGTTTCCTTATTTGCAGGTGTGTGCTGCTATGGTTCATATGCGGCCCCCTCCCCGGTCTCATGTGCTCAGAGGGGGATTTTGAAGGATGCGTGAAGCAAGGGGGTGCTAGAGAAAAGTGTGAAATCAGGCGGCAGGGCCTGGACAGAGGAGGAAGTGGGTCACTGTTTCTCCCTCCCCGGTTTCTCCATTTGTTCTCTGCCTTGTGGCTGCCCTGACGTGAGCAGCTGTCTTCCACCAGGGCCCTGGCGTGCCAGTGCTGCCCTGGAGCCAGCTAACCATGAACGATAACATGACCAAGATTAACCTCTTCTCCTTTAGTTGAGGGTGCTGGGTGTTGTGGTTCAGCAGTGAGGAAGTGCCTGAGACACGCTAACTGCACACGCGTGAGGTCACCATCCAGCCCCGAACCAGGTCATTAGTCATAAATGTCATCGAGCCGCAGGCCTCGCCATGGCCCACCCTGCCCCACCTCCTGGGACTTCTTATTGAGCACACTTTCTGTGGGAGCCTAGATAGCACATGAATCCACTGGACCCGTCCCTGCGGATCCTCCTGAGTGAGTCACGGGTCTTGTGACCCATCCACTGGCAAAATTTCTACGACCAACAGCAACTCCTAGTCAAAGCTCTGATCTGATTTTCTCTTCCGGAAATTAAGAATTTACACTTACATCTGTGAATAATCACTACCAGGCATTTGATCTACAAAGGCATGAAAGGCCAGGCTTGGGTGGTCATGTTTCTGTTGTGCAAGAGTGGGAAGGAAATACCCAGTCCTTGGGGGAAAAGAGAAAGGAGGAAGATGGGCATACAAAAAAGAAGAGGCAGGAGCTGCTCCCCATACAGAGCTGCAGAGAGAGGCCCTATTGCTTCCCAGGGGCTGATTCTGGGACCTCTTGGTGCTGGACCACCTGCCCGCCCTGGAGTGTGCAGGTTCTTCCACTCTTTGCTTCAGCTGCTCCACCTGGGTTGCCCTACCTGACAGCCAGGGGCCAGAAAACTCAGCCACGCTTGTGAGGTGCAACAGACACCTGTTTCTTTCTTTTTTTTTTCTTTTCTTTTTGGTACCAGGAAACTCAGTAACCTTGCACTTGTGAGGTAGGTGAGCTAAATCCCTGGCCCCACGCAGCTGTTTCTTGTATTTGATTTTTTTTTTTTTGAGACAGGGTCTAGCTATGTAGTCCAAGATGCCCTTGAACCCATGGATCCAATCCTCCTGCCTCAGCCTCCCTCCCGAGTGCTGGGATTACAGTCATGTGACACCATGCCCGGCTCTCTTATATTTGAGCGATGGTTTTGTCACTGGAGGTTCCCAAAGTGGAGATAAGGAACTTAAATCCAGCCTACTGTAAAATAAGTTGCGAATTCAATGCCTTCAGTTGCAATGACAGAATTTTCAGGACTAGCCCGAGAAAGGCAGAAGGGGTTTAACAGGCAGAATTTCAAAAGCACACACTCAAGAGTGAAGAGCAGCCATTCAGAGAAATGAGACGCATTGTTTCTTAGAACTGAGAACATTTATGTGTCTCTTGAAGGGGTGGAAACCCAAGGAAAAGTCGCCCCCACAAGGGTCCTGGCCCAATTTACAGGGATGAGCTCACATTTTTTTAAGATGGACAATGTAAGCATGTCTTGAATTCTCTCAGCCTGTCTGTTTATCTTAGGATCCAGTTCCTGCTCTTTCTATTCTCACTAAGGCAATGGATGAACTTACATTATTCTTTTTTTTTCTTTTTTGGTACTGGGGATCAAGCGTGGGACCTTGTGCTTTTGAGGCAGGTGGCAGAACCACTGAGCTAAATCACCGGCCCCTGAACTTGCATTATTCTTGAGGAACTTGGGGTGCTGTGAATCTGGAAGGAGAGTAACTTACGTTAGCCAGGGGAGTGCAACACGGATAGCGCTGGGTAAACTGCCTGTGTCCCGGAGGCTCAGACTTTTTAAGAGTACCATTTTTGGTTGTGATTTCCCTTGCCCTCTTTCTACCTCTCTTCATTTTTCCTGTCCTGTTTGTCAATGAATCTGTGACCTTCCTGAAATCTTATGTCTCTGGGATAACCTGACCGAGACAGGAGCAGAGTGAAGTAGGAGAGCTGGACATCCTACCCGGCCCTGGCCATGTATGAGCTCTTTCTGTCCTAAGGGTTTACTTACTCTGTCTGGGATTATGATCGTCCAAGGGAGAAGTAGCGACTTTATCTTTTTTTTTTTTTTTTTGGTACCTGCGATCAAACTCAGGACCTTGCGCTTTCGAGGCAGGTGGCAGAACCACTGAGCTAAATCCCCAGTAGCAACTTTAGATTCCTATCACTGAAACAAGAAAAGAAGTGTTACATTTCATCAGAAGGGTACTATCATAATGCTTTTTGTGTTGCTGTAAGAGACCACCATAGACTGGGTGATTTGTGAGAGAAAAGAAGAAAGAAGAAAAAGAAAGAAATATAGGAGAGAGAGAGAGAGAACGAAAGAGCAGAGGAAAGAGAGATTTCTTGTATTTATGGAGCTTGAGGGTTTAAGATTGGGAGACCCCATCTAGCGAGGTCCCACAGGAGAGATGGGATCAACAGGAAGTTCCACCTGGTCCGGCCAGCTCCCTGCTTCTCTATGCCAAGAGCGGCTTCCACGCCACTTCCTATATCCTGCTCCTCACTTCCGGGACTTTTTCTAGCTGGCTCCTCTGCCCTCCGGCAGACCAGTTACCAGTCCAGGGCTGCTCCTACATGTGCAGGTATTTGCTGTTGTCACCTGAATCAAATGTCCCTGCTACTCACCACTCCCCTGAAAGTTGGAGCTGCTGGGAAGAGAGGGCTTTATGCAAAGGGAGCCCTGAGGAACACAGAAGATCCCCCGTCTCCAACCATCTTAGGGCCTTGGGGTGCCAAGGGCAGGAAGAGACTGGGTTGGAACCCACGCTCTGGGCAGGGAGGCTGAGAAGGGAGATGCTCTTCTCTAACTCTTCCTCCCTGGAAGTTGGAAGGACCCTGCCTCCCGGGGCAGCTTCTGCATTTCCTCTGCTGACAGACACATTACTTTCCTGTTGGTCAATTCCTAGGAGCTAAAGAAAGCAAGGATGATCCAGAGGCCACTTTTTAGAATAGAGAATAACTTATGAAGGGAAGGGGTCATTAAGCAACGAGGGAAAAGATTCAGAAGAAGAGGGGAAAGGAATTCTGCTAAGGATCGCTCCGGAGGAGCTCCTCTGCTGGACTGCAGTGACAGCAAATTTTAGACTTAGCCAGGGAGTAGGAAAACCAGAGTGCTTCGTTTTCCCTCTGCTTTCGCAGCACAACTGACAGGCGCCAGGCGCCGGACACCAGCTGTGTGCCCCGCCCCTACGCCTGCAAGTGAGCTCTGCATTCTACATACCACACCCTGGGGGGACTCCGTTCCCACTCCATTCTGGCCCTGTCTACCTGGAGACAACGTAGATACCACAGGCTCGAGGCTTGGTCCCCGAGATTCCCCGCACTGTACAGCTGGCTACAGGTCAGTTTTACCTGTGTGTGTGACTGACGGGCTATAAATCACGATTCCCCAGCCTCTCCTCGGGGTTGAGCAACTGACTCTGGAACTCAGGGGAACACTTATTTGTGTGGTCCAGCTTGTCATGGAGAGGAGAAGCATAGGGAGAGGGAGGAGAGAGGAGCCACCACCCACAGCACCCCCTTGCTGTCCAGGACCCCCACACATACCCGGGCCTGCTCTTAGAGTTTGTGCATTGGCAAGACTGCCGGCAGGCTGCACAGGGAGGCCTAGCAGGGCCCTCCAGTCCATCCAGATTCCTGGCAGCCTCGCCAAGCAGCATTCTGTCCCCCAGATCCAGGGAAGGACCCTCAGGAATGAGGACATGACTGCCTATCATACAGGGGAAGGCCAGGTCCGCACACAGCGGCTGGGCAAGATTAGCTTCTCTGAATGCCTCAAGGAAGAGCAATTCCAGTTTTCAGGGCCTGACTGTGTGGGAGGCTCTGAGTGGTAACCAGGGATAAAGAGCACGCTATTTTACATCACCTCTCGCTTTCTGTCGCTATTGATATAGGGGGAATGAATCTAGCTCCCAACTTGCTCGATGTCAGACATGCCAAGTTCGTGTTCCCCAAAATCGAAGAATGAATTCTAAGAAACAAAGGAGATTAAGAGTAGGAAAACGTTATTGAGAAAGCTCCTTAGAGACAGGAGGGGACCCGAGTGGGTTGCCATGGACCCTGCTTCACAGGGGAAGTGTTACAGAGCAAAATCACAAGGTGGGTACAACATGGGACAAAACTATGATCAACCAATAAGATTACAACCACTTAGGTGATATTGATCCAACAGGGAAGTAGGTCACGTAGCAAGTGTGTGTGGAAAGAAGAACCAGAACCTTTTTAGGAAGGGATGGATCGGGAGGTCCTGGTCACCCGCCTGGGTGACTGATGTCTATCTAGACTGTGTTGGACCAGGTGGTAGCAATTACAGTATAATCTTCAGTTTATTGCCTATCCCCCGGGGAACATGCAGGCCTGGCCATGCCATCTTTATCTTGAGGCCTGGCCTTCCACAGATGCGCCCCCAGCCAGAGCAGTGCTGTGCTCTCCTCTTCTGCACTGACTCCCTCAGGGCCTCGCCATTCTGCCTGCCCACAACTCTACCTAACTCAGCTGTCTACAACACTACAACAGGGCGCCGTACCCTAGAAGAGCCTCGTATTTCGTACAGTCCTGGATGCTGGGCAGTGGGGAGCCCAGCAATGGCACCTGGTGAGGATGCCCTGTGGCCGGAGGGCAAAGCGAGTGAATGGGTGCACAGGAGGGAAGTGCAGGGCCCGGGCTGCTCTCAGTGGCCAGCTGGTGACAGTGCCAGCAACTTATCCAGGAGGACTCGCTGCTCCCTGTGGTCACCTGGGGAAAGCCCTACTTCTTGATGCTGTTCAATGGCAGTGAAATTTCCGTGTGGAGTTTGGGGGCTTGCAGACCACCACAGATGTGGCACAAGGAGAACAAGATACGCGTCACCACGGGATGAGCCGCACCCCTGACCTGCATCAGGAGCCCGGGGCCCATCTCTCCCTCTGCACCCCTTCTGTGGGGCCCTTCCAACTACAGCCTGCAGGACTGGTACAGAATTTGCAGGATCCAAGGGGAAGTAAAAATCCGGGGTCCCTGGTTCGGAAAGTATTTGGTTTCTAGGAGCTGGCAAGAGAGCACGGAACCCAGCACAGGGCCCTGCTCTGCAGAGGGAACCTGGGGGCTTCCCTGGTTCACGCACCTGGGAAGCTGGCACGGCCATCGGAGGAAGGAGTCATGCACTCCACTGGCCACGCTGCCCTGCAGTCGACTGTGTCTTGTAACCCGGTCCTGCCGGGGACCCAGATGCATTGAATGAATCAGCCATGGCACAAGTTACTAGTGCTTCTTCACACACCAGCATAGAGGAACCAGGGGGAGTCGGTACTCAGGTACTCAGGGAGCATCAGTACCTAGGCCAAGTCTAGCACGGGCTGCTACCTGGTTTGGGAAAACAATGAGCGAAAGCCAGGCGCAGTGGGGCACACGCATAACCCCAGCACACTGGGAGGCTGAGTCAGGAGAATCACAAGTTCTGGCCCAGGCTGTCAATTTAGTGAATTAACAAGGCTGTGCCTCAAAAACTAAAAAAAGGGCTGGGGAAGTAGCTTAGTGTGAAGGCCCTGGGTTCCAGTCCCACTATGGCCAATAAAGAAAGATGAACAAACAAACAAACAAACACTACAAGCAAGAACGGTGCTAAAAAATGTGCCCAAGACTCAGAGTGTCCACGTGGGTGGACTAAAGCATCCGCTGGATGAGGGTGCTGAACACAGTGAGGAACTCGTGGGACATAAAACACCGCCATCCCACTGGGCTTTCGGCAGCTGTATTTAGCTTCAACTATTTGAACATCTCGGCACTCACTCCACAGCCAGGGGGTCGGACCCAGCCCTGGGGTCTGCATTTTAACAAGGCTTCCAGGGGAGCCTTGCACATAAGAAGGCACTAGAGAGAACCGTGAATGTCCTGGCCTTACAGAAATCCTGCAGACCATTTCTCCCCGGTCTGTCCAAAAGATTGTTCACAAGCATGAAGATGAAGCTGGGCATGGCAGTGTACACATGTCATCCCAGCACTCTGGGAGGATGAGGCAGGAGGATTACAAGTTCAAGCCCAGCTGCTGATTGCAGAGGACTGTAACACTGATTATGCCGAAGCCGGAGGTAAAGAGCTAACCCCACAGTCGGCTTGTTTACAGAAGCGAGTCTGCCTGAAGCCTACGTGCCCATGCCGAGGTCAGAGAAACTCGTACCCAAATTCCGTTCCCACAACTAAAGCCTTCAGACTAGAAGGACAAGGTTCTAATTACAATCATGTATTTTGTCTATTCTGTTCCTAATTTGAGAATGCTTTGTCTTGTCCTTTATGAGCCTTGTTTACATTAATTCCCTTAGAAACTGCGTGTAGCTCCCCTTTACCCCAATTGATAGAAGTCAGTGCCTGGGCCTGGCCAGCACGTTTGCCAGTTGCACCAGCATTGGTCATCCTGGCCCCTGCTTTCTCTCCTAGTTCTGTCTCTTAGTGTATTTTTTTATCAGGCCTGCGTCATATACTGGGCACATGGGTACTAGAACCTGATTACAGGGGTCTCTAATAGCTGATAATTTATTATTATTTTATTTAATTAATATTTATCTATTTATTTATTTTGTGTTTTTTTGAGACAGGGTTTCACTGTGTAGCTCAGGCTGGCCTTGAACTCACTATGCAACCCAGGCTGGTCTCAAACCCACAGCAATCCTCCTGCCTCAGCCTCCGGAGTGCTAGAATTACAAGTGTACAGCACCACGCCTGGCTTAATAATTTAGAGATACCTTGTCTCAAAATACAAAGTAAGGCAAAAGGCTGGAATGTAGCTCAGTGTGAAAGCCCTGGGTTCAATCCCCAGCATTGAAAATCAGCGCGTGCGCGTGCGCACACACACACACACACACACACACACACACACACACACTCTGGAGATGAGGATGCACCTGTCCTCCTGGTGCTAAGAGGAAGACTGGGCCATGCTTGGGGAAGGAGCATTGGGCGAGCCGGGTCTGTCCCCTGGCTTCCTAGAATCTTCCCCTAGTGGCCCAGGGACAACTTGGAAGCGGTCTATTTTGTTCTGAGAGATGGAGAAACGTTGATGCAGTCGAGAGAACATTTCCCTGGGAGAGGACAGCCACTTGCAGGTGTTTGCTGGCCACTGGCTTCCCCTCTGAGCCTACACCGCACATCCAGGCTCCTGTGGGCCAGACCACGTCCCAGGGCCCCTCTGCCACCCACATGGGAGCAATGGGCCAGACCCGGGACTGGGGCTCGTCTGCCTACAGCTCTCGAGTTTTGAAGAAGTCTTTCCACTTCCCTGGGTTTCTTCTGTGTTGTTTTTGAAAATCTGAAATGAGCTTTAAAAATGTATTGCCAAAAGATTTCATGCAAATTAAATGAGAAAATGAGAGGGAAGTCACTTTGAAACATTTATATCAGCAAAGTACCAGGCATGGTATGGCCTCACGTCTTTGGTTGTCCCTTTGGGTTCCTCTCTGACTACTATAAGAGGTGGTATTCCTGGGATGAAAAGCTCTGTGGGTTACATGTGCCTTATGCAAATGTTTGGGACCAAATGTTTTGAATTTCAAATTTTAGAATATTTTCATATCCATAGTAAGATGTTTGGTACGGGACCCAAGTCTAAACACATAATATTTTATATATATATATGTATATATTATATCTTACACATATAGCCTGAAGTTAATTCTGTACAATATTTTCTATAATTCTGTGTGTGAAGCAAACTTTCATGGTGTGGAGGTTTTTATTTGTGTCATGTTCGAGCTCAAAAAGCTTTGAATTTTGGAGCTTTTCAGATTTAGGATTTTCAGATTAAAGATCATCCAACTTGTACTCCCCAAAGTACAATTTTGCAGTCAAGAGATAGGAATAGTTTTAAGGCCCATCACCCAGCTTGCCAAATCATCCTCTACAAAAGTTGCTCAAGTTGAACTTCAGCTAGTGTTGTGTGTCGGTATTATTTCCCATCATGCTGATCAACATCAAGATAAAAAAATGTATCTATGATATTGTAAATATTAGCTGTCACATACCTGACATTTAAAACGTCTGGGTTAATATTAGACTAAAAGTTTTCTTACTGGTTAAGAATGTCAGCAACCCTGATGAGTGAAATAAACTCACTGAAACATTGGCCACGCAAATGGAAAATTAGAAGAAACAACAGAAGCCGGGCGTGGTGGTACACACTTGTAATCCCAGCACTTGGTAGGCTGAGGCAGGAGGATTGCCGTGAGTTTGAGGCCAGCCTGGGCTACACAGTGAGTTTAAACCCAGCTAGGAATACATAGTGAGGCTCTACCTCAAAAAACTAAAGAGAAAAAGGAAAAGGAAAGGGAAGGAGAAGGAGGAGGAAAAGGAAGAGGAGGAGGAGGAGGAGAAAGAAAGAGACAACAGCAAACATGGAGCTAACATGGGCTGTGGTCTGCAAAGACTCCTGACCTCCCCGGAGCTTTCTCTGCTCTCTAAGAGGAGAAACACAACAAAAGGAGAGGCCAAATGCTTTCCAAACACATATTTTATTTTTTTGGTACCGGGGATCAAACTTGGGTCCTTGCGCTTTCGAAGCAGGCGGTGAAATCACTGAGCTAAATCCCTGGCCCTAAACACATATTTTTTAAGTGTCAGCACCACTGTAGAGTTAAGAAATATTTCCTCAAGACCAAATTCACAAACAACAATAAAAGATGATAGTGAGCTGCTGCTACTGTGTCTGATTTCTTGAGGCTCCGAGCAGTAGAATTTGGAAGACATGGAAGGTCACAGAATTTGTTTTCTCCTTCAGTGAGATTTGCCATTTATTTTTTTTTTCATAAAAAAGATATTCCCTGTGGCAGGACAATCTTTTTTTTAATCAGAAGGCTACAAACACAAGTAGGTTGGTTTTCATCTTGATTCCTGAGGACATATGACTGCCGTTTCCTTTTCTTCATTATGTTCTTTAGAGAGGCAATTACTTTGGGAATGCTTAGGTATGGATTTTTTTAAGTTTCAAGTGCTTTATGACATGCAGTCACTGCCTGCAGGGTTTGGACAGCCATTGTCATCCCACTGCATGGTCGGTGACGTTTGCCGTTTGTCTGCCCTTCCTCCCGTGAGGGCTGCTGGCCAGGAGAGGTGGAGGGACCCAGAGTCCTGGGGCCAGCACGTCACCCATCCATCCAGGAGAGGCTGATTCCCTTGGAGGCCCCTGCCCTGCAGGTCTGATGGTCGCATACACAGATCTGTTACATACAAAGAGGGGTTCACTAATACACTTATTTCTTAGAGTTTACCTTAATCCCTAGTTGTTTTTGTTTTCACATTTTCTGGTACCAGGGATCGAACTCAGGACCTTGAGCTTGCAAGGCAGGCATAGTGCCACAGAGCTAAATCCTAGGCCCTAATCCAGACTTTCGCCAGCGTCTCCTGTATAACCTCTTCTATCGCCTAACACTAACATCAGGTCTGCAAAACACTGAAAAGCACAGTCTTTAACTCTCAGAAGAGCCTCACTGCTTCCCCTCCTTCACAGCGAATTGCAAATTATACCAAAGCGTCATGCTGAGCCTGAGCCTCGGAGGTATTTAAGATTGTGGCGAAGGGGAGGGTGCATTCCACACGCAGATCTGAACCGTGATACCTATGCATTCGAGTCTTCTCCCTAGAGTCTTCTCCCTAGCAGGGCTTCAGCCAGCGTGTGCTCTCCTCACTTTCACAAACCACGAGTCTTTCCAGCACTCCTGGGCCCTGAGCCCGCCTTGGGCCCAGTCACCTCTTTGGACCCTGCCCTGACTCCCGCCGAGTCCAGGCCCAGGGCGCCCAGCTCTCTGGGGGCTCACAAGGGTCATTACGGCATGGTGGTCCGAGTCCTTGCCCATGTAAACCAGGTTCATCTCCTTTCCAAGCTGACACTGACTGCTTGAGCAGGCTGCTGAGCAGCCAAGGTATCCGCAGAAGTTCTCGGAGTGAGGGTTTGGCTTTCCTGCGCCCCTTTCTGGCCTCACCTTTTCAACAGGACACAGATGTTCCAGAGAGCGTCCGGGGCGTGGGCCTGAGCTTTAGCTGACTGCCTGCACCGGCTGAGCTTGACCAGGACCCAGTGCCAGCCTCCCAGCGAGCTCGAGTCGGCCCGGATTCCCGAGCCTCGCGGTGAGTAGCTCCGGTGCATCCCGGACTCAGCCACTGGAACCAGTTCCCAGGTGACCGCGGGAGAGGTGGTGGTTGGTTCGCAGAGGTACAAACCGCCACGTCCCTCACAGAGGCCCTGACATGCGTTCGGATCAGGACACTCACTTGAGTGGAAGACCAGGGCTTCCCTTGCTCCCTCCTTCACCCTCCTCCTCTGCTTCTCCGCCTTCTGGCTGCTCTCCGGTCCCATCCTCCCTCGGGCCGCCCGGAACCCTGGCCACTGCCTCTCCTGCTCCCAAGAAAAACTTTCAGCTACAAAACAAACACGGAAGGGTCCCCAAGCTGCTTACACTAAAGGACAATATGGGGCCACACCTTTCCCCATTCTTTACAGCTGTTCCCACATCCTTTAAACAGGGACCCCAAGAGCAGCCAAATAGCTGAGTCCTAGCCGGGCATGGTGGCACGTGCCCATAATCCTAGGACTTGGGAGGCTGAGGCAGGAGGATCGCCGAGAGTTCAAGGCCAGCCTGGACTACATAGTGAAACCCTGTCTCAGCAAACAAACAAAAAGCAGTGTATGGTTGAGGGTGGGGATGTGGCTGGCTTAGTGGTGGAGCACTCGCCTAGCATGGGTGAGGCCCAGAGTTCTATCCTTGTACAAACAAACAACAAAAAGAAACACTTGGAAACCACTATATGTCTCCATCCTGCCTCCCGCCTCTGAAGGAGATGCGGGTCACTGCTGCTGGACCCACAAGAGGAGCGGTGACTGCAACTTCCAGGGCTGCCTGTGCGCTCCTGGGAGGTGACTAGGGTTTAGAGCCAAAGCCATGGCCCTGGGGGTGGAAGGGAACAGATCAGGGTTGTCTGCCGGCCGGCCGTAATGCTGATGGAGACCAGGAGAAGTGAGGGTGGGAGAGAGCTGTAACGCTCCAGCTGGGTGTGTGACCCCTCGGGGGTGGGCTGCAGGCTCTGCTCCTCCTGGACTCTGAGGCCCCTGCAGCTTTGGGGCGATGAGTGGAGACCTCTAGGCCTTGCTCCCAGAGGTCTGGGTGCTGCAAAACTTAGTAATTCAGTATCCCAGCGAGTCCTGGAAATGACCACAGAAACTCTCTCCCCCTAGTGGGCTCAGCCTTGAAGGGAGCTGAGACAGGCTAGGTGCCCCAGGACTGTGAAACTTCATGTTGTAGACACCCCAAGTGACTGCTGTGCCCCCTGCACCACTGAGCAGGGACTGACCCTGGGTTTTCGTGAAGGCAGAGATGCTGAGCTTCATGCTGCAGCCCTGCTTCTCGGGCATCAGCTAGAGAGGATTAAGAGTGGATTTAAACCGGGCTTGGGGCCGCATGCCTGTGATCCCAGCACTCAGGAGGCTGAGGCAGGAGGGTTGTAGTGAGTTCAAGGCCAGCCTGATTTACACAGCAAGGCCCTGTCCCCAAAAACAGAGAAGTTGGGCCGGGGATTTAGCTCAGTGGTTCCGCCCCCTGCCTCCAAAAAGAGAAGTGGATTTAAAAGAAGCAAGCAAAGGGAAGACGAGGCAGAATTTCTCACTGTTACTGCCATCCCTCGGGAGGGACTCCCTGGGGGACTCTTTGCCAAAGAAATGCAGTGCCGGCTGGTCTATGTGACCTCCACCCTTGCTCTATCCAAGTTCGGGGGTCTCCTGCATAATGACAGAAATTGCCTTTCCTGGGCATCGCAGTCACAGGATGCAGTGCTGTTATTCCCTGCAAGATTTCCTCAATTTACCGTGCACAGAAACCGTGTGAGTCTGAGATGGGTAGTGTGTTGGGGCTATAGGTGTTTACGTGTGTGTTTGTGTGCGTGAACATGTGTCCATACAAGGTGTGATTAAAAACACGGTGAACGATGCTGCCAAGTGCCAAACAGAAAGCCAGTTAGTAAAACATGATTTACTGGATGTGGCACAATGCAGCTTTCGGGTCTTCCCCAAAGTCAAAATGACCATGAAAGGGAAGCATTTTGAATCGATTCAGGACATCAAGGTGGCCACAACAGCACAACTAAAGACTGTTAGGAAAGAGGACTCCAGAGCTGCTGCAGAAAGTGGCAAGGACCATGGGCTAGGTGTGATCAAAGTGAGGGAGTGTTTTGAGGGGGATTCGTGTCAGTATCTCTTTGACTGTAACACATTTTTAGAAGGTATTAATTTAATAAAATGGTTAACATTCACCATACTTTATCACACCTTGTGTGGGGTCCCACGCTGTGTCTGGGTATGTGTGTGAGTGTGACATCTTCCAGACATCCACCAGGAGATCTTATGGTGAGGTTTTCACTAAAGGCCCTGATGCCAGTGATACCATGAGTGCTGGGCTCTCGCTGCCACAAACACCAGGGAGTGGAGCAAAGGAGGAGGTTAGGGGAGTTTTCCTTGCTATCACAGGTGGGGCTCTGAGGATTTAAAACGACCAACTGGGATTCAGGCTTTTAACCCTGCACCTGCAAGGTTTATGGGAAACTGGGGTCTCTGGAGGAACTGGTTAATTTGCATTATAATTTCCTTGAAATTAAACAAGTTAGTAGGGCACGGCTGCACCTCCCTTCAGTAGGGAGCAGGGAGAGGAAGTTCTTTCCTCGTCCAAAGCCCTGGATTTTGGTCTCTTATAATTTGTATCCGTGTGACTGCTCAGCCCACTCTGTCTCAGGCTCTTCCATTGCTGGCTGCCCTGCTCATCAGTTAACCCCATAAACGGTCTCTGCACCAACAGCACAGTGACTTCTCTGGATCGACGTTTGGGCTCCCTGGGGGCCAAGGACACCACCTCCCGAGCCTGCACTCGGGAGAGTGCAGCCCACAGGGATTTATTATTCTGCAGGGGCGGGGCAACGAGTCCCAGAACCCTGTCTATCTGAAGGTGCCTAGCCTGGGCCTTGGGGAGCAGAATAGGCGGGAGAGCCCAGAGTTTCTGATTAAGAACCAGGAGTCCGTGGAGAACTGAGTTTTGATGTGTCCCTCGTTCCTGCCCCTCTCTTCCCAGAACCCTAAAAAACCCCCAAACTATTCCTTCAGAGCAGCTTTAAGCCAAAATAATTGCTTGGATCATTGTTCAAGGAACTGTCCCCTCCCCCTCCCAGCCAGGCTGCTTGTTTGTTTGTTTGGAGGGGCCCCGGGCTTACTGCTCTGCCCCCTGCCAGGCGTCCTAAATCATCCTGCCTTTCCAACCTATGCACTGGGAAACTTCACAGGGCCGGCGAGCTGGACTTAGCACGGGTGAATGCCGAGCAATGGAGAAACATGAAAGCCAGTCTAAGCCGCTCCCCGCAGAAATCGCCATTCATTTTGTAGCTGCTGCTCCTGCCAGAAAAGCCTTGGGAAATGTTTGCCACACCTTGGGAAGCTCTGCCAAACCCTAGGGCCCACGGCGCCTGGAAATTGCTGCAATGAAGTTTAATTTTACCCTTCCAGACGAAGCTTAGTTAAGAAAGCTGGGCCCACGAGGTGGGAGCTGGGGGCACATCTCGGAGAACGGCACCTTGGAAAATAAGGAATTTGATCTCACAGTTGCATGTGAAAAATTACATGAGGCTGGAGGATCGCAAGTTCGAACCCAGCCTGGACAACTTAGTGACTTAGTGACAGTTTGGCTGTAAAAAAAAAAAAAAGTGCTGAGGGTGTACCCTGGTGCAAAGGTCCTGGGTTCAATCTCCAACACTGCAAAACAAAAACAGAAAAAAGTTGTTATTTACTAGCAGGCACATCAGAAAGCCTGCACGGGCTTAAACTGCGCAGTCCTGGGTGAGAAATTACCCTCATGGGCACAGCATTCTGACTTGGTGCAGGGGAAGTGGCTCTTCCTCTCCAACCTTGCAGCCCTAAGGAAGCAGAGCTCAGGGCACCAAGCTGGCTGCGTAGGAGACCCGAAGGCCGCGGTACAGGGAGCGAGGTGTCCGGTGGGGACCCTGTTCTCTGCAGTCTGGGGGCGGAGAGCTGGGGCCTGAGAAACTGCAGGTGGCCCCCACGCTGCGAAGGCCTGCAGCGCTGAGAGATAAGCCTGGCCTCCAAGCGGCCGCTGCACTCGGTCCTGTCTCCAGCGTTTATTTACCTTTGGTTTACTTGCTTCTCAGTATGCGCGGGCTGTCTGGGCTGGGGCGCCGTTGGGTTGCAAACAGGACCTGTGTCTGAAGGAGAATGCTGAGGTGTGCAGGCCGGGCCAGGCCGAGGCCAAGTCAGGAATCTCCTCCTGCTCGGCCTGGAGGCGCCAGGGACCCCGTATGAGGAGAGGCAAACCCTGAAGACTCAAAACCGAGTCCTGCAGGTACCCAGGCGGCAGCACTTCGAGTTTCTTGGCCCTTATTCATGCAGGCCGCGCAGAAGTCCAATAGGTCTTAGTGTAGGGTAGATGCAGCTCGAGTTTCGCTTTCCGCAGGGAGGGCAGAGAGGGCCACAGGGCATGGGTCTCGAGTGCGAGTTCACACGCGTTTAAGGACCCAGAGTCACTCCTGGGGGTCAGGGGATGCTTTATGACGCTTCTGGATGTTTGACCTAGAAATTACTTTGGAACTGCAAAATCGTTCTGTCCTTTTCAGATGGTTAAGTGTTTCCTCAGGGGCTTTAATCATTTAAAAAAGAAATTTAGAGAAGATAAGTTTTTTTTTTTTTTTTGGTACCGGGGATCGAACTTGGGACCTTGTGCTTTTGAGGCAGGCGGCGGAACCACTGAGCTCAGTCCCTGGCCCTAAGTTCTTAATTAAACCAGGACCCAGCCCATGGCGGGAGGGTCCTGGGACTAGGGGCCCAGGTGGCCAGGTACAGTGGGAAGGAGCACAGTGCGTAGCCTTGCGGTGTCCCTGCACCCCTGGGGTCGCCTCAGGTGTGCAGCCTGACGGATGCTTACGAGGGTGTTACACACGGACGCCTTTGCTTACCCGGCAGAGCCCGGTAGTTTGGACCCCTTCTCATTTGGCCCTCTGGGCCGTGGATGCCTACCTACCTGCCTCACACTGTGGCTCTGTGCAGTTTTCAATATAATTTTATTTTCTAAGGAGCATTTACCTTTTCAATAAATCTTTAGACCACCTATGCATCTTCCTGGGGCAGGACAGAGAGAGAAAGGGAGGTGGACAGGAGACAAGGAAAACTGGATCTGAAATTGTACTTTAAGATAAACTGCAGTTGCCCGAGGTTAGGAGACTCTTTTCCCTCCTGAGAAACCTGCTCAACAACAAAAAGCCCTGAGGGTCTCAGCGACACAATAAGCTTGTAAATGGACCTGCATCGCCGTCCTTTCTTCCCTGGACGGCCTTTCGACCTGGCCTCTTACCTGTGCACTGAACTTCTCTTCCCACAGGCTTCTACCCTAAGCCACCTAAATGCACCAGCCCCTGGCGAAAAGCAGCTCTCTCTACTGAGGGCCCGTGATCTTTTTTCTCTGCACGTGTATTTTTTATTTTTATTGTTTTTGGTACCAGGCATCGAACTCAGGGCCTGACATTTGCCAGACAGGTGCTGTGCCTCTGAGCTACATCCCTGGCCCATCTGAGTATTTTTAAAACCTGGCCTCAGAAATCTCTTCATGCCGGTTACACATCTTGAGATTCTTTTCCTGTGACAGAAATGTGTGAACCTTCAACTTGCCCCGTGGCTGGGGCAAATCGAGACTCCCCTCTCCACTGCTTGGACCCTGTCTGGTGACATTCCCATGAAAACAGCTCCAGTCAGAGAGAGAAAGAGAGGCAGGGAGAGAGAGAGAGAGAAAGAGAACCAGAAAAGACCCTAAAGTGGGAAAATGAGAGCATTGGCGATTTGGCAGCACTGGGGGAGCAGCCGGGCGCCTTCCGGACCCCACAGCGCACCCCCATTACCAAAGGGGCAGAACCACCCCAGGGCTGTAAGATTTGTAGATCCAACCAGCCTCTGGTCCCCCATGGGCCCAGAAAATGTTGAAAATCAGGTTCTGTTGAAACCTTGGGCGCCAGGGCTGGGAGAGGAACTTTCTGCTCTGGGCATGAGGAAGGTGCAGTCATTTATCTTAAAAACTCTAATTGTAACCTCTCGGGCAGGGGCACCACAAGGGCCTAGAAGTGTGCTTATTTCTGTGGCCTCCACATTTTTCTTATTTCCAATATTTCTACCATGTTTATAAAGTAGTTGATAAGAAATCAAGATGAAATTTAAATGCTAAAGTGAGTGATATTACTTAGCATTAGAGATTAGAAAAGGTAAAGCATGCTGTACTGGAGGAAAATGCCTGGCTCCTTGTCATGCTAACCTCGAAGAGAACACCTGTAATCCCAGCCCTCCGGGAGGCTGAGGCAGGATGATCGCCCCTGAAAGTTCGAGGCCAGCCAGGGCTACATAGTGAGTTCAAGGCCAGCCTGAAGTACACAGCCAGACCCTGTCTCAAACACAACAAAACAAAAAGAATATTATGAATCCTGCAAGGTGGTGACATCCTGACTCCAACTAGCAGCTGGGAGCCCGGCCAATGCACTGCGCACCTGAAGAACGTGCTGGCTCCTGCCATGCGTGGGGCTGTTTTGTCTACAAAGCAGGAGTGCTCTTCTACATAGTTAGTGCAACCACATTAAACATTGATGTAACATCTATATTCCCAGAGCTGGTTTGTTTGCGTCTTTCCATCTCCCGAGCCGCAGGTTCGCAGGTTCCTCTTGCTGGTGGGTTGCGTGGAACCAGAGTCCGGAGAGCACTTCAGGGTGGAAGACTCTTCAGGTCCCATCTGCCCTCCCGACACTTCCTCTGCCTCGGCCTCTTTCTCATTTTGATGGTGCTAATCGCGTTTGCAAACTCCAGCTTCCCCAGGCTTAGTAAAATCCTGCCTGGGGTATTGTGATGGCAATGTCTGCAATTAGTGCAGCGCTCACCCAAGATACCCAGCACTTTGAGAGCTGTGAACTCACAGGAAATGAATTCAAAGCACCTAAGAAACCTTTTCCCCAAACAGTTTTGTATCTGAAATATGACCAGGTTCCGAGTTTCCAACTATTCCCTTCCTGAAAATCAGCATGCCAGTTAAAAACCAGGGCATCCAGTTAAATTTGAACTTCAAGCTAACAGCGAGTAACTTTTTTCCAGTGTAAGTATGTCCCAAATATTTCATTTCTGTTTCTCCCCCAACCAAATAATTCTCCACCTCCAGTGAAGTGTACCAGCCTCCAGAAAGGAATGAATAGTCAGGGCCTTATTGCTATACTGGTGTCAATAAAACCACGTTTGTGATTCCACTACTCTGGGAGGCTGAAGCAGGAGGGTCACAAGCCTGGGAAACTCAGGAACTCAGCGAGATCCTTTCTTACAATAAAATAAAATAAAATAAAAAGGGATTGGGGGTACAGCTCAGTGTGAAGGCCGTGGGTTCAATTCCCAGTATTGCCAAACAGAAAAATAACAGGTTCCGCAGTTTGGGCAAAATAGCTTACTTGATGCTTTTCTTTAAAGACAGGACAATTTTCATGTCAAAAAATTAAATTTCAGGAATCAGGAGGTATCCTGTCTGTCTGTGAACTAGAAAGGCTCTTTGGTTGAGCTGGCAGGATGGTTGGTTTTTGTAAGATACCTTGAGCAGGGAGAAGAGACAGCGTCGTGTGAAGACGGATTGGCTGATCTTAGAGGACTGCAGGTCACTTTCATTGCAACGACCCCTGCAGCGGGGACTTCTGGATCCGCCTGCCGAGGCTGGGTTGGTGGGGCTGTGGCTTCTCCCCCTCCCTTTCGGGGAAGGCCCGAGAAACAGCTCAGCTCCAGCTTGGTGACGCGGAACTTCAGAATGGGTCCCTTCATCTAGGTTTGATCCCTCGGGGCCTGGCACTGGTGCCAAATCCCAAACAATGGCTCCCCACCCGCTTGATGTCCCAGCTCCCAAGGCTGCCCCCAGAGCCACACAGAGAGGTGGAACCTGGACCCCCCAGCCTGCTCCCCTTGGGGCGATGGGAAGGAATCAGGTCTCGGGCTGCTGTCTGCTGTGGCCTGAAACCCTCCCCCCCCCCGCCCAGCCACCTGCTAGTTCAGTTCCTGGACGTAGCCCGGTGGCACAGCTGCACAGAGAGTTTGCAGGCTCAGGGGCATGGAGGACAGAGGTGACAACAGGGAGGGACCTGGGAACCTACAGGGGTGGAGAGAGATGAGAAAGCCCTCTGACAGCTATAGCTTTAGAGTGGACAGGCTGTGAGTCTGGCTTCCAGCTGCCTGGATTCAAAGCTTGTGTCTGATACCTCCCAGCCGAGTGAACTTAGAGTGAAAACCTAATCTCACTGACCCTTGGGTTCCACATCTTCACTACAGAGACGTGTATGCTTGCATGTCTTGGGACTTGATTGGAGCAAGGATGTGATACCTGACGTACAGTGGCTTCTTTTCTCCTAAACCCACTATTTCTAGACAAATACCCTAGAAAAATGTTTGCCAACTGACAAGTAACCAGACACATTGAGACCCAGTCCTTTCATTCTTCCCCCTAAATTTCAAGCTGTAGAGCCTTGATTGATGTCTTTTTGCTGCCTGGAACACTTCAAAGCAAAATCACACAAAATGTCCACGTCTTATCAACGTCCATCTGGAAATCTCAGGTTCCCCTTTCCAGGTGAAGGCTGGTGCTGGTTGCCGACCCCGCATGGAGACAGTGCAGAAAGTCGATCTACGAGGCGTCAGAGCAGCCAGAACTCGGGGCTCTGGCCCCGGGAAAGCAGCTGTTTTTGAACCAGCTGTATCATCAACCATTTCCGGGGAGAGGTGCCTGCAGCTTGTAGGTGCCTGAAGGGTGGAGGAGGCAACGTGAGGGATAGCTCTGCATAACGCACACGGGTCAGAGGTGGCCGGTAGGCGGCTGTGGGCAAAGGGACAGTGGCTGTGGCGCTGTCCTCTTCCTGCAGAGGGAAGAGCGCATGTCTCTTCTCATCCTCTGCGCTTCCTGAGCCACCTTGCAGGAGGACCCTGTACGGGCACCTTTGTCCTTCTCTGAAGGGAAGGAGGGGTGAATTGTATGGCTCAGGCCTGGTGTAGAAACGCCAAGTGGGTGGCTGAATGTGACATTTTATCATCAAAAGCAACAGTCTGTCTCTTTCCAGATGGGAGAGCCCCGCTAACACAGACTCACCCCCGAATTAGGCAGGCAGACCACCAATGGGGTCCGGTGGCTCCAGCCAGAAACAATTATCCCCTTGGCTCATTAGACCAGTAGCAAATGGCTAATTGTCTCTGCAACGAGCCAGTGCTGGTTCCTTTCCTGGTGCCTGGGAGCTGGACTTTGAAGAGGGCTGGCAGGGATAGAAGAGGAATTCAGATTCAGCTGCAGAGAAAGGCTTTTGTACTCTCACCCGCCCATTGTGGAGGGAGTGTGGCTGTTCTCGGAGGTGACCGGGGCTATTTTCTGTCTTTCCAGTGCTGCCACTCATGGTGATCTGGGATGGGTTTCAACAGAATCCACCCCATCCTGACGTCCCCGGAGGGAGGAGGGGGAAGGCCTGTCCTCCCGATCCTCTGGAAGCTTCCTGCAGCCACCTGGCCTTTCTGGAGGTCAGGGAGACCCAGAGCCAGCACCTGTTGGTGTCTTAGGCTGGGAAACAAACAACAGATGCGTTTCCTTGGGTCCCGGAGCTGGAAGGTCCAGGACCCAGGGATCCGCAGGTCTCAGGTCGGCAAGGCTGGGTCCCCCCTGCCACAGTAGGATCTTGTGTCCGTCCTCCCCTGGCAGAGGGGCCAAGCTGCACCCTCAGGCCCATTCCTGACAGTGGAGAGGTCATCACCCAGGCGCCTCAATGCCTCCATTTGCAATACGACTGGATCGGAACCGATTTGAACATGCATTTCAGAGATGCAAACTTCAAAACCTCTGCCCTTTCCTTCTGAAATCCTTCACATGGAGAAACATGGGGCTCCACCTGAGCGTCTCCCTTCTCCTCTTTGTTTTCTGCATTTCCACAGTGTTTCTTGCTCCATGTCTCCCTGCCCCGGGTTTTCTGAGGACGCTGCCAGGTTTGCACAGTCGGGGCAGGGCGTGTCCCCTGCTGAGAGGGACCAGTGCCCGGACCCTGCTGGCCTCAGAAGACACGCAGATAAGAGCGAGTGAGGGAGATGGACGTGGACAGAAATGAACGGGAGGCAAGAAGTGATGATTTTAGAAAGGCTTCAAAGGGAATAAAATAAGAAAGAAAAAGATCCAGGAGCAGGAGACATGCTCCCTGCTTCTGCCACCCACTGGACCTAATTTTTTTTTTTTGGTACTCAGGATTGAACTCAGGTCCTTACCCTTGTGGAGTAGACGGCAGAACCACTGAGCTAAATCCCCAGCCCCACTGGACCTAATTTTTTTTCTTCTCTCCTCCTTCTCCTCCTCCTCCTCCTGGCCTTGAACTCACTGCATAGCCCAGACCGGCCTCTAACTCATGGAGATCCTCCTGCCTCAGCCTCTCAGTGCTACAATCATAAGCTTGTACCACCATGCCAGGCTCACCAGATCTGATTGAGTCTGAGGTACCATGACTGATAAAGTTTGAAATAATCATCTTCAAAGTGTTTCTATTATGAAAGTGGGTAATTAAGCTGAGTGTGGTAGCCAATACTTGTAAACCCAGTGTCTCAAGAGACTGAGGTAGGAGGATAGTTTCAAGGCCAGCCTGGGTGATTTACCAAAACCTTGTCTTGCAAGTAAAATAAAGAAAAGAAAATAGGACTCTTGGACCCATCACACACACAACGTGGACACTGAGAAGCATCCGAGCAGTGGGAGAGTCTCCATTTCAGAACCCATGAGTGAAGACAACAACAATGTAAATATCGACTGTGTGCATCTGTGTTGTTTCTGAGCTTCATATTTCAATCCTATTTTTTTGTTTTTGTGTTTTTTGGGGGTTTTTTGGTACCAGGGATTGAACTCAGGTCCTTGTGCTTGTGCTGCAGGCGGCGAAACCACTGAGCTAAATCCCCGAACCTCAATGCCATTTTTATACTCATGAACTACTGAGCAGAATCCATCATGAAAAATGATCTAATTTGGATGCCTTTGTAGATTTTTTTTTTGAGACAAGGTCTTGCTGTGCAGCTCAGACTATCCTCGAATTCTCAGCGATCCTCCTGCCTCAGCCTCCTGAGTGCACCACCACTCCTGGCCCATAGTTATGGGGGGAAGTGTTTGCCCCTGACAGTAGTTTGAAGAATCTAGCTTTCTCTGTCTCTGTTTAAATCCTTCAAACTCCCATCAGCAGCTCCGAAGCCTGTCAGGATTGTCCAGAGATTTCTCCCCTTTCTCTGAGGACTCAGACCAACCCTGGAACTCTGTGGGGTGCTGGTGGGGGGCCCATGCTGAAAAGAAACATCCCCAGATACACAGGCACAGGGGCAACACTTGGGCACTCAGAGAAGCGCAAGCCCTGCAGCTGTGGGTGCAGCTGGCTCCTCAGGGTGTGGCTGTAGGTTTTTCAGGCCTGAGTCTGTCAGTCCCAGTGCTGCATGACCCCTTCCGGGTTTAGGCCACTCAGTGCTCCAGGGTGTGGTCATTTCCGGCCTCTGCTCCTGGACAGGCACCTGTCCCCTCCCACTATACCTGAAGGTCACAGCCTGCATCCTGACTCCTCCCAGGAGCTCTGCATTCCTTTACAGCCTCTGGCAATGTGTGGGAGGGAGAAGCCAGCCCACCTTATTTTCTTATTTTCCAGGGAGGAATTTTGAAAACCAAAAGGCAGCTACTAACCAGTGGCATGCTGAGGAGCACAGAATACCTGTCTCTCCAAGCCAGTGTGGCGCCTCGGATTCACAGGTCCTGTCACTGCTGTGACCTGAAAGGAGCTAGGCTTGGTGGAGGAGGATGTGTTTAAAGGCAGTCAGCGGCACAGCTGTTTCTTACTTTTAAAGTAATATAAACCAGCACTGTGGGAGGCTGAAGCAGGAGGATTGCAAGTTGCAGCCCAGCCTGGGCAACTTAGTGACTTAGTGAGACTTTGTTTCAAAAGAAAACATAAAAGGACTGGGGATGTAGCTGAGTGCTAAGGCTCTGGGTTCAAGTTCTAGTACTGGGTGGGGGAGTAACATGGAGTTCAGTTTGATGTACTTCAGAGCTTGGCAGACAAACAAAAATTTTGTTAAGAAGTTATAGATGCAGAGTACTTTATTTCAACTTAAGAGAAACAAAGACACAAAGATATAAAGATATAATTTTTGATACAAATAAAAGATCTTAAAAGATACAAAGATGTAAATAGATACAAATAATTCTAGAATTTGATGGAAACAGACCCATTCTTTCTGATTGGGTCCTGTTGGTTGTGTAAGAGCTCCTGTATTCCAGCTTCCTTACAAACTCCCCTCTTCATTGGATCACCTGCATTTTTTACATATGATTTCACTAACATGGAACAAGAGCTTAGAAATACTTGCAAAGCAACATGTCAGTAAAATCTTTCTAGGTTTTTATGATCTCCATCCCCCATATCAACCTTTTACAGTTGTTGGGCCACAATTTTTTTGGTTTATTTTTTGTTTTTTGAGACAAGGTCTTATGGTGTAGAGTCAAGCTGGCCTGGAACTCTCAGTGATCCTCCTGCCCCTGCCTCCCAAGTGCTGGCATAACAAGCATGCACCACTGAGCTCAGCTAGCTCTACTTTTTAAAAACCTATTTAAAAAAAAAAAAATCTATTTTTAAAAAATAGATTCATTCTCACTCTTCCTAGAACATTCATCTTTTTTATAGAAACAATAGCTCTCTTTGCTCTTGCTCACATATGCCATAGAGTCGTGTAATGTGTATTTGTGTATTTCAGTTACATAATTATAAGGTGAAAGTTTTCAGAATCAAAATGAGGTTGCATGTCTCAAACCTCCCAAATAAATAAGCAAGCCCAAGTTACAAAAGAAGGGATCTCATGCCTGCTGAACACAAGACCTATCACCAAGCCTCCGCCTGAAGCACAGCATGATACGAAGGCCAGCATGATCTCACACAGACAGTCCTTTGGCAAGGACATCTGCCTGTCCAGCCCCGGGCTGAGGCCACCCTCTAGCCAAGGATTATTGCTTCAAAATAGCCTGCAGTCCCCTGTGCTGCCTTCACCTCTTTGAATACACGCAGCTCACCATGGCAGGTGTCTCTCCACTGTGGCACTATTTCCAATTAAACCCATCCTTTCTGAGACTTTCTGTTGTTTAGATGGAAAACAACAACCAATGCAACTAGCAGATATGGGCCTGGGGACCAGGCAACTGTGAGGTTTATCAAACAACTGGTGAATATTTAAATGCAAAAAAACTTTATAGTAAAAGCAACATTGTCATTTGTGCCCCTCAAAATACTCTCCCTCCCCTCAAACACGCTTGTCCCATGTTCTTACCCCCTTCTGCAGCAGCTCCGGGGTCCTCTTTCATGAGTGTCTTTAGTTGTGCTGTCATGGCTGCCTCGATGTCCTGAATTGATTCAAAACATTTCCCTTTCGTGGTCATTGTGACTTTGAGGAAGAGCCAGCAGTCACACGGGGCCAGATCTTGTGAATAAGGTGAATGAGGACACAGCGTCACATTTTTATTTGATACAAAGTGCCCTGATGTAATCTGTAAACTTGTTCAGAAGGTGGTGAGGATGGGTAAGTGTGTTTGAGGTGAGTGGAAGCATTCTGAGGAGGACTCACGGCAATGCGCCTTTTACTGTAACACAGTTTTCAGTTTAAATAGTCACCATATTTTCGATCACAGCCTAGGAGTAGCAGGGTTTGTCAGAGAGTGAGTCACTCAGCTTGAGTGAGGGGGCTGTGCTGGGTCTGTCCGAGAAGGCATGGAGCGAGCTGGCTGATCCAGCCGGGTGGTGGGTAGGAGGTCGGAGAAAGAACATCCCCACTTCCATGTCCCCGCCCTGGCTCCCCTGGCTGGGTGCCCAGGTCTTTCCAGCTCTGGGACGAGTCCCACCTCCCTTTCTCCCTGTTCACTCTGGAGCAGCCGTCGTGTTCAAATCTTTGGGAGATCCAAAGGACACCTCTTGCTGAACCTGCTTTCCTGAAGGCTCACCTGGAATCCTGCTGCATTTGCCTGTCTTTCTTAAATTTTCAAAGATACCGTTTATTTATAAATGTGTGTAGGTATGGATTTGTATGGTATTGGAGATTAAACCCAGGGCCTTTAGACTGAGCTCCATCCCAGCCCTTTTTGGGGGAGGAGGGAGTCACTAGTTACCCAGGCTGGGTTCGAACTCCTGAGCCTCCTATCTCAGCCTCCCAGAGTGCTGCAATCCCAGGTTTGTGCGACCATGTTTAGTCTCTCTTCTAGGGCCAGGGATTTAGCTCAGTGGCACTTCGCCTGCCTCACAAGACCAAGGTCCTAAGTTTGATCCCCAGTGCAAAAAAAAAAAAGAAAAGAAAAGAATTTCTAAAATTTTGGAACTAGATTTTTTTTCAGCTAAATTACATTGCATTAAATTTTATTTTTTACCATCCTTTTAAGTGATTGCCTGGCACCCTAATGCATGGAAATATGCAGGTGAATGAATCATTTTCTCTGTGATTCTTTTAAAAATATCTTTTGCTGCATCAATAGCATTGTTGTCATTCAACGCTCCCCTCAAGCTCCGCCCAACTCAGTGAGACACATAAGTAATGAAAAGGAGCAGAAATTGTCATTAGTCATGGCTGGGACACAATCAAAGCAAACTGTTAGAACTGATAAGGACAAGAGGATTGTTATGAATAAAAAACATAAAATATATGTGTATGTATATATGTCCATATTTATGTGTTAATTTTGGTTTTTTTTTGGTACCGGGGATTGAACTCGGGTCCTTGCGCTTGTGCAGCAGGCGGCGAAAACACTGAGCTAAATCCCCGGCCTTATGTGTTAATTAATAACACATACTATAGATACTTTTCCTATGTGACAAAAATTACCACCTAAAATATAATGTTAGAAGCAATAGTATTTTTAAAAATTAAAAATGGAACAATAAGAACAAAATTGTTCCTAAAATTCGTCATTGAACAGTTAATTTTCAGTTATATTGTGTTCCATTATGTGAACACTGTACAGTTTTATTTTTTATTTTTTTTATTTTTTATTTTTTGGGGGGTACTGGGGATCGAACTCGGGTCCTTGCGCTTGTGCAGCAGGCGGCGAAACCACTGAGCTAAATCCTCGGCCCTACTCTGTATAGTTTTAAATGGGTAGACATTATAAACAATGGTGCTGTGAACAACAACAGCAACAACAAAGCAATAATATTACAACTGATAAGGTGTTGCTGAAACCAAAAATAGTAGTAAAAGAACATAAAATTTTACTAAGGGAGGGCTGGGGATTTAGCTCACTGGCACCTCACCTGTCTCAGAAGCCCAAGGTCCTGAGTTAGATTCCCGGTACAAAAAATATCTTGCTAAGGGATATGCAGGATGATTATAATATATGGTGAATATGACTGAAAAAAATTAACTTATTACAGTAAAAGACACATTGTCATTAATCTTCCTCAACATAGTCCCGCAGACTTTGAACATGCTTATCTAATCACCCTTGCTACTTCTGGAAGCAGTTCTGGAAGTCCTCTTTCTTAAGTGACTTTATGAGGTATGGTCAAAGATACACTACATGCTGCTGCCGAGTCCATCCAACAGAAAGGCAGCTCGTAAAATCATTTCAGTGTTCCCCATCCACCTACTTCACAGGGTCTGGAACTTCTACCTCTTCCTCAAAGTCAAAATGACCACAAAATGGAAACATTTGGAACCAGTTTTGGACATTGAAGCAGCCACTAGAGTGCAACGAAAGACACTCGAGAAAGAGGACTGTAGAGCTGCTGCAGAAAGTGGCAGGAAGGATGGGATGAGTGTGTTTAAAGTGAGGGGGAGGATTTTGAGGGCGATTAATGAAAATGTGCCTTTTGCTGTAATACATTTTTTAAAAAATTTAAACACTTTCTGTCACTTTTATTACACCTCGTAAGATTTCGACTTAGCTGTCATACTTGCTGCCTTTAAGTCTGACTCCATTCCAACTCTCCGTGGGATTCATTTTTGCAACTTTGAACAGGACCCCAAATTCCTCCGGCAAAGCCCATAGGACAGCCAGACGATGGGGCTCACCCTGCCCTCCGGGCCACAGCGCTGTGGAACTAGGGTGTGGCCCTGTCCAAGCAGGCCCTGAAACAGCCCACTGGCAGCTCGGTGAAACAGGATGGGCAGTTCCCGGGCAGAACCAAGGGCGTGGAGCAACTTGGTATTTGGCAAAGATGGTTTTGAGGACTAAGGTGATATCACAGGTAAACAACCAGCCACTCAGTCCCGGGTTCAGTGTGCCTCGCCCCTATTCCAATTGCTCTAGAGAGCTGTTTTTGCTGCTTTTTCACCAGGGAACTCCCCCACTGGGAGCCCACTCGGGGCCCTCAGTAAGGCCCAGCGTGAAGGCCTCGGCCTCTGAAGCCAGAACAACTCGGCTTCAAATCTTGATTTTCCACTTGCTCGCCAAATGAGCTTTCGAAGATCTCAGCAGAGCTCTTTCCTTACCTACCACACAGAACAGTACTAACTTCTCACCCGCTGTTGGGTTCAAACTCACAACTTGTTTATTTTATTTATTTTTTGGTACAGGTGAGTGAATCAGAGCCTTCACACCCCACCCCTTTCTGCACTTTTTATTTTGAGACAGGGTCCTGCCACATCCCTAAGCGGCCCAGGTTGGCCTCACACTCACCCTACCTGAGCAGCCCAGAGCGCTGGAATCACAGGCATGGGCCACCCTGCCTGGCTCATTATATGACGATTTAGAGGTAATAATTATTTTCCTATTGTGATTTTTCTCTAAAAAGTACAGATTTTACACAAATTCCCAGAACAAAATCTCAGCCCACTGAAGCAGAAGATCACAGGGGTGGGTAGGCACCGGCTGTTCTCCCCACATATTCCCAGTCGCATTGCAGGTCGTCTGAGCAACTTTATTTCAAAATTAGTGCCAGTATATTTTTAATCTCTTCATAAATGTATTTGTGTAATTGAGCAGTAGGTGTAAGCAGAAAGTTAATAGTAGCTGTCTCTGATGGAATAAAATGAATTTTTTCTCAGGTTTCTTATGTTCCACATTGGAAAGGTTTGGTTTTACACGTTTTTACAATGGTTTTACATATTTTACAATGTTTGAAAAAATGTGTATTTTTCACTGTTCGCAGTGTCTAAAATGGCAATGTATTATTATTGTAATGGAGAGAGAGCTTTTTACGATGTTTGAAAGAACTGTGTATTGTACACTGTTTACAGTGTCTGAAATGGCAGTGTACCATTACTGTACTCAGCGAGAAAGCTTAATAAAAAGATGCTGGCATTAGAAGGTAAGAAAAAGAAGCTGGGTGTGGCAGCACAAATCTGCAACTGCAGATCCTCAGGAGGCAGGAGATTGACAGTTTGAGGCCAACCTCGATGAGACCCTGTCTTGAAATAAGAAATAAAAAGGGCCGGGGCATAGCTTGGCAGCATAGCTTTTGTCCAGCATACATATGACTTTGGGTTCAACTTTAGCACTAAAAACTAACAAAGAAAGAAAAGAAAGGTATTCCAATTCATTGTACACGAAGGAGAGTATCAAGAGAAAAAGAGACAGATAAATGTTTCTCGAAGAAGAGGGAATTCATGCAACTTCACGTCTGCTTCTCTGCCTCAGGAAGGGCCCTGCATGCTGAGATGAGCCAGCCAGGTAACCTGCAGGGGAGAAGGCAGGACCTTTGGAAGGTGGTTTGGAAATAGAGGCCAAGAGCCTTAGAAAAGCCCCCGTCTTTCACCCCCGGAAGCCTACCTAGAGAAGGAATCTGAAATTCCGGTACATATTTATATTCCAGTGTGTAAATCACGTCACTGTTTGAGGTAGCGGAAACTTAGGAGGGATCTGGCAATTCCAGCCTGGGACTGTGTTTGGCCTCAGTGGCTCGGGCTGCTCTGGTGTGGGCCCGCTGAACCGCAACGGCTTCTCTCTCCTGGGTTCCAAGGTTCAAATCCTACCTTGGCCCTGTGGTCAGTCCATCGGTCCAGGGTGGGTTCAGGGGTCTGTGGTGTGTGCAGGAGGAGGGGGGTATCTGTGGATGCTGGCACTGGGGACCCCAGGGATGTCTCTGTGTGTTGGCAGAGGTCCCTTTTATTCTTCGTTCTGTGGTCTTTCAATTTAACCTGAAATTTCTACAATAAATGGTATCATTTTATAATCAAAAGAAGAGAAAAAAATGACTGCTTCTCCCCAAATCTGTTCATAAAACAAGTAGCAACTGCCTTTGTTTTGCTTTTCTTTGTGAATTTTTCAGAAAAATGCAGAAGCGAGAATGGTATAATTATCCCCATTTACAACCATTTTCTAAGATCTTTATTTTTGCTGAGGTATTTTTAAAGTCAGACACCATGATATTTTACACCAAACTCCTCTATTATGCACCTTACAAAGATGCAGAAAATTTCTTCCCCTTCTGCTATGCTACCTAACAAATTAACAGAATTAACAGCAACATGTGTGCATTGAAAATTCAAATGATTATCACAGCATGTCTGTAATTTCTGGTGCATTTAACCACCACAATGTGATGTCGCTGAAACTCCTTTCTGGCTTGCCTTTAATTCTGGAGGCTCCTGGTAGAATGGGAGGGGACCTGTCCTTGCGCTGGAACCAGCATCCTGCTGCTCCGTGTTCGGGCGCTCAGTGCCTGCGTTTAAATAAATTCATTTCAAATGTTGTGATGGTAAAGCCCGAGGGGGAAATGTATTTGTTCATTTCCATTGATTTAACAAAATACTCAAGGTTGGGTAACTTCTAAAGGCCGGTGGCTTTTTTAGCTTACAGTTCTAAGAGGAGGGCTTCGGCATCTGCTCAATTCTGGCCGTGTCCCTCCTGGCGACTGGCCGCAGGGCAGGGCATGTGAGAGACAGAGGCCACAGGGCGAGACAGGAAGCCAGTGAGTGTCCAGCCTGCTCTTCCTGTGACAGACAGTGACCTGCATCGTCCTCCTGCGGTGGCTCCCGACCCCTCGCTTTGCACTTCCTACAGCCACATGAGGGACGGGGTTCCCACGCCGGACCTGTGGGTGACCCCGACGCAGGGGCAGAGGGGGCAGGAGAGCAGCAGCACATCCCACGACGGGGGCACAGGACTTTGTGTCACTCGTTGACGTCTTGGTGGTGGGACAGTTTCCTCGTGGGTGAATGTGTCCGGTGTTTGTTAGCAGCAGAGGAGTCAGTAACACCTTTCCCTTCTTACTCAGCTCAGCCTTGCCACACGGGCTGCTGCAGGCCCCAGGAAAGCAGCCCCAGCCCTAGGAGTGCTAGCCCCAGGGAGTTGGGGTGACTCCTCCTCCTGCCAACACAGTGACTTTGGCCTGGGTTTGGAGGCCTGGGGAAGCCAAGCCTACATGATAAGGGAGGTGGCCCTGCTGGTCACAGGAGGAAGGGAGCTGTTTATGATCATGAAGAAGCCACCCACACCTCTCTGGCACCCTCAGGGGGTCTGAGCCAGTGGCTGGAGGTTCCAGAAGGGAAGCAGCACCCAGCATCTCAGATGCGGTGGTGTTTGGGACCCCCAGCCCCAGCCCCAGCCAGGGAACCGGAACTGCATCACTGCACAGAGCTGGGCTGGGAACTCAAATGGGCAAATACCAAGTTCAGGACCTAAGGGCCCATCCACCATGCCAGGCAGGAGACGGCTGCAGCCTGGTGGGCAGGCTGGGACCCCCTCACCCTAAGTACAGCCAGGTGGGCAGCCAGGTCCCCCTGATCTTGAAGCTGGAGGAGGCAGCTGTGCTCTGGTCTGGGTGACAGTGAGAACCACTCTGGGCGGGGTGGAGCCTGCCCCTGCCGGAGGACCCGGTAGCCATGGCTGCAGGTGGGAGCCCTGCACCTTAGCAGGCATCTGGATCTCCCAGGCTGGAGTCTCAGGGCAATCCCTGTGCACCTCCACCCAGTGGCTCTTGCCTCTGGCACCCCCTTAGACATTGTAAAATCCAGGGATCTGGATTCAGGTGCCCTCCCCTCTCCACAGGGCTGCGAACAGGATGGACGCCCTGGCTGCCCCCGAATCAGATCAGCAGTGGGAGTGGGCGCAGGCACAGAGAGAGGGGGACATGGTCTGCAGACCTGACCGCAGGGGAGCTCTCGGGAGGCAGAGACTGCAGCCCCCCCACCAAGAGTCCGCACCCCACAGGCAGGCAACGTCAGGAAAGACCATCTGTCCAAGGGCAGAGCGGCTGGGCCTGCACACCTGGTGACTGTCCACATCTTAGCAGCTCGGAGTTGGGTATTTTCCTGTTAAGTACAGTGAACTGAATGCTTTTAAGTCAACAGTTAAGGCTTCAGTGCTATTTCGTATGCTAAAGAAAAGTCTGGCAAATGCAGAAAGCATTGCCGTGTCTGAGAATCTTACTGCTGGAAGGAGGAGAGCCACGAACGACATAAATCAAACATAAATCAAACCGTTCCCGAGGAATAGGTGGCACGCGGGTTTGTTCTCCGTTTGTTTCTGAATTTTGCACGATCCGTGGCCAAGTGGGCCTGGCTCGTCTCCCCTGTGCTGTCCACCCACCCCACCCTTCACCGGGGACCCCCGTCCCTTCAGGGTGATGCAGGCAGCCGTAGCTCCGAGGGAAGCTGCTCGGCCAGGCCAGGAGCCAGCCCGGTGATCACAGCATGGCCTCACCATCAAAGGTCTGGGATGCGTCCTTCCTAGTCCCCGCCTCAAGTGTGATTAGTGGCCTCTTCCCCCATGGGAAAGACGGTGGAAAGCCCCTCTGCACCCCCGTCCATGGTCACCTTCCCCTCTGCCTCCCAGCTGCACAGACTCGGCCCGAGGTTCAGACACAGGGCCTTGGCCAAGGGCACTGACCTGAGCCCGACAGCCCAGCACCAAGCTCTCTCTGCCACCACTTCCTCGCCACAGCGGGGTCCAGTGCAAAGGCACAGCACCCTGTTGGCATTGGGGGCTCAGTCACAGCATGGCTGAGCTGTCACCACGGGGTCCTGTCCACAAACACCTTGGGCAGGGGACCCATTACGGCAGGGAGCATGTGGGGACATTTCCTTCCTGTGTCTCCTCTACCTGGAAACTGGTAGCTTCCTAACTTAGCCGGAGCCATCTGTGAGCCAGCCTTGGGTAGCAGTTATCTCTTTTAATCCCCCGCAGCCCCAAGAAGGGGGTTCCACCATCACCCTACTTTGTTTGGGTTTTTTTTTTTTTTGATACTGGGGATCGAACTCAGGACCTTGCGCTTGCGAGGCAGGCGTTGGAACCACTGAGCTGAATCCCAGCCCTACCATCACCCCACTTTACAGATGAAGGAAGAGCTGGGGCTCAGGAGAGTCGGTCACATCTTTGGTTGAGGATCTGTCAGGGCGTGGGCTGGACAGGAAGGCGGGGTATTTGGAGGCAGAGCCAGAGAAACCAGGTAGGAGAAATTATGTGATTTAATTTGTGCAATGTAATTGCTTAGATTGTGTCCATTAAGAATATCCTCCCAGTCAAGCACGGTGACACACACTTGTAATTTCAGCACCCTGGAAGGCTGAGGCAGGAGGACCACAAGTTCAAACTCAGCCTGGACAGTTTTACAGACTTAGCAAGACCCTATCTCAGAATTTTAAAAAGTAAAAATAAAAGGCCTGGGAATATAGTTCAGTGCAAATGTCCTGGGTTCAATCCTCAGTACCAAGAAACAAAAATATACAAACAAAAAGCAGTCCTTCCCATGGAACCTAGAAATATCCAGAGTGACCCGGTGTGTGGTCAGCTTCCAGCAGGCCCAGAACATTCGAGCACTGTGTGATTCAATCGCTGTCCAGCTGCTCTTCAGCTGAGTGCAGTGGCACACACCTCCAATCCCAGCACTCGGGAGGCTGAGGCAGGAGGATCAGTGGGAGCTCCAGGCCAGCCTGGGCTGTATAGCAAGACCCTGACTCAAACGCCAAAATTAAAACAAGAAAACATGTCGGTGTCTACATGAGATAGAACTAGGGGCTGGATTCTGATGAGAACCTCAGGACTCTGCCCTGAGGTCTCCCTCTGCCCTGACATGTTTGTTCGGCGTGTGTGCACTTGGAAGGATGTTGAGACGATTCTGTGTGCAGAACAATCCCAACCTGGAGGCAGACGTTTGGGGTCATTGCATTGTTCCAAAAAACTCCTCCGAGACTAGCTTTGGAATGAGGGAACTGCATATGTATAACGCTAAAATTAAACAACACACGGAGACTGCATTGAGCGTGGCCCCTTTTCCTGCCATAGTTAATTGTTTTCTCGTTGTATTGTTAACTTCATCGTTTCCTTCTGAGCTTTGAAATATGCTTGGAACGCACAATTTAGCTCCCACCCAGGGAAAGGAAACGCAGTCGCATGCAGGAGCATCTGTCGGAAAGCAGGATGGGACAGAGGTTTTTCCGCATAAGCAGGGGGCAGAACCAAGGAGGCCGTCTGCCCTCACAGCGAGGGGCGTGATGGCCCAGGGCTCTCTGGGATCTCGGACAACCAGAGGCCACACCCACTCTTGTCCTCTGCTCCTTGATCTGGGTGTGACAAGGTCCCGGAAACACGGACCACAGCTGCAGCCAGCGGCTGGGCCGGGCCTGCCCACCTCCATCTCTGTCTCTGCCTCTCCCCATCTCCCTCACCGACACCCACTTCTGCTCTTTCAGATCCTCAAACCCACCCACTTCTTCAGCCTCAGGATCCACGTGTCTCTGTTTCCGGTCACCATGGACTTCTGTCCGGATGTCACGCAGAGTCCTGTCAAGTCTCTGGAAGTACAGATGCTGTCGTAGCCCTTGCACGGACTCCAGGGTGTGTGAGGCTGGCCAGAGTCATGGAAGTCAGCCCAGCGTGCTCTCCAGCCCGGTGACTCCAAACAGCTCACCACAGTGACACCGGCCGGCCCTGCTGCCCCTCTGGGGAGCTCCTTCCTCCTTCTCGTCCCAGCCTCACTCGAGTGGCCTCCCCAGCTGAGGACCGTGGCCCCTAATGCCCCCCTGTCCCCGCCTGTCACTCAGCTCGGGGACCCATCTTCCAGCCCAGGGCCGCATCAGGGATGGGCTGCTCCCTCTGTCTCTGCGCAGTAACTCAAGGCGAGAGTCAGCAAGAGCAGAACTTGGATCCAGCCTCTCCCTCTTCCGGCAGTGACTCCCTCGGGCCTCGGCCTCGGTTTCCACACTCCCCAGGGGGGTCAGCAGCCCTTCCTCCACAGTGGTGGGGACAGCAACCACACCGTGAAGACCCGCTTTGGGCTTTTACGAATTTGACAAATGCAGGCCTCACCTCACTGACTCACAAGAGCTGCACTATCAGTTTGGTTGCTCGAGGAAAAGTCAAGCCCACTTTTCAACTGAAATCAGGTATAACCGGAGACTTCTAAAAGCCTTTAAAACACTGAGAAATTCCATTTAACATCTCCATAAAGGTCTACGTCTATTCTCATTGCCCTCTATGTCTCAGATGGCTTGACATTAAATTTCCTTGAGACATGTTTTTAAAATTACATAATTACCCGTGATGACACTGAATTGTTTAATACACTTTTCATAAAAACTTGACATTGAACAGGTTCCTCTGAATCTAAGTTTCTATGGAAAAATGGACTTCCGATTTCCAGATAAATCAATTAAAAATGAATCTTCTGAACATTTTCCCAAGTAAGGAATTCTAATTAAATTAGTCTCCAAAGTCTTGTCGATCTTTTTAATCAGCTGGCTGGTCTGAGAAGATTTCTCTTAAGAAATAGACTGGCAACCATCCCGAAGAATGCCAGGGCAGGCTCCTAAAGGTTACAGCGATGATGACATTCGGTGGAGCTACCCCGTGAGGCTCAGGGCTTCTCTCTAACAGGGCGGGAAACTCCTCTGATATTCAAGCTGAACATTTAAACAGCAACAAATGCAAAGCAAAATTAGGCACTTAAACGGAAATGGGGACTCCCTACACAAAAGAAGGAAGTGTGGACACAATAAGAAATGAGTCTCATGGAGAGGAGGAAACAGGAGCTGCACTGTGTTGACAGAGAGCCAAGAAAAGAAACTGCTGTGGGTTTACGCCCAGGACTCAGAGAATCCCAGCAGCCTCCAGCCAACTGAGGCTGAGGAGGGGTACGGGTCACACCTCTAGGGCATCAGATCCTGGCATGACAGGAATGAAGGTCAGCCCAAGCCCTGTGTGGGCCCCTGGGACGTGCAGGAGGACAGGTAGCTGGTGGGTCAGGGGTTAGAAATGAGGTGACAGCTCCTCCTGTGACATCAGAGACCTCGGAGCTGGACGAACAGCATTCCACCCCGCTCAGCCATTTCCTACCTCTGATCCCTGGACACCTGCTTCTGTCCTGGGCTGGGGTACTAGGAGCTCTGCCTCAGTATGGAATGTGGAAGTCACCCATGAGCATATAGCTGTTAATGCCTGATGAATGCCAGCATGAGAGCGATCACCCAGGCTTTCCCTTCCAAATGCAGGGCTGGGCGCATGAAGGAATTACTGAGGCACAACTGGAGGACCAGCCAGAGCCTCAGTCACCTTCCTGGGCACAGGTGATGAGGAGACTGTCTCTCACACAGAGACCCAGAAGGGATCGAGACATTAAATGTCACCACCAGTGCCCAATTAAAGTGGGAAATAAATTAGGAGTTTGCAGGTAGACAGTAGGAGGAATAGCATATACGAACACTGAATTTATGTCAAAGGTGTCATTCCAGAGGAGTGGAAATCATATATTTTTTCTGCCTTGGGACCATTGAGTATTCATATAAAATTCTGGCTTAAAAGCCCAGCGTGGTGGTGCACACCTGGAATCCCAGAACTCAGAAGGCTGAGGCACAAGGATTGCTGTGAGTTTGAGGCCAGCCTGGACTACACAGTGAGTTCAAGGCCAGCTAGGACTATACAGCAAGACCTTGTCTCAAAGAATTAAAAAAAAATTACTGCATTAAAATGGAGCATAATACAAAAACATAAATGGGTTGTCCGGATCAAAGGGAACTTAGGGTCACTCCAGCTACACTGCCCCCCATACAATTCCGCTGTCAGGCGGAGACCCAGGGAAGCACTTGCCTAGGCCCCTCACAGATGGACAGGAGCAGGAGCACAGTCTGAGCCAGCTGTGGTCACCACAGGCACCAGCTGGGTGCCACACGCTGTCTGCCCACCCCATGATGAGTGAACATACTGTAGGCGTCCCCTCGGGCTCTGCACTGCTGCCTGGGCGCAGTCTCGCTGTCCAGCGGCATTGCCTCTCCGACTACAGCTTTCTCCAACATGTCTTAGTTTTTCTTGGCCCTTCAGTTTCCATAGAGATCTTAGAATCGTCTCCTATTTCCAAAAAAGCTAATTGAAAGAACACAGCAAAACACCTGAATCACGGAGAGTGTGTTTTCATTTAAATAAAGGGCCCCGAGTCGGGAGAACTGAACTGCAGTGTTCAGAGATTCAGCGCAGAGAAAGGGGGGACCTTACAGCTGGGAGGCCCGATGGCCTTCCACCCCTCTGCCACCTACAGAGAGAGGGCCACGGAAGCCACTGATGCCAATCCTCTTTCTAAGCGGCAAGCGGGGGGCTGGAGGGTGTTCACCTTGTGGCAATGCACTGAGCTGCACCCTCTTGTTTTGTACGCTTCCCTCTTAATGTGATTTATTTAGTAATGTTTTTAATCTGTGTTTATAAAATTAAAGTTTTGTCCCACAAGAGGCATGATAAAGTGATAAGGTAGACTGTGACTGTGTGGCAGGGAAAGATAGGTATAAAACACACGACTGACCGATGATTATTATGCAGAGTTGTTACCAGGTTTTGGGGGGGTCTTCTAGAGGTGAGGTGGTTTCTAGGCTTTTTGGAGGGGGGGGGGTACTCGGGATCGAACTCAGGACCTTGCGCTTGCAAGGCAGGCGGTGGCACCACTGAGCTAAATCCCCAGCCCAGCTTTTTCCGTCCTGAACAAAGAATTGGTTGAGACAAGACAAAGAGTAGCGAGGTTTCACATTTCTTAAAGGTAGGAAAAGAAACCAGCTCTGCAGAGCGAGTCCAGGCCAATCAAAAGCAGGAAAAGAAGTGCACGGTACAGGATAAGAGTGGACCACGGCGAAAGAGAGTGCTCAGTGGTCTAGAGCCCAACGCCAGCCAACTTTTGTATCCCCCCCACCACCCCGCTCCTCCTGCTGACGTCAGGTCCAGGCCGTCCTATCAAAAGCCTGCTCAAGTTCCCACGAGAACTGAGGATCGCACTCTTCCATTGATCCCAGATGCAGGCCTTTTGGGAACTGTTTTTCTTTGGATCTCTGTTATTGGCAGGTCATGCCCATTTGCTCAGCCAGTTTTGCCATTCCCTAATTACCTCCCTCAGAATGAATTTTAAACTAGGGCCAGGGATTTAGCTCAGTGGCACCGTGCCTGCTTTAAAAGCACAAGGTACACCAAGCGCAGGGACCCGAGTTCAATCCCTGGTACCAAAAAAAAAAAAAAAAATTCAACATGTTTGGCCATTAGAGTTATACAAATTAAAACAACACTAAGATTCCATCTTACAAAAAAAAAAAAAAAACCAAAAGGCACAAGGTCCTGAGTTCAATCCCTCATACTGGAAAAAAAAAAAGAAAGAAGAATGAATATTAAACTCCTACAAATCCATAGTATTATATATACATAACACAGACACAGACACAGACACACACACATATACATACACATACATAAATGTGCGGACATGACATATAGAGATGTATGGATATATACTCATATTTGTGCATACACATATACATCCTCATGTATGTATGTACGTATATAAAATATATACCCATATACATATATGTACATAGGATATAATCATGGAAGTCATCATAGAAGGAGAAAGCATAAGTAGTAAATAGATGTATGATGATACACACAATAAAAAAGTCAGAGAAATATGAATTGCAAACACTATGATGTTTTATTTTACACTTCCCAGACTTGTGAAATTAAAGTCTTGAGGCAGGCGATTAGGGTGTGGCAAATCATGGCTGGGCAACTGGGCATGCTCTGTCAATCACAGAGAGCTGTCAATCTCGGCCAATCAGAGCTGGGCAACTGGGCATGCCCTGTCCACTACAGAGCTGTGGACTCTTGGTGGAGGTGTAGTTCAGAGCAGCTTCAGAGCGCTGTGTGGCATGGCCCAGATTGGCAGAAAAAGACATCAAGAAGGTGGCACTGGCTCTTGTCACCGCTGCCCTCTTGTTCTTGCAGTGGCCTGCCCTGTGTGCATGATGAATCTTTTCTTTCTTCTCTTTCTTCTTTTCCTCTTCTTTTCTTCAATAAACACCAAACTGCTACATTTATCAGTTGTCTCCATCTCATTCTTTGAACAGGACAAGAGCCTGGAACCCATGGACACCACACTGTCTGTCAACAATCTGATGCTGAAGAGAAGCAGAGCCACTTAGAGGTACAGCTAACCCAGGTAACGGAGCTGGAATATTTTGTCTGTCAAAGCCCAGGAAGTTATTCAAGACTGGAGTCCAGCCTCACCAACGGGGGCCCCCACTGCCTTAGACACAACCGTCAGTGTGTACAGTAATAAAAACAACACTGCAATCGATTAGAACTCATGAAGCATACTTCAATCCTTGAATTCCTAATGATCCCCCAAAAGGCTAATTGATCCCCACTGAACAATGTAGGGACTATCACTTCACAATTTTTTAAAACCATCTTATTTATTTATTTATTTATTTATTTATTTTTTCAGTACTGGGGATTGAACTCAGGACCTTGTGCTTTCGAGGCAGGCACCATGCCACTGTGCTACAACCCTGGCCCCTTACTTCACAATTTTAAAATAAACAACACATGTAGAATTAATTGGACAGATGACCCATGGGAGGGAAGCGCCTGCCCTGGCCCAGAATGACCTGGTCTTCTGGAGGTGCGGGCCTGGATGCTGAGCTGGGCCCTCGGGGTGAGGCCAAATTACTCCCGAGGGCAGGGGCCCAGGCTTCAGATGTCACTCCCAGGCAGGAGGACCTGGGCAGGCCTGGCATGGAGTCAGGTTAGGGTCCAGGTCTCTGGAAGGCAGGCAAGTCCAGGGGCGCAGCAAAAGCATGTGTGAGTGGGAGGCATTGTGCGAGTTCAGAATCTCTCTGCTCTTGACCTGGGTAAATGACCGAGGGGAAAACAGCAGCTTTCCCAGGGCTGCCTCTCAATTGACACTGCGGCGAAGTCTCCCTGACCCACCTGCCTGGCCCACCAACCTAGAAAGCCTTGGCTTTGAATGGATTCCCACTGAGACACTGTGGCAAACAGCTCTGTCTTCTAAGAACTCTCTGGACTGCTTTTAGACTTCGCCCTTGAAGGGAGAGGACTTCTCGGTGCTGTCCTGGGGTACAGCAGCTCTGGGGCTCTGGCTCTGCCACCTATGACATCAGGGCTCTGCATCCTGGGGCAGGTGCTTCCCCTTGTGTGGCTCAGTCTCCACCACTGTGACAAGACTCATGAGGGCACTGAAGCTCCTGGAAAGATGCTAGAGACTCCCGGCCAGCTGCAACTGGGCCTTTCTCCCTTTGAAGTCACCGATTCCCAGCTTGTTCATCTCCTGCTTTCAAAGCTGGATGCCTGGGGATGTCTCTCTTGGCTCTCCTGACCCCCGGGTCGGGGTTAAGGGGTGAACACATTCCTCCCCAGCTTCTCCGCATAGTTTGCATTCTTTCTCTGAAGCCCCTTGCCTGGAAAGGAACATAAATATCACCACTGTGAGGGCATCTGGGGAAACCTGACCCCACAAAGTGTTCTAAACATCACCTTTCACCTCCCACCTAAGACTGATGGCCCTCAGAGAGGAGATGGGACCCCAACTCACTGCCCCCGTCGGGGAGGCAGGCTGTCGCTTCGCTGGCTGATGTCACAGAAAAGAATTGCAGCACTTGCCTCAGAGAGAGGCGTAGAAAGGTTTGCAAGCAGAGTTAAACCAATAGCCACTCTGGGAAAGTAGAGCAGAGGCTGGGGATGCTTAGGTAGCCTTGAGGGTGGAGATCTGGGCCATTTGTGAAGCTGTAGGAAAGGAAGAGAAGCTCCTGCTCAATTTGCAGGTGAAAAGCAAGAGCTCATTCAAAGGTTAAGAAAAGTGTGAACCCAGTGGCTTGTATTTTTAGGGCTTGGAAAGTTAGAAAGGGGTACCCTGAAAGGGGAAAAATGAACTGCACTTTTAAAAAATGCAATTTTAAAATTACAGTTCTCTTTGTATTCTTTCTACCCATCATTATTTCTGCTACCTCAATTGTTTGTCATGTGGCTCATACTGACTCCAGTAAGAGTTAAGAATCCTATTTAAGCAACATTAGGAGTCGATGCATCACACATTGTGGTGAAAATTATTTTCTGAAAACATCAAAATTCACTTAGAAAAGATCACATTTAAACTACAAAAATACAATTGACTTCATCACTCCATACAATAAGAACAAAGAGGTCACACTTTCCTCTGTGACTTAAATGACATTCCCAACAGGCTGACCCCACCCAGCAAGTGCCCACTGTGAGCTGAAGCTCTTGCTAGGATTATTGGCTTAAAGGGCATTTTTTTTGCTCTAAGACTTTGCATTGTATTCTATATAGATTTCACTGCCCACTGCTCAGCCTTAAATTAGGCTTCACTTTGAAGCTCTGGAACACAATTGAAGGTGCAAATAATTATGTTTTAATTTATTTGGGCAGCAAAGTAACAGACTTAAGAATCACTTTGAGTTTTCCAGGAAACCTGGGCTCCCTGGCAACCCCAGGAAGGCATTCTTTGGTGAGCTTTATTGTCATGGTGCTGAAAACTTTGTCCCTGGGAAGAGAGACATCGTGAAGTTTAAGCATGCAGATGAAACTTTTCCTAAACTGTAATAGCACCTTTTCTGTCTTTCTCGAACGAGTGAGTTGAACATACAATGTATATCACAAAATACAGCAAAAGTTTAAATAAAAATTTGTATTACGGTAAAAGACACTCCCCTCAAAATAAGTACACCCTCTCATGTCAAATGCTTTTATCCATTGCTCTTGCCACTGTCTGAAGCAGCTCTGGAAATCCTTTTTGTGTCTTTAAGAGGTCTGATTAAAAAACATGGTGAAAGGGCCAGGGATTTAGCTCAGTGGTTTCGCTGCCTGCTGCGCAAGCACAAGGACCCGAGTTCCATCCCCAGTACCAAAAAAAAAAAAAACCATGGTGAAAGCTGCTTAGACTGCCATCAAATGGAAAGGCAGGCTGGCAAAAACATGACGGTGTGTCTCGTCCACTTTATTCATGAGATCTGGCACCGCACAACTTTTTGCTCTTCTCTGAAGTCAAAGTGACCATGCAAGGTCACAGTTTTGCATAGATTCAGGACATCAAGGCAGGCAAGAAAAAGTAACTAAAGACACCGAAGAAAGGATTTCAGAGCTGTTTCAGAGAGTGGCACGAAGCTGGTGGGACACCCCTATAATCCCAACACGTGGGAGGCTGAAACAGGAGAATCACTTGGAATTGGAGGCCAGCCTGAGTTCAAGTTCAGCCTGAGCTACACAGCAAGACCCTGCATCAAAAAGAAAGAAAGAAAGAAAGAAAGAGATGGACTATGTGCTTTTGCTCCCCCACTGTAACTGAACCTCTTCCACATGTCTCAGCAAAGCTATGGTCTTGCTGTGTGTGGCCTTGGGCTTCCATTGTCCTCAGCGCCTTAAATGAAATAATGCCTAAGACCCTTAGAGGTCTCAGAGGCTGCACTACCGGTTTCCCACAGTGTGCTGACAATCTGAACACTCTAAGGCTCTGGACCTCATGACAAACCTGGTGACTTTGAGGGGAGGGGGGTCCCCAGTGGTGCTGGCTCTCAGGACTTTGGGGAGCAGAGTTTGGGGGCATCAGTCATTCTGCAGTAGACCATCTGACTGCTAAATCCTGGACCAATTTAGATTCTAAATGAGTGGCTGGATGGGCCTAAAGACAGCCGAGAAGAGATCTCTGTGTAACCAAAACAACACACAGCTCTCTGGTGGTTGGTCCTGGAGGATGAACCAGCTCTCCCTGTAGGAGGCGAGGCCGGTAGCCTTTGATTCATTTCACTGCGGTGATCCCTGAGTGGAGCTGATAAGAGATTTCTCCATTGAGGCCATGTTACCTGGGGGAAAGGAAAATGCTTAGATTCAATGCCTGGAATTTTCACAATAAGAAGGAAAGGCAGAGAAAACGATACGTATAAAAAAATCATACCAAGTCTAAAAGCTTCTCTTTTTAAGGCAGGTGGGGCACATTCCAGGAAGCCGTGGAAGGGGACCCCTTCATGGCCACCTGATGGGAGAGATTCTATCATGGAAGAGAGGTGCAGCCCAGGCTCCCGGAGAGGGGCCAGGTTAGCTGCTGGGCACGAGCACTGTGTAATTTCTGGCTTCCTGTTGCACCGTGAGAGCCTGTGCCAAGCCCACGGCTGACTTCCTACACAGTCTCCCGGGACATTGCGCACAGCTGTGAACAGTTTGGAGGGAGAAATAGGACACGGGGCCACAGTGAGATCCTGCAAGGCAGCACAGGTTGTCCAGGGGCCGCGAGGCCCATTCAAAACCGCAGGTCAAACAGCATACAAACGGGCGTAGGTGGAGGAAGATGTGGCCTTGTCCTGTGGCAGGGTCTTCCTTCTCAGAAAGAGAGGGAGCCAGCAAAAGGGACAGATGGGATGACGGGAGGTGGTCAGTGTCACCGTGGATTAATTAGCACTGTACATTGGACCCCAGTCAAATGGAAGGCTGACGAAATAGCAGGGCATACTATGCGGCTAATGCGATAAACGATTTCGACAGCGTGCCAAGCCAGCCAGCATGGGCAGGGGCACCTAATGCTCTCTTAGTCCCTGTCCCCTTATCCCTGGAATGATTTAATTTGGGGTCAGAATAAAATTCTAAAAAGAAACACCGCCAAAGAGTCACAGAGCTCTGGGCTCTGCAAAGATGATAAATTCAAAGCTACACTGTCATTCGGTTTTCTTGTGGACTGGAAAACTAAATGCAGCCAAACTGGCCTCTGTTGGTGAAAACATCTCACACATGCCAGGACTCAAATAATAAACCTGTGGATGACATTTTTGACTCAAAAATATGGAGAGCCTGGCATTGGTGACGACCATGTGTCTTCATTCTGGACCAACATGTGTAGCTGTTCTTTGATACGAGACATAGCAGACTAGAAAAAATTTTTGGCATGCATTGTATCACTTAAAAAACCACAGCAAAGCAATAAGCAAACAAGACAAAAACAACTGCAAAAGGAAGGCTGGGATCCCAGGTTTCCCTAGTAGGGCGAGGGTGTCACTTAATGTCCTGGAATGACTTAAAAGGGCTTGCTCCCGGTTGATAGAAAGCACTGGCAGGTCACTCTCTATGTGACCCCAGCAGGTAATGGCGCGTAGAGTCACAGGGAGAGGGAGCTCAAAACACAGAGCAACCGCACAGGCGAGGGTCACCAGACACCCAGTGACACGAGCCCTGCAATTTTATAAGTTAGAAGCATGGAAATTAAGATGTTTTCTAAGCCAGAGCAGAACCGTGCACACCCATAAGATCTCTGCCTGGCATCTACAGCCGAAGCAAGCCTGCTGTGCTGACTCTGCCCACAACCCTCACCCACCTTATCTTTGTTGGTGCCCACAAGAAACAGCAGATATGTCTTTTCTCTAGTCACCCGGGGACGCATCTTTGATGAGAAGAAAGCACAGGCTGAGGAGGGCAGCCTATGGCACAAACGCTTCTGTACACAATGAAATAACAATCAACAGTTGAGTCCTTCATTTCATCGTTACTGTTTGGAGCATCACTTGGGATCTAGAAAGGCCCCTGCTTCCTGGAAACAAGCATTATTTGCCATAAAACAGCCCACAAGCTGGGAGTGGTGGCGCATGCCTATAATCCCAATACTTGGGAGGCTGAGGGAGGAGGATGGCCATGAGTTAGAGGCCAGCCTGAGCTACATAATGAGTTCAAGCCCAGCCTGAACTACACAGCGAGACTCTATCAAAAAACCAAAAAAAGAAAAAAAGACAGCCTACAACCAACCAATGTAGACCCCAGTGAAGGAGAGCAGCAGTGAGGGGCCCTGGCAGGGTGCTGGGAGATGTCATCCAGTAGAGATCCCAAGGGCTAGGCCAGCTCGACGGAGATGGAGGAGCATTCCAGGCAGACCAAGGGCCTAGGCTGAGCCCCAGGGAGGAGGACACAGAGCCAGACTGGAGAAGAGAAGGACCTGAGCTCCCAGAAGGATGCCCCGGCCAGGCTGTGGGTTTTGTTTGTGTTCTGAGGATCCACCAGGTTTACCCAGAGGACCGTTGAGGTCTCAGTGTGTCCTGTGGGTTGCTGAAGTGTGGGTCCAGCTTCAACAGGCAGGGGAGGTCAGGAATGGGGCCAGGAGGCCAGGTGAGAAGCCAGGACAGCGGGCAGGATGTGAAGGGTGTGCCTGGTCCAGGGTGGAGACAGAGATGGAGATGGGTGAGTGTGGGGCTCTGGAGGGAAAGATAACAGGGCAGGCCCCTGCACCGGAGGTGGAGATGAGGACACCGGCAGCCAAGTGGAGGGGCCGGGCGGCTGGGGTGGGAATGGGGAGCTGCTTGGGGCGCCCTGAGCTTTCATTGCTGTGGGCCTCGTTGAGGTGCTGGGCCTGCAGTCAGGCATGCGGGCCTGGAGCTGTGTGGAGCTGACCGAGCTGGAGACAGACGGATATGTGGATGTCACTTGCTGATGGATGCTCGCAGAAGTCCTGAGCCCAACAAGTCACGGAGGATGAGGGTGCAGACACAAGACAGAGCCCAGGCCGGCACTGTAGGGTGGGAACCTGGGAGGCCAGGGCAGGGAAGCATTTCCAGGAGGAAGAGGTTCCGGTCCTGCAGGGCAGATGCAGGTGACATACAGGGCTCCGTGCCCCCCGAGTACGATGCAGGCCTGGGGCGTCTGTGCCTCGTCTTATCTCCAAGCGAGGTTGGTCTGCATCAGCCTCCTAAGGAACATGTGTCTGTTTCCTTCTTCAATTTGTAAAGCAGAGATTTAGAAAAGAAATAGGAAAAGTGCTCTGAATCGGAGGAAGAATACTTCCTAGAAAACCTCATTTTAAATTTTCTTTCTTTCTTTTCTTTTTTTTTTTTTTTGTACCAGGGATCGAACTTGGGACCGGGCACTTGCAAGGCAGGAGGCAGAACCACTGAGCTAAATCCCCGGCTGAAAACTTCATTTTAAAGAGCTGGAGGAGCCGAGTCTTTATTGCCATAATCAACACCCATACACCCATACACACACACACACACGGATCTTTAAGTGTTCTAACTACTCGTGTGTTCATAAGGAACTTCATGTCTCGATTAAAGCCCGAATGCTGTGATTCCCCCCGGGGAGCTGTCTCAGAACACGTCCCCACGTGCCAATGTCCCCCGTGCCCCCCCGGCACCCCCCTCAGAGACCCCATTCTCTGGTCGCCCCCAGGGTGAGCTCCCTCTCCGTGGGCTGAGGCAAGTCCAAAGTGAGGGTCCACCCCCCCGGAGCCGACGGCTTTGTGGTGAGCAGTTTCCTTACCAAGCTGATTTACTGCAGCTCGGTGACAGCTGGAAACCAGAGGGACTGTCTGCTGTCCACACCCAGCACACCATCACGCATGACAGTGACATCGATCGGTGCAGACCAACACACTCGGCCGCTGCCCACACTCGGCGCAGGCGCGGTAACCTGTGTGTCCGGCTGCCCGTCCACTTCCACCCACCCTCGCCCCCCGCAGCCCCGGCGTTAGCTGGCTGATGTCTGAGTTCATTTGTTTCTGTGGGGAGTGCCAGGGTGACAAGATCGTTTCTTCACAGTGAGGTGCTGAGATGTGAAGGAGGGACAAGGCATCGTCGGGACGAGGACAGTCCTAGGTAAGCGTGGGTCATTCTCCTGTTCAAAATGCTCATGTCCTTTGCAAGCATTGGAAAATATATATATATATATATTTTTTTCTTTTTGGTACCGGGGATCAAACTTGTGTCCTTGCGCTTGCAGGGGAGGCAGCGGAACCACTGAGCTAAATCTCCGGCCTGGAAAATATATTTTCAGTGCATCATTTCACAAAGTCATTGTGCTTCCAGCCGTATGAAAGGTGTGCAGGGTGACTTTGCGCCAGTCTTTGTACAGCCACAGGATGTGGGGCCTGAACACAAAGCCAGGTCCATGGAGGAGGCCACCGCCATGATGCTTTTCAATATGCACGGAAAGACGCGTTTCCATGGTTTCATCAAGCGGCACCAGCAGGGACCATAATCGGGTCAATAGGAACAGAAAAGCTCTACCTACATGGAGGCCTCTCATGACATCACGTATAAGTGAAAAATGGAGAAGACAAGAGAAAACAATAAAAAAGATGGGAATGGATAAATAACTCATGGCGTGGCTATGAATGGAATATTATGCACCCAGTGAGTCTGTGGGCAATCTTAGGTTATGTGGAAAACTACTCATGTCATGATAATACTGTACATACTTTTTGGGAAAAAAAAGAGCAAGAAAACAAGTAGATAAAAAGATGTCAGGAAAGACACCAACCTTTAACGAATGTTACTTCAAAAGGGAGAGACTGTAGGTGACGAGTTTTCCTTATTCTTTACTGATCCTTTCAAATTTTAATAATGAATGTACATTTTAATAAGCGAGGCACAGGATGTCACCCTAGAATGGCTTTTTCCCAGGGGAGGAGACATTCCCAGCCAGCCAAAGCACTCTGCATACCGCCACGCTGGACATCTCCTCGCCTCTTCCCTCTGCTCTTCCTGGGGCTACCCGGCCTTCCTCCAGCTTCGCAAGCCCAGGGGATAAACCCAGGTCCTTTGCACTCAGCTACATTCCAGCTTTTTGCATTTTTAGTTGTGAGACAGGGTCTTGCTAAGTCATTGAGTTGCTCAGGCTGGGCTCTATCTTGTGATCATCCTGACTCAGCCTCCCAGAGAGCTGGGATGAAAGGCACCACTGTGCCCAAGAAAAAAGACTTTTTAATTTAGAGTAATATTAGGGTTATGGAACAGTTGCACAGATAGTACAGAGAGCTCTTTTATACCACACCCAGCTCCCCCGCTGGCCACACCTTACCCCAAGTGAGGTACCTGTGCGACCAGGAATGAGTCCATATTGACATGTTACTATTAAACGAGAGCGGTATTTGTTCAGATTTCCCTAGTGCCCACCTGCTGCCCCTTTTCTGTCCCCGACCTGCAGCCATCCTGTGTCCTCAGGCTCCTCTTGGCTGTGCTGGTCACTGTGACCTCTTCCGTGGTCTGCCTCACACTTTGCTCGTGGCCAGACGGGGCTTAAGTGTAATTTTAGGAGAGAATCCTTGGGCATCGTATGTGTTCGTCAGGCTTCTCCAGAGACAGAGCCCGCTGGAAATCTCTCAGCCTCCGTTCTGCCTCTGCCTCTACGTCTACAGCATGAGGAATGGGCCCATCTGAATCGTTCAGGGAGGGCTGGCGGGCTGGGGACCAGGGAAGAGAGGGTGCTGCAGGCTGGGTCAGGGGCCATTTGGAGGCAACATTTGGTCCTCCAGGGATCCAAGTCTTTTTCTCCTAAGGCCCCCAAGTGATGGGACCACACCCACCCCAACATGGAGCACCGTGTGCTTTACTCAGTCAGCGGCTTAAATATTAATCATGTCCTAAAAATCCCTGGCAGTCACATAAAGACAGGCATTCAGCAGTCAAGCTGGGACACACAGGAGCTTGCACTAGCTGGGGTAGTTGTGCACACTTGGAATTCCAGCTCTCTCAGAGCCTGGGGCAGGAGGATCGCAAGTTCAAACCCCGCCTCAAAAGCTAGGGACGAAGTGAGACTGTCTCAAAATAAAAAGAAAATTAAAAGAGCTGGGGATGCAGCTCAGTGAGAAGGCCTTGGGTTCAGCTCCCAGCAGCAGGCACACATGCGCGCGCGCACACACACACACACACACTCCACAGAAACCAGCACAGAAGTGGTCAGCTCTGATGGGGTGTGGCCTCCAACCAATGAGAGAAGAATGAGCAGGATGGCGGAAATGGGGATGCAACTGCAGCACTCACAGCAGGTCCTGTTGTTCACCTCTGTTCCCACAGCCCGGGACCCCAAACATGACCTCAGCCTGCCCGCAAGGCCAAGCTGCGAGAGCTGCTGCTGCAGAGAGCTCTTGCATTTCCTGCTGAGGGTGGGACTCTGCATGGATGGAGGCAGAGCTTCACCGGACGGAGCCCCTTCGGCTGGTGGCAGTGGGCACAGGAAGGGCCTGGGGTGGTGCAGAGATGTCCAGAGGGGCCGGCCAGGGCCGGGTTTCACAGGAAGTAGCTCCTTGATTGTGTTCAGTAATTCTGGGCATCAAGCCCAGGGGTGTACCATACTGAGCTACACCCCAAGCCCTTTTTTGATTATTATTTTTTATTTTGAGACAAGGTCTTGCTAAGTTGCCCAGCTGGGACTTAAATTTGCAGTCCTCCTGACTCAGCCTCCCTAAGCACTGGGATTATGTGCTTACACCACTATTCCTAGCTTCACTCTAGATTTTACCCTTGTCCTAGGAGCACTCGTACTCCAGGGCTCCCAGATAGGAGAGGCTGAGCAGTAGAAGGAGAACCTCAGCACAGGGGCGAGTCTGACTCCAAATAAGGGTGAACTCCAGCCCACGGCTGAAGCAACTGTTTACTGTCCTAGCCAGAAAGTTCTGCCCAGCATGGATATGCATTGCGGTTTATATCAAAATGCCCCTCCCCTAAATTTATGAGCTTATAGGTGGGGCAGGGTCTGGAGGAGGAGATGAGTCATGGGGGGTGGCCTGGAAGGTTCATCTCCCTCAGAGGCTCCTCCCTCAACTGCCACCATGATGGAAGCATCTGTGAGCAGCCTCTCCTCTGCCATGGCCCTCCGCCATGCTTTGGAGCCAGCCAACTGCACACCGCAACTTCTCTAAACCAAAATAACCCCCCTTCCTTAGGTTGGTGGGTGTTAGCCATTGTGTCCCAGTGATGAGAAAGTGACTAAGATAATTTGACATGCTAGGTGATGGCCAAGTGAACCACTATTTCTTTGAAAACAAATTCAAAGATGTTCGGAGCCATTCGACCCCACAAGGGCCAAAGGGAGAGGGGCCACTGGAGAAGAGCAGTAAGTGGAAGCCGTTAGTGGGTGAGCACTTGTGTGGAGAGGCAGAAAGGGAGTCCCGTGTGATCTAGCCAGAGGTGCACTCAGGAGCACAGGGTAGACAGGGCTTGCAGGAGAGTCACTGAAAACTGGGTGTGTTAGGCAGGTATCTCCATAGAGCCAGTAGGATGGATGGGTGGATGAATAGATGGGTGAATAGGTGAATGGATGGATGGATGGATGGGTGAGTGGATGGGTGGTGAATGGGTGGGTGGTGAATGGATGGGTGGATGGAGGAACGGATGGGTGGATGGGCGAGTGGATGGGTGGTGAATGGGTGGGTGGATGGAGGAATGGATGGGTGGATGGATGGGTGGATGAGTGGGTAGATACATAAACAGATAGATATTGGTTCATGCAATTATGGAGGCTAAGTAGTATCATGACAGGTGTCTACATGATGAAACCCTGGGATACCAGCAGGATGACTCAGCCCAGGTCCCATGGCCTTAAAACCAGGGAAACTGACCTGACACATTAACTCTCAGTGGAGAGCCAAGGGCCTGAGAATCCCGGGCCCACTGTCAATAGCCCTGGAGTCCAAACGTTGGAGAGCTTGGAATTCTGATGTCCAAGGGCAGCGGGTAGAGAGTGTGCAGACAGACAGACAGACCCATCAGCTATGTCTCTGTTTGCATTGCTCCAGCCCCACTCCAGGATGATGCCTGCCCACTTGGAGGGCGGGTTGTCCCCAGTCCGTCTGCTCATACACACACTCATGTCCTCTGTGGACACCCAGCGGGCACACCCAGCTCCCATGGGTTTCTAGGCATCCCTTCTTCCAGTGGAGCTGGCACCTACACTGGACTGTCACACTCAGTTCCCAGGGCCCATGGGAAGCCTGCACATCACTCCACATACACAGGGTCTGACCTCACATTGGTCGGCAGCATCTGCAAGAGTCTACTTTTCTTTTCTACTGCAGACATCGCTGAGATGCAGCTCAGACCATGGATGGTGGTGACTCATGTCTGACTGCCTCTGCCCCCTGCCATCCAGTGACACCAAGACACGAGCATGCGGGCAGCCTGCACTAGTCCTTGTGCTGTTCTGCTTTGTTTTTGTTGTTGTTGTGCAGTGCTAGGGATGGAGCCCAGGGCCTGGCACATGCCAGGCAGGCTCTGTAGCTGTGAGTCACACGCAGGCCCGTGCGGCAGCACTTCTGGAGTGGATGTGGAAGCTGACAAGCGACTCCCTCCAGCCCCAGCTGGGCGTGTGGTTCAGGCTCTCATTTCTCATAAAGTGAAGGGCCCGTTACTCAGGGAGTAGGAAGGGTGGCCATCCACACTGGGCTCTCAGCTGTGCCTCCTCCAAGTCCCGCCTGTCCACGAATGGGGATTCACTGACCCTGGTGGAGACAATGCAGTGAACTGTCTGAGTTTCTGAGCTCACTGAACCTTTTCCAATCTGAGCTGAGGAATTCTGTAACTTGTGACTGCAAACATGGCCCTGGTTCCCTCAACTTCTGGTCACTCGTAAAAATATTTCTGGGACTTGTCACTGTTCCTGCTCACTTAGAGTGTTTTGAGGTTTTGTCTGTTTGGTGCTGGGGACTGAACCCAGGGCCTCACGCATGCAAAGCCTGCACTCCCCGCTGAGCACCCCCCCACCCCTCATTTAAAGTTGGATGCTTGTCGGAGCATTTATTCCCTCATTTGGAAGTTCCAGGAAGTACCAAAAATGGCTGAATAGTGGCAAGGATTTTGGAAGCCACAGAAACCCAAAAACAAGCTGACAAATCATTGAGGAAGAAAGCAAATGACTGTGAGATAAAACTGAAGGCTTGTGTGGATGTAGCGGGTGGGGACCTCCAACAAGAAAGGGGAGAGCACAGCTGCCGCATGGGAGGAGCTGAGGGGCAGAGGGGGCTCCCCCAGGGGGACCAGGCTCTTAGCCCAGGCCAGAGTGTGACTGGGAACAGGTGACCAACCTGTCAACCAAGTACAGCCGTGGGGCTTTTGTTGTTGCTGTTGGGAGAAAAGTGTCACAGCCTAAGTCCCTGGCCCCTGTGAGTGTGAGAGTTGCTGCTAGGGGAACTGACGATGCGCGTGGAATGAGAGGGGCCAACTGTTGGCCTTAAAAGGGGAGCAGTATCCTGGTGCTCCAGATGCGCCTGGCATAATCACAGAGGCCCTCCAAGTCCGGAGAGGGAGGGAGGTGGGAGGGGACCCTCCTCCTGCCGCTCCTGCTAGCTTGGAGATGTCGAAGGCAGGAGACAGATCCATCCCTAGAGCCTTAAAAAGGCAACGTCCTGCTGACTACTTGATCTCAGCCCAGGGAGACCTGGGTCAGACCTGGTGAGAGAATAGACCTGCAGTGTCCCAGCAACCACGTCTGTGGTAGTTTGTTACTGCAGCCGTGGAGGATGAATAGTCGGATGACTTGAGAACGGGTGCATGCTTTGTCCTCAGGTGGCCTTCTTGGCACGTGACTCTGTGGAGCCTACTTCCACAGACTGAGACGGCTGTGACACTGCTCAGTGGTACTCCCTCTCTGGACCCTCAGGACTAGTTTTAGAACCTCCTTTCCCTAAAACCTTTAATGCAGAAGGAAACTTACTTTAAGAAATGGTTTAACTGAAAAAATAAAGCATGAAAGTTCTGAGGACTTTGAAGATCTCCCCTAGGACTGGGCATCCTTCGTATCTCAGGCTCAGGGTACCTGCAGGGACCTCGTCACACACTGCACTCGGTGGTGCCCATGACTGCCTCCCTGGACTGTCAACTCCTTTGGCCCAGGACACAAGCTTGTGTAATCTGTAGGACCAAGAGCAACACCAGCCTATAGTTGGGGCTTCATGTGTATTTGCCAGAGAGGATCCTCCCAGCATCACTGATGCACTATTCTAACAAGTAAAAGGATCAAAGATGGGAAGAGAGGGGATGGATAGAAGAAAAATGAGGCATTGAGCCAGTGAGAGCCAGGAATGCAATGCAGGCCTAGTGTCCCCCGGGGAGGGTCCCATGGTCAGCCAGGCACTGCCAGGGTGAGGCTGAGCTGTCAGTGAGCAGAGGCCTGGCCTGGAGGGGCCTCAAGGGCTGGAGACACAGCCCAGGTGAGACTGGCAGGGGCGTGGCCTGCTGCCTGCTGAGGCTGAAGGGTGTTTCAGGCCCAGGTGCAGGGTGGTCCTCCACTCCCTGGGGTTGTTTCCAGAGCTCTGCCTTGCTTTGCCACTGGGCAAGCTTTCCTGTTACCTTTAGCATTTCCACTTCAAGGGAGGAGTACAACTCCACCTGCCAGTGCCGGGGAGGGAAGGAAGGAAGGGAGGAAGGAGGGAGGAAGGGCAGTGTCTGGAGGTGGGACTCGCTTCCTGGGACTTTCTGAGGCAATGAGTTACAGCAAGGATGCCAGAGCAGAGAGCACCAGGTGACACTGAGATGCAGAAGGCAGGACACGGAGCCCCCCCACTGCAGGGCTCCGCACCCCAGCCCCCCACCCACTTCCTATAGTGCCCCCAGCCCCTCCCAGGGATGGCAAGCTCTGCCTACCCAAAAAACCACTTCCTCAGCAGCTGTGGGGGCAGGGAGGGGAGGGGTTACAGTGAACAGCAGGGCGGTGACCCCCCATTCCTGTAATCAGTCCGGAACCCATCTTTCGAGATGGTCCTGAGATTGCTGGGAACAGAAATGAAAATGATTACAGTGATGGAGTGATAAAGTGCTAATGAATCACAGATCTTTCTTACCCCCTTTGTCTATTAAATGAAAGTCGCACAAGTTGGAGAGAGGAAGTGCTCTGTGAGTTTGTTTTTCTTTCACTATGTGACCCCACGGGACACTGGGACTGCTGCAGGATGAGACAGGTCTCATGGCAAGGTGACACTGGACAGGGAAACTTCCCTTTCACCCTAGGAGCTGAGCCAGGAAGTCTCTGCCCTCTGTAGCCTGGGGCAAGTGGAGTGTTTGCTTCCATGGCAAGAAGGGCCTTGCCCAGCACAGGGCTCTTCCACCCTGGCCCAGAATCCCCAGAAGCTTCCAGAAATGGCAAGAGGCTGGGCGTGGTTGTGCACTTGTGTAATCCCAGCCGTAGGGAGGCTGAGGCAGGAGGCTGAGATTTTGAGGCCAGCCTGAACTGCATAGTGAGACCCTGTCTCAACAAAACAAAACAAAACAAAAAGCAGAATTGGTAAGAGATGGGGAAGAGTGAGGTTTCCTCTTCCACATTTCCAGGAAGCTGAGGCCATGCGGCTGCTGAGGTCAATTTCTAAAGTTCAGCAGCAGCTTCCGGCTGGGTGGAATCCAGTGCAGGAAACGCCTCTCCTGATCAGCTGAAACAGATCCAGAAGCAAACACCATCTGTCTGCGGGCGAGAGAAAGTGATCTGACTCCACTGAGCATCGAGAGCCAGCAGGTACCCCCAGAGCAGAGATGATTATGAAGAACGATTGTTTAAAATGTGGCAGAGCTGGTTGAGCCAGGCCCCACAGTCTGCTTGGCTCTCTGACATGTGCCACTGGCTTCTCTGGGGTGTCACACCCACCAGGGTGCCCAGCGGACCCTCCCTACCCCTTCAGACCACTCTGAGCTGCCACTTTCTCCAGTGGGCAGGCAGAGAGCCAGGCCCTGGGCACAGCCCTCAGAAAGGTTCTCACGCAGCAACTAATGACTGTCACCATGCAACTGGTAATGTCACACAGGGAAATGTCCAGAGGACACGGCCATCCTCACCCAGGCCACTGTGGCCGTAATCACCGATGTGTCACGTCCTCTTTTCCCTGAGTGGGTGCATTTTACACCCAAGGTCACACTGTGGTCCAAATTCTTTTTGCTGTAACTTGGATCTTCTGGGTCTGCAAATGCCCACATGTAGGAGGCTCAGTCCCTGGCATGGCTCCACTGGGAGATGATGGGGCCTTTAAGAGGCGGGGCCTAGTAGGAGGTCTTTAGGTCACTGGGGGTGTGGCCTCAAAGGAGGTGGTGGCTCTGCACTGCTGCTTCCTCTTTTCCTTCCCTGGCCATGAGGTGAGCTCCTGCCATCCTGTACAGCCTTGCCACTGGCCCAGGATGGGAACCAACTGATCTTGGCTGAAAGCACCCAAAACTGAGCTCAAATCAGCCTTTTCTCTTTGTAATTATTTGTTTTAGTGACAGAAAGCTAATTGATACCATTTCTTGGCATTTTTCCTTTTTTGTGTGTGCGATATGGAAGATTAAACCCAGGGCCTTCACAATGAAATGCAACCCCAACCCCTTTTAACTTCTTTTTTCTTTTTCCTTTTTTCCTTTTCATTTGGAGACAGGGTCTTCCTAAATCGCCAAATTTCCCAGGATGAGTTTGAGCTTGTAATCCTCCTGCCTCAGCTTCCCAGAGTGCTGGGATTACGGGAGTGCCCCACCACACCCAGTTCCTTAATAAATGCTTAACTGATGTTTAAAAACTCCTAAGAAAACAGTATTTAACAGCTGGTCTCTTGTATGCATTTATTGACGTTTATTTAATCATTTTCCTGTTGTTGAATTCAAAGCAACCAATTTAGCATTGGTTCTGTAAAACTTGAAAACAAGCAGATACACAATACGTGCTCACACACAGCCGAAATTATATTCTTTCTTTCCATCACTCATCACATGCAAAAGTAAGAGGAGATCACCCTGATTCATTCAGCACATTTCACACCACACAGGCCGTGGGTCAGGTACTCAGGCAAAGCCAGTCCTCCCAGGACAATGCAAGCTAGGATACACATCTACCGAGCGTGTGACTTAGGAGACGACTTTGTCACAAACTACTACAGGCAGGAACCAGAAAACCTGTCCAATGAACACCCCTGGCCCTTGAGCAACAAAGCATTGTGCATGCCACTGTTGACTTTGTCCTCCGCGACTCAGAAGGTTTCTGCATTCTAGAAGTCCAGGACCAAGGACACCGAGAAGGAATGAGTGAATTAGGGAAGTTGTGTTCTCCATTGTAGTAGTGGATGTTAAGAGAGCTACCACTTTGTTTGCATTGATTATGTCCCACTTTAGTTTGATTTTCAAGTGCTTTTTGATTGAGTTTCATTTGTTTTACCTTTGTGCCCTCATGGAGAGAAAAAAAGGAAAATTCTTTTGCCATTATTCCAGAATGTTCCTGGTTGTAGCCAAAAGTGTATTACAAAAAATGGTCCTGGAGGTATTTCCAGTCCTACATTCTCTCCCCTGACCTCATCCTCCCCATCAAGAGGCAGCCGACTTCCTCTCCCCTTGTACCTAGGGGATTAATGCCTGCTTCTGCAAACAGATTTGTGGGGAAGCTCACCCTGGGCCATGGAAGGTGACTGCACTCAGGGCCTTATCGAGGAGAAGCGGGGCCCTCAGTCCGCAGCCCACGTGGACCCCTATGAGTGGATGAGTCCAGATCCTTCCAGCCCTTGGACTTGGAATCTTCCAGCCAATACCCTACTATCATTACTCAGAATTATCCTAGAGGCCCAGGCAGATATTAACAATAACATCGGAAAAGTGAATAACTATTGAAATGAAAGATGCAGAATAATTGTTACTTGTACATAAGCATACTACTATACGCAAAGGACTTCAGAGAATCAACTGAAAGTTTTTTAAAATTGGTAAGAGGTGACCAATACACTCTAAATGTGGAAGACACAATAAGGTAGCTTCCTATGATGCTAGAAAAATCAGGTTAATAGAAATAAAGACCTAAGCCAGACAGTACATCACTAAAAAAAGTAGTCATTACAAATCAATAGGCAATTAGATTACCCTCTAAATAAGGTTGAGAATTGACCACTGGATAGATAAAAGTAGATCCTCAACCCCTACCATGAAGAAAACTTAAAATGGGTGTGGTGGTGCATGCTTGCAATCCCAGAACTCTGGGAGGCTGAGGCAGGAGTATCATAAATTCTAGCTCAGCTGGGCATGCGCCCTCTTGGAACTCAGCCACTGCGCGTGAGCAACTCAGCAATTTAGTGGACCCTACCTCAAAAATCAAAAGTAAAATGGGCAGGAGACGTAGCTCAGTACAAAGGCCCTGGGTTTAATCCTCAGTACTGAAAAAAAAATCCTAAATACATTTAAGAGAATAAAATTACAGATGATTAGAAAAAATTTCTAGCTTATATTTTAAAGCAATGCATTTGATTATCTACAGTAAAAATTTTCTCTGTATTAGAAAACACCACGCAGGGACTGTTGTCAGGGCTGTTAAACAAGTTCCCTGCCTTTGACACAGCAATTCCATTCTGCAAATGTATCCTGAAAGGAGCCAAAATGAGGGCAGAAGGCTGTGCACCCATGTTGTTGATCTCTATATTATTCATAACAGGAAAATGTGCCAGCCGCTGGGCATGGTGGTGCATGCCTGTAATCCTGGAATTCTGAGAGGCTGAGGAGGGGTGAAGGGGGGATCAGAAGTTTGAGCCCAACCCAGGCAACTTAGCAAATTAGCGAGACCCTGTCTCAAAATTTAAAAGTAAAAAAAGTAAAAAGGTCTGTGGATGTAGCTCGGGGCAAAGGCCTGGGTTCAACACCCAGGACCACACACACATGACAGAGGGAGAGACAGAGAGAGACAGAAAAAGTAGGCAACCTTCAAAGAGATTGCATAAGTCTAGTGTGATACTTCCATTAAAGATATTTTTAAAGGCCATTTAAATTTTTGTATCAAGATTTCTTACTAAAACATGAAATATTTATGATCAATATTAAGAAAATGGAATGTAAAATTGTGCGAGGACAGGATTTTAGGTCTTGAGAAAGGCACAGGCAAATGTAAATGTATGTGATGTTCAGAATGGCCCTAGCTTGTGTGCACTGGGCCCTGAAACAGTGGTGGAAGCACACGTGTGGTCTTTTCTTTCTGCTTTCAAATTTTTCAAAAATAAGTGTGTGCTGTTTTTATAGCCAAATAAAACAAGAATTTAAAAGGACTCAAATGTGGAAGATGTATTACAAAGACTCAAGGCCATGGTTTGAACAAAGAATGGGGTGAGTGCTGGAGTGGGTTGTGGGGTGTATGCAGAGCACCTGTGAGCCTGAAAGAAGGGAGCTTGGGAAAGAGCCAGGCTCTCCCAGGTACAGGGACAGAGGGGGAGCAAGAGTCAGGGAGTGTCTTGTAGGGCATGAGAAAGGGACCCAAGGCTCCCATGTGTATGTGAGCCTTGTTCCATGCATGAGACAGTGTTGCTTCCCCAGAGATGGGAGGAAAAGATAGGAGAGGAATGCAGCTGACATTTTGTTCTGAGGACAGGAAATGGAGAAAACTCCTGCTTCCTGTTTCTATTTTCTTTCTCCTTGAGATTTTGAGTTATCTGCAAAAATGAGTAGTGGGAGAGGACCTCAAAGGGACATGCAAAAGCTACCCATTGTCCTTAAATCCAATAACCAAATCCAAACACATAAACTATATTGAGGTTTGAAAGAAAAGGGAATGTCAGCCTGGATATTGCAGTTACCACATATCATTCCTCTATTGATGATTTCTTGGTGGGGTAGTAAGTGCAGTGGGATCTACTGCTCTTCCTCCCAGCATCATGCCTGGGCCTCCACTAGAGGATCCCAAATTGCCCAGTGAAATGAATAAGTTCTCCTCTGATGAGCTGGAATCTCACAATTCTGTTTGCCACCTGCTTTAAAGCCCAACCTCCATCAAGAGTCCCCTCCTTCCTGCCTGTGACATGCCCTTCTGCCCTCCTAGTGCTCATCTTCACGTGAGTGATTGTAGATTACTTGCTCTCTTCTGTCTGCCCTGGCCCCAGAGTGCAAGCCCCAAAGATGAGAGCCGAGTTGGAGTCTTCTTTTATACCCTGCTGTAGTGTCCCCATCAGTTAGGCATGGCCACCTACTCAGTAATTACTTTTTGAATAAAACTGTTCTAGTATTTTCTCTCTCTCTCTCTCTCTTTTTTCCCTGTTGAATCTAAACAGAAAATTTCTTGCAAAGATTAGGAGAGATGGAGGGAGTTAGTGGAGGTACATTGTCTGCCGAAGGTCGGGCAGAAGGCTGAAACCCAAGGATTTCCTATATTAATTCTAAGCACAGTCCATGGAGTGGTTTCCTGGATGCCTGGGGGAAGATGTGCTGTTCTGCATATGGTCTCCACCTGTCAAGGCCAGAGATTCCTGGGCTGCTATCTCTGTCCCCAGCAGGTCCATTCCCACTTCCTGCCCCAGTGCCCTCTCCTCTGCTCTGATCCACACCCAGAGAGCAGAAATTCTTTTCCTTTGCCAACTACCACTTGTAAGATCTCCCAAGGTTTCATTCTTTACTCTTAATAAAAATCTCTTTAGGTTCACTATCGCTATGTCTACTTTTGGTTAAATATTATATTAATAGTTTCCAGTATATTGTGAAAACCATATCAAGTGCTTCTAGGATATAAATATGTGATTAGGTGTGAAGGAATCAGTGAGTGATATTGAGGAGACCCGAGGGGCTATGTGTCTGTGTGTGTGGGAGATGGTACTAGGGATTGAACCCAAGGCCTTCACCCCAGCCTTTTTAAAATTTTTGAGACAGGATCTCTCTAAAGTTCCCCAAAGAGGGAGAACTCGAACTTGTGATCCTCCTGCCTTAGCCTGCCAGAGTACTAGGATTATAGAATGTGTCACCAGGCTCTGCTACTGAGAGATTACTTTTCAAACTGTATTCTTCTAGGGTGGTGACCTGCCCGTCTTCTGTATTTTCCTGATGATGCATTATGGAGTGACACTTGGGCCTCATGTGTGGGGTCAGTGGTGGGTACAGCAGAGCCCGGAGTCACTCTGTGAGCTTGGTACAGGGCCGTCTTCCCCATGGAGGATAGAGAGCAGAAACTCCAGCTGCTGCTGAGGCCCTGAGATGTTTTCTTTTTTTTGGTACCAGGGATCGAACTCGGGTCCTTGCGCTTTCGCAGCAGGCAGCGAAATCACTGAGCTAAATCCCTGGCCCGAGGCCCTGAGATGTCACCATGGCTGTAAGAGCACAAAAGGTGATGGGGTGGCATGGCAGCCCTCGCAGGCAGGGAAGCCCAGAGACAGTGCAGTGTCCTGGAAAGCCACCAGGAACAGCCTGTGCCTCTTCCATGAGCGGCTCCACCCACCCCCTTGACACAACAGAGCCCTTGGGGGCCCCTGTGTGAGGGAGCCATCATGGGTCCCTCTGCCTCTCCTTCCTGGAGCTGCTTCCTTCTGCAGGGCACGCTTCTGTCTGAGAGTCTAGGAGGTTGGTTATTAACCTGTCTCCTTCTGTCAGAGCACATGGACCACAAAGCAAGGATTTGTTCCTACGGAGACTCGGGACTCGGGCCAGCTTCTACACTCATGCCTGGTGCACAGTGGGTCCTCACAAAGTACATGTGGGTGGAGGGTAGGGAGGGAGAGGGGGAAAAGGGGGAAGAAGGGAGGAAGCAAAGGGAGAGAGGTACTTTGCTGGTCCTCCTTGAAAGTTGCCATCATCCTAGAGAAGCAGAAAGAGCACCTGCATGTCCCTCCACAGTGTCAGACCCTCAGTGCCACGGCCTCCCGACCCCAGCTGCTTTCCTCCACAGACATGCACCCTGGCCTCTGAGCCCGGCCTGGCTCCTGTCCTCCTGGATGGCACCTCTGGTCCAGATGTCCTGTGACCAGCAGGGCTAAGAGCCTGTGAGGAAGCCCAGAGGACCTGCAGAGAGGGTGGGGACAGAGGTGAGCTGGGTCTCTCAGTGGGGACCACCATGGCGCCCAGCACTGTGGTCCCTGGGGGAGGGGAGAGAGGACAGTAGTGTCCCCCAAATCCAGACCTCAAACACTCCTCATCTGTCCACACTAACAGGCTGGGAAAGGCCCTAAGCAGGCGGCAGTGGCTCTTTGTTCTGATTCCTGTCCCTGTCCTGTGTCAGAGCCCCAGCACTTAGCAGTGGAAGCAGCTCCACTCGGATCCTCTGGTCTGTCCCATCTGCTCCCTCCCTCAGGATGTTCCCTCCCCGCACAGGCTCTGTCTCAGCCCTAGCTCCCTGCTCAGGGTGGCTGCTCAGTGAATACATGGGGTGGGGGCTCTTTGTGGGCTGGAGCAGATGGACAGGAAAACTATGGTCCCCTCCAAGAGCCCCTCGAACTGCCTCCCACCTCTTGGGCTCATCTTCACAGATCCAAGTGTCCCGATGACGGCTTGCTTGGGGATTCTCCTTGGAGCAAAGACCACTCTCACTCAGGCTCCCCTCCTCCAGGGCTCCCTCCACCTTTTGTGACCTGACCCCCTGCTAGAGGAAGGCTGTGTGCCCTGAGTGGGAACCACGCCGGGCTGCACGTGGCTGCCTGCACCGACACAGGCCATCTGCTTTTCTGGGACAGTTGCCATTTGGAAGCAGACAACTTCCGCATCGTGCGCCTATTTCTGGACAATGAAGAGAAGGGGATGAGAGGCAGCCCCTGTCCCACCTCCTCCAGCTGCCCGGCAGGCCTGGCTGAGGCTCCGCACAGTTGACTGGGCCATCACGGAGGCCCTCGGCTTTCTGTCCAGCAGCACCGGCTGCTCAGACCTCGGGTCCCACAGGGAACATGGCGAAGGGCTCGCTGGGCTCCCCGCGGTGGGCCTTGAGCTGGGTCCTCTCCTACCCTAGGAGACATTCCCGGTTCAGACCGCCAAGGCCACTTTACAGGTTGCAAGGCTCCCGTGGGCCGCAGAGAGGTGGCCCCAAGATGGGCACCGTAGCCGGAGTGCTGGCTCAGGGAAGACTCACTGTCTTTCTTCCATGAGTAGGGAATGCTCTTAGGATAGAAAGGCAAACCACGAAGTGACTCCCCGAGGAACAGGAAACGCAGCATTCATGTGACCAAGGCTTCCCACCCACAGTCCTCCGGGGATAGAAAGAAAATGGGTTTCTCCATGGGGAAGGCGCCGCCCTGGGAGGATGGACATTTTGGGAATGGGCTCAAGCAGGGATCTCAACAGGGCTTGGAGGGAAAACTGCCTCCGCCCTGTGGGAAGGGAGGGCTCCGTGCTTTATGGGTGAAACAGAACCCAGTGCGAACTAAAACATTTCTTTGTGGTGGTTGTTGTTTTGAGACAGGGTCTCGCCCCATAGCTCCGACTGAGTTTAAACTCACCCTGTAGCTCCTGCCTCAGTCTCTCAAATGCTGGAATTATAGGCGTCACCACGCCCAGCCCAGGAAACAAAATTTCTAACAAATATTTAGAAAACAGAACGTTTCATTTCTGCTCAGAATCTTGCTTTTTTATAATACGGCATTTTCACAGAAGATACTGGTTCATATAAATTGTCTTTATAGAAGCAATTGTATAAATGGTGCTACATTTTGAATAATTCCAGATGTAAATGCTAAGAAAATTTAATACAATTAGAGAAAGTTGGAGGGCTTACTCCTCTAGATGGGAAATCACTGCTATGTGCAGGTTGGTATACCTAGTTAGCATTTATATTTCTCATACATATACCTATATCATACCATAAACTTAAATCAAAAGAGCTGGGAAGACTACTTTCGGCACATAGGTCAAACAAGAAGTGAATGTGCCTGTTACACAAGGAAATGCCTCTAATTGACGAGAAAAGGCAAAATCGCATAGAAGACACGGTCAAGGGGAAGGCAGTTCACACTCCACTTAACGTGGAGCGATTGTTCAGTAAAAAAGCAGTTGGTCCTTAGGAGGAGGCCGGATTCCTGGAAACACCTGGACCCTTGTCGGTAGCATGGGGAGAGGCCGGGCCTGCTGTCTGAGGGTCCCCAGTGGGATTGGAGGGAGATTCTCAGCCTGAGATTGAGCATGGGGGATCTGGCTGAGTTCCCCGCACTGTTAGGATTTGCAGAATGACAGAAAGATGATAGTGACAAAGTTACGTCGGGAACAGGCATTTATTAGGAAAATTCAGCTGAGCAGAAAGCTCATGTAAATTCTGGAGTGCAGTGGAAGGAAGCAGAAACTTTGTTCTCCTCCCCACAGCGGGACTGGCTCTTGTTCTTGTTCCCCTGATTTTGGAGCCCTGGCCACTGTCACAGTGTGGCCATGCTGGGCTTTCACCCTGTCCTCTGGGGTCTCCTTTGGCAGCAGCCTCTCCACCAGGAGCGTGAGCTGGAGGGACGTGTGTGGTGGTCGGCATAAGCCGAGGAAATAGCGTGTGGAGGTGTCCAGTTCCCATGACACCAGCATGCTTCCTATCGGGGAGGTGGCCAGGAACTGTGGCCTTGGTGACCAGGTGACCCAGGAAGGCCAGTAGGACAGTGACACTGGTAGGTGGCCAGTTTCTTAGTCCTCTGACCAGACAAAATGCGAATGGCTCTGAGTCTGCAGAACTTTCTGACGTTATTTCCTAATAGAATCAGCCATGATGAAGGACCCTGTACAGACCTAGTTTTCTCCCGTTTGCTACTCTAGACAGTGGCATCTTCCTCCTCCCAGCTCTGCCAGCTGGAGCCCGCGTTCATTGCTGACACCTCTCTCCCTCAGGCCTGGGAGGAGTGGGGAGAGTACTTGATGCAAAGCAGACACTTTGCAGAGCAAGGGAGGAATCTTAGTCTGTTCAGGTTGCCGAGACAAAAATATCATAAGCAAGATGGCGCCCGACAATGGAAATGTACTTCTTAGGGTCTGGATGCTGGGAAGTCGTAGATCGAGGGGGCAAATCCAGTCTGGTTGAGTGGAGTTTCCACTGCACCTTCACATGGCACAAGGGGCAAGGGGTCTTTCTCTGGCCTCTCCGTCGGAGCACTATTCCCGCTTACAAGGGTTCTGGCCGCCTCACCTCGTCTCTCTGAAGATCTTATCACCTCGCACCCTCATATTAGGGATGAGGTTCCACGATGAGAACTTGGGGCTTAGGAACGGGACACAGACACCCTGACCATCGTAGAGGGACCATTGACAAATCTCTGCACCCAGCAGGTAAAACCACACTGTCCCGGCAGGCCCAGCCCAGAGCACGCCCACCACCCCAGGGGTAGACTTCACCCCACGAGAAGCGCTCCCCTCCCTCACCCCGGTCCGGCCCCAGTTCCTAGCATTTCTTCCCAGACTGGCTGTCCCCACTGCCACGCTGGTTTCCAACCAAGTGACCGTGTCACATGTGAGCCCGACAGTGACAGTCCTTACTTCCAAATCCTCCTGCGGAGGCTCCGGATGGTCTCCACATCTGTTTTCTGGGCCAAAATGTCTCCCAATGAAGACTGGAGTCTGGCTGTTCTCCACTTTACCCTTAGCACCTGCCTTGTATGAGGGCTTAGCGACGCTCAGTTAAGTGAATGAAAAAATCCATCAGGTTTCCTGGGCTGCAGCGGAGGAGCCTGCCTGATACACAAAATACATACACTGAGTACACATGCAATCCTGTGTGATTCACAAGCCTTATTTAAAGTCTAAGTCGGTGCACACAGATATCGTCCACTGCCACTGTCCCACAATGCTTCTGCTTCCACGGAGCTTTCTATATGAGTTTGTCTATTTGTACACTGTCTCCTACCACCTGCTCAAATGTCCTGTTCAGTGCCACAGGCTTGAAAGATTACTTGAATTCAAACAAAAACAGTAAACAGCACCAACAAGCATCATTCTTTGAGACATGAATTCTAAATTTCACCGAAAAAAATTGTCTCTCTTTCTCTCACAGTTATATTTCTAAGGGAAGAGTTGGCAGGAAGCGAGGGGGCTACAAATTACCAACATTCTGATTTTATTTAATAAATATTACACAGAAATAGCAGTGTATTAATAAAGTCAAACAAATGCTATTGTTACTTACAAAGGGTAAGAATAGAACACATTGTTACCAGAAATCAGCATAACCTCTAAAAGCAATAAAAGCTATTTTCTAACTCTGAGTCTCATACTTTGATGATAGCAGCATCTTAGAGATGCTCCTGTGGTTAATGTGCACACATGTCTTTGTACAGCAAGTGTGGGGGAGAGAGGATGGAATTCAGCAGAAATGTGCATCTAAATAATGCATACTTATAGCTCCCCAGTAAAAATAACTGCCCTCAAACCCATTTAAGAATAACTTAAGGGCTGAGGATGTAGGTGAGTGCCACTGTACCTGCCTCCCAAGTGCAAGGTCCTGAGTTTGATCCCTGGTACCATCATCATCATCATCATAATAATAATAATAACTTAAATGCTTTGGATAGGAAAGGTTTTGGACAATATTTCTTAATAATATTATGCTCAAATTTGCTATGAGGAGAAACCACACATTGGCTGTGTGTGTCTCCTTCTGAGGGTGGAATCTTTTCCTCTGCAAAGACCACAAGTCCCTCTGTCCTTCCAGAGATGGCTCTAGCTGGGGAGAAGCCACAAACATCAAGAGACTCAAGCCAAGCAGGTGCCAAGGGCTCCTGGCTCCTGGCACTCTCCTCTTGTTTGTTTCCTGCCCAGATTTCATGGTCATTGGTATGCACCAGTCCCACCAGGTCGACGCAATGAGCTCTTAAAGCATCGCTATCGAAAAACAAGTGTAGTGGGGTTGGTAAAACAAACCTCATCAAGGACAAGGCCAGAAGGCTGAAGAATGGCCCGCCGGGACACCAGGTTCTAATCCCTGCCCCTGGCAGTGTTACCTTCTGTGGGAAAACAGTCTTTGCGGATGAGATGAAGCAAAGGATTCTGAGCTGGAGGGATTCCTGGGGTGGTCCTTACACATGACCACAAAGATCCACGTAAGAGAGGCAGGGTGAGATTTAGCACAGGGAGAGGAGGAGCCGATGGGACTACAGGGGCAGAGGTGGGGTGGGGGTCACTGCCAAGCAAAGCAGGTGCCCCCAGAAAGTGAAGGAGCAGGTGTAGACTCACCCAAGGGCTCCAGGAAGGAGCGCACTTCTCCCTGTGGCTTAGTTTTTGACTTGTGGCCCCAGAACTCTGAGGCTTTCTGGGGTTTTTAAGCCACCATGTTTGCGATAATTTGTTATAACAGCCATGGGACATAAATCTCAGCCAGTTCTTAGGATACAAGCAATTTAGTAGGACAGCATCTCCTGGCTGTCCCCAGAGAGCACTCTGCAAGAAGGACTTTCCTGAGGGCTTGCCAGGACTGGGTGAAAGGCCCATGGGTGCTGTTGAGAGGGAATCCGCCCTGGAGATGAGATCCAGCCACCTGCTTCTCGATGTTCTCAGTACAGACCCCTGCCTGAAGCTGGGCAGGCTAAGCCACATGTATCAGGTAGCAGAGTAACTGAAGAAACCCCAGGGCTCGGGTTCTGACTGCACCACGCCTTTCCCCGCTGCCTTCACCGGCCTCCTTGTAGAAGCACAAACTGTCCGTTTAAGGCTGGGCTTCAAGACACGAAAAAGTGATCCAAGATCTCACAGACTCTTCACAGCCTAGCTCTGTATTCAGATCCCTAAAAGCGTGGCAGGTCCCCTTGGGCTGCAGGAACACCAGAGTCCCGTGGCTGTCCACTTGGAACCTTCCCACAGGCTGTCACCTTCCTGCAGGGCAGGGCTTCCAGCATCCCGGAGAGCGCCAGGGTCTGCTCTGTCCATTGACCTTGACCTCTGCTCCAGTCCTTCGCTTTGCCTGCATGTGTGTTGTGGTGTTTCCCTCCCCGCCTCCCGTGAACACACAAACACACTTCCTTGTCCAAGGCTGACAGCAAGTTTATGTTTGGATGCATTGGCTTTCGGTGTCTCTCATCACAGTTCAAGCTTTTGGTGAGATCCCCCGCTCATGTGCCCACCCCCCACCCCCCGGGCGGGCCAGCAGCCCAGGGTGTGAGTCACCCCGCAGTGGTTTATGCCACCACCACTGCAAACCAAACAAATTCCTTCCACGTTAGCCTTAAGGCTAAAAAAAGAAGACGCTCTCCAAAGGGGAGAGAGGTAATTTTGAAAGGAGCACCAGAAAGGAAATGAGACCTCTCGCCAGACTTCCTTCTCTCTCCTGAGGCGGAGGGGCTTTCCGAGGAAGGCACAGGCCCAGCCCAGGGCAGGAGCTCCTTGAATGCTGACAGGTGGTCGAGGTCAGAAACCCACGGCAACGAAGTGAAGCTTTGTCAAATACTGACTTCTGAACTGAGATGCTCCTTCCTAGAAGGATGGGGCTGAGAACAGAGGTGTGAAACACGAAGTTGCCCTGATGCCTGTTACAGCAGTGTGTCTGGCTGCACTCAGGGATGTGGCACTAGGTGGGCGACATCGCAGCAGGGGAAAGGCCAGACTCTGCTCGGAATGTGATGAGAACAAGGCCCTTAGAGGGGCCTGGTGGATGAGACATCACTAAGAGGGACTCCAAGGCGGGGGTTCTGGCTGACCTGACTTAGGGGGGCTCCTGGGGAAGGCAGGCTAAGGTGATCAGGCCAGTGTGTGCGGATTCCTGCTAAAATGACACAGGATCCTTGCCGCATCCAGGTCCTGCAGGCCCCACAGGGACAGGGCCCAGGATGAGGGCTCAGAGGACCCTGACTCCAGTTTGATCAAAGGCCATCTTTGTCAGGGCCTCGTGGGCTTTCTCCTTGAATCCTACCTGGAAACAGGATGTACACGGATGTACTTACAGTCATACCTCAGTATTCAAGTATTTTGAATCTCATTGAATTTGGCACTCGACGCATTTTGACATGATCCTTGTGACCTGGAACTCAATGTTTGGTATTCTGTGTGCTAGACTGAAGATGTCAGTGCGATCATCACCCAGCAGCCTTCCCAGCCAAAATGATGTGTTTGGCAATTGTCGCTTTGGATACCAGTTCTGTGTAAAGAGGTACTCAAGATGAAGTCATCCTGGACTTGGGGCGAGACAAACCCAATGACTCGTGTCTTTATAAGACACAAAGACACTTGGAGAGAAGGATGCCTGGCGACCACAGGACAGGGACAGAAGTGTCCACAAGCCACAGAGCATGAAGGATCACCAGCTCCCACCAGCAGCTGGGAGAGGGCCCTGGGCCTGATTCTCTGTCGGAGCCTCTGGGAAGCCCCAGCCTGACCCAGGCCTGCCTTCTGGGCTGCAGCCTCAGGAACTGGGAGGCAACACCATGCTGTGAAGACACTTAGTTGGCGGTGATTTGCTAAGAGAGCGCAGGACACGACACACAGGGTAATCACAGGCCTGGACCACAGTCGACCGCAGGGAGGATTCCAGAGTGCACAGAGCAGAGCCCACAGCCAAGGGCAGGGCCACACCACGGGGACAGTGTCACTCACCCCTCGGCTGGCCTCGAACACACCGCAGTCTGAAACAGAAACAGCAAGCGTTTTGGTGCAGGGATTGCAGGGTAGTGAAGATCTTTGCCCTGACCATGCAGTGGCTGAAACGCTTTTGCAGCAGAAAATGTATGTGGTAGCTTGACTGTTCCATCTTTCCAGAGTTAGAATATCCCAGCCTCCACCTACAGATGGGAGAGGCAGAGATTCTCAGGGGAGCAGCATTCAGGTGGGGTTTAGGGGAGACACTTCCCGGGTCCTCACCACACCATTTCCACTCTGCTGGGATGTGTCGCCACCACGTTTGCAAGGAAAATAGCAGATAAGGAGGACTCCTTGGGAGGCTCTGGCTGGCAGCTCCTTCGCTAGCAGCCCCACCTCAGGTGAGTGTGCAAGGCTGGTGGGCGAGTCTGCTGCCCTCTGGAAGGTGCAGAGCTGGGTGACTCTGAGAAAGACACGCAGCTTTGCTCTTGGGAAAGAGCTAACACTGCGGGCTTTGTGACCTTTTGTTGAGGCATGAAAAAAGTTCTGGAAATGTCCACCCCAGGGCCATCTAATCCTCTTCAACACCACGAGTGTCCTCGATTTCCTCATTGAGCTGAGAGTGAAAATGTTTCCCCCTACTTGCCTCTAAGGAATCTCACAGAGGTTTGAAAAATAATAATAAGAAGAAAAGCTTCAGCCCAGCACCCTGAGCCCGCCCGATATGACCAGAGACAAGCCACCGCTGTTCCTCGGTTTCCTTTCTGGAGAGGGGTACGAGATCGATTTCAGCAGTGGCGGCCACAGCAGCATTTGCTTTGGAGGTTGCATGAGAAAAGAAAGGCGGCCTGGATCCGTGGGCGGGCTCGGGACACTTGCCCGGCAGAAGTTCCCCTTCGGTCAAAAGGGAAGTCAATTGTTAACCAGGCCCAGAGTGATAAACAGGGATGCGTTTTAATAAATAACTCACACAGAAGCTTAGAGGCTGGGAAAGACAGGGGGAAAAAATACGCTCCCTTTACCCTCTTAAAGAAAAACACTAGAAAGCCCTACAACACAACAGCTCGTTACCAGCTCTCCATAGAGGATTAACAGGCACTGGGCAGCAAAGCTTCTGGAGGGCTGGCATTCCAGAGAAGCTCTTGGGGGTCTCTGGAAGGAGGATGTTTAATCCCTGAATGTCCGCCCCCGGGCACACGGCTGGGGCTTTGGAGGCCGCCCTGCTCCATGTGTGCACCAGCCTTGCACGCTCATCCACCAGCCTGCACACTCACCCACCAGCCTTGCACCCTGGAGACAGACTGGTGTGAAGGGAGAGACTCTGCACATTCCAAGCTGATTCCAGGCTTCTTAGGTTTCCTGCGAGTGGATTCAATGCCCCCTTGCCAGGATTTGTAAATGTCTACTGCCTGGCTGCCACTTATCTCCGTGTATTTGCTTGTTAATTTATCCCTAGTTCACCCCACTGGGGATGGCGGTGCACAGGTTCCCTGGAAACAGAGATCCCCACTTCCAGCAAGGAGCAGGGAGCTCAGGAGAGTGGGTTGGGGGTGACTGGGGGCTTGAAAAGGCTCCTGAAGTCCCGCGTAGAGGGTTCTGGCTCTGTTAACAGGGCATTTCAGCAGCGCCTGGCCCAGGCTCCTGGCCCTCTGTCTCTCTTAGTTTTGGCCTAATGCCAATTAACGTCAGACACGTTGCCCAGTGGGCTCCAGAAAGAAGGCCCCCCATAGAAAATGGGGAAGAGGGGCCCGCAGCCCATGGGTAGAATTCCTTTTAACCAGACAGGTGAGAGCCAGAGCACACTGTGAAACAGTCATGACAGAGACCGCACCACCAGCTCTTCCGACAGCAGCATTCTGGGCCCCCCAGCCCACTAGTCACTAAAAACTCACTTTGTGTTTCCTCAAGGCAGTGGCGAACTTAGAAGTGTTTTTTGGCTAAAAACAGTGACCTTTCATTGGTCCTAGGTAACTAAAAGCAGAGCAAAGCATGACCTTCATTCTGTGAAACTCTGGGTCAAAGCCTTCTGGGGTCTCCGTGCAGACTTGTTTGTTATTTAAGACATGTTGTCTCTTAGCCCTGAGTCTACCCAGCCTATCTTGACTGAGGACACGGGATAAGAGGCTCACAGGGATGTTCAGGCGCTCCCAGAAGCCTCCAGCCACCACAGGGGCGATGATTTCATGGGAACAGAATGACCCATCGAGGTATGAGGATTCCAGAGCTGTGAAACTGGGCAGAGATAAAGATCAACCAGACCTCAGGGCCACCTACGCTTTCGAAGCTGGACCCGCCTTCCGGGAGGGCCGGTCCGAAACCCTGTACCAGAGCGTGCCCCTCCCGTGCTCCACTTGGAGTCTTTTCCTATCTTCCCTCCAACTTCCCAACTGAAGAGTTTTTCTTTCATTGTGTGCTGTAGTTTGGATTTCTTCCATTTCTACTAAAGCAAGGACCGTGGTAACTGGTGACATCGTCGAAGCACTTGTGCCTCAAGATCCAGCTGCAGGACAGTCACCCCAACCTGTTCAGTCTCCATACCTGCATCCCCAAAGATGAGCTGATCCCCTCCCTTCAAAGCAGCTTCAAACAAAAGAAATCTGCTCTTCGCAGTAAATGTCCTGAGGACGGAGGGAATTTTGAGTTTTGTGTTAAAGATCATTGGTTGTTGCAGTCATTTGCTTGACATCTTTCTCAGGAGGAAATACATGGAGCTGTGTAAGAGGAGACAAACATCTTCCTGGTTTCTGAGTATATCTTTAGCTCGAGCCTCTGTAGGCTGAAATGACAGCGGCTTCAAGGATGAGGACATTTCAATCGTAAATGCAGGGGAGGGAGTGGGGCCGGGAACAAAGCTGGGAGGGATGAGTGGAATCGGATGTGTGCACTGCACTCAGATTGGGGTGAACGGCTAATAGCCAGGTGTCTGAGCCATTTCCAGTATCCCCAGAGAAGACCCAATGACCTCAGAATCTTCCTTTCAGTGCTGGCTCCAGAGGGAGGTGTCTGGGGAAGAGAAGCTGCGGTCTTGGGTGAAGGACTGGAGAAGCATTCTGCCAAAGTTCCTTCTTCACAGACTGTCATATACTTGGGTTTTATATTTGATAAGTGTAATTGTTGAAATAGGAGGATGTCATATTCCGTAAGATCCGTACTTTTACTTTTCTAACGCATATAAAGGTAGTTAAAGTTCTCTAGGTGATTGTTCACTGGCCGGATCTGAATAGAGCTGAGTGATAAATGACCACGCTGCCCTCTGGATAACAGGCATGCAAACACTGGAGCCGGCTGCTCCTTTGCGTCCCATCCACTGCCCTCTCTGCTGATTGGCTCTGGGGCCACCTCTGATAAGAGGGGCCTGTGGCCGGGCTGCAGAGGTCCTCAGGGTAGCTAAAAGCAGGGCAAAACTGGGCATTGCTGTCCTCATCTCATACTTATCCCCTTTATTATTCTTCAGATGTAGGGTCAGATTCTGGCTCTGCTCTGATGTGAGCATGTCACTTAAGGCGTGTCTGTCACAGAACTAGTAGGACAATGCTTGTTAGCTCTCAGTTTACCTAACTTATCTTATCCCCCAAGACTTGCAGGGAGATTCTACTGCCAGTGTTTACAGGGGTTTTGTTCAAGAGGCCCCTGCAGTGCTGCCCAGAAGCCTCAAACATTGTCCTCAATCTGCAATCACTTTGGATTCCAGACACCCATAAGATATCTGGAGCCGGCTGGCGCACACATGTAATCCTAACAGTTGGGAGGCTGAGGCAGGAGGATTGCCATGAGTTCAGGGCCAGCCTGGGATATACAGTGAGTTCAAGGTCAGCCTAAACTACAGAGCAAGGCCCTGTCTCAAAACAAACAAACAAACAAAAAACCTGATATTTTCTGAATACACAAATGTATAATTCAATCGTATTTCGTAAATTTCCAGAGTTGGGCAACCATTCTCAAATTCAATTCTGGAACATTTCCTGGGCCGAGGATGACAGTCAGTGGTAAATTACTTGCCTAGCATATGTGAGGCCTTGGGTTCAATCCCCAGCACTGCAAACAAACAAATGAAACACAAAAGAACATTTCCATCACTCAGAAAGATTCCTGATACCTCTTTCAGTCAGTTCCCATTTCACTCCACCCCCAGGCAAGCTCTCTGCTTGCTGTCCTTGTAGATTTGTCCTTTATGGACCCAATGTGATGGGATCTAGTGCCCCGTGGACCCCCTCAGGTCTCCATCAGCTCCTTCTTCCTGCCCACCACTGGGGCCTCTCCCAGGTCCAAGCACATACCAGACCCCCCTTCCAGTCAGCACTCATACAACAAAGCTCTCTGGGGCTCTCAGCCAAGGGCTCCCGTCCTCCTCAGCTCTGCAAAGGGTCCCCGAGCTCTGCTGACTCCCACACCTCTCTACTGCTTTCTTCCTGAGCACTGATTTGTCAGAAGCCACAGCTGTGTTGTCTGCCTGCCTCTTTCCTACCACAACCTGTAAGACAGGGTCTCCTTTCTTTCTTTTCTTTGGTACGGGGGATTGAACTCAGGTCCTTGCGCTTGTGAGGCAAGTGGCAGAACCACTGAGCTAAATCCCCGGCCCCAGGGTCTGCTTTCTTCCGTCTTTATTTTATCATCCTGTGTTCAGCATAATGCTGGCCTAATTCAAAGACTACTGAAGGTGTGGGACTTGGGTATGAGACATTCTGCAAGAAAAGTGCCAAACCGGAAGAATGAAGAGGTTGGAACCCTTAATGCTCTGGCCCAACATGGCGGCACCAAAGAGAGCAGGGCACGGGAGAAATTTCCGCAGGGGCGTGAAGAGCTTCATATGAGTAGGCGGCAACTCTGCCAGTGTGGTGGACAGCTGGCCAGAAGCAGGAGACAGAGGACAAGGACACAGACTCAAGAGTGTCCACAGAAGCCAGGAGAGCAGGTGTGTTTCCACAGGGCACAGGGATAGAGGGAAAAATGAAACCACCCAGAGAACAGATGGACGCCAACAGCACCGAAAAGGACAGAGGCAAGGCCACTCCTGGGGGGTGGCACATCAGGCCCCACGTCCTCCGTGCAAGGGCAAGCCCCTGACCCTGTAATCCTACTCCCGACCCCCCGTCTTCGTTCAGCCCAAAACTTCTCAGATGACCTAAGAGCTAGAAGGGGCTTGTGAGGCTCTGTGTCCAGGGCTCTTTTTTCCAGATGGCAAACAGCAGGGCAGGCCTGGCCCTGGTTAGTACAGAGATGCGTCTAGAGTGGATCTGACTTTCCGGCCCAGCAGAATCTACAGCCCAATCTGTTAACCTCTGAATTAGAACAGGCGTGTTCTGAGTGTGGTGAATACCTGTCTGTTGCCTGCAAGGTTCATTCCTGTGCAGTTTCCTAGCAGTCTCTGGGGAAAGGACAGAATGGCTGGAAATTATTCCAGGATGGAAACTACATCTTGAGGAATCAGCTAAACTAAGAGAAGAACCTAACAGGGTCTATAAGCTATCATCAGACACCACATGTGAGAAATGGGCACCTTCTGGGTGGCTGACAATGAACCAACCTTGCTGGTGAGCTAGCATCTGAGAGATTAGTGACCTTGGTTTGTCACTTCTTGTGTGATGCCCTGAGCTAAAAGCATCTGAAATTGTTAGCTGAAATATGACAAAGTTGTATATAAATTGCATTAATAAGCATAAAATATATAATTGAATTAACAGACAAGACACCCTTGGGTGCTAGAAACAAAGAGGAAAGGAGAAGCCAGGGCAAGATAGTGTGAGTCAGCTTTGCCACCTGGGGCAGGAGCAGGAGGAGGAGTTTCCTGACTCAGGGCCCTGGAGGAGCCACTGTCCACACCCACTCGAAGGCAGGAGCAGAGGGTTGGGGCAGAGTTTGAACTGCAACCATTCCATAAAGCCAAGAGCTCTGGACCTCCATACAGAGGAAACAAAGACATCTACCACCCAGGAGCCTCTCTGCCCAGGGCCCTGACAAGGAAAACTACAAGTCCGGATTTATGTTATTTGTGTTGCTCAGCAATTGATCCTGAGTTGATCATATCCTTGTAGCAACTCCAAACCTTGAGATAACAGCATTATATGAAAGACTAGAAAGCGAGTAGGCTTAGAGTTATGGAAGAAATTTTAAAGGAGAAACAAAAACACCAGGAACACGCACGGTGGACCCAGGATGGCCCCATGATGGAACAGCAAGTAATGAAAACAAAACAGGACAGCAGCAACAAAAAAAACTAATGGAAACTTGAAAGGTAGTTTGAATCAAGGGTAGGATGAATAGATTCAGTTAGATTCTCTTTAGTTTGTGAGCAAAACCCTCCATTTTTTTTGGTACCAGGGATCGAACTTGGGTCCTTGTGCTTGTGCAGCAGGTGGTGAAACCACTGAGCTAAATCCCAGGCCCCCTCCTTCATTTTTTTGATTTCATAAAACATCTCATTTTTTAAAAAAACACCCAAATGCTAGACGTTGTACTGTGTTGAATAATGTCCTCTCCAAATTCACATCTACCTGGAACTTCAGGACACGAGCTCTGTACAGAGGCTCACTCCAGATGTCACCAAGTTAAGACAAGAGAAAACTGGATCAGAGGGGACCTGAACCCAGGGACAGGTGTCCTTGTGTGAAGGCTTGTGAGACACGGAGAGCGACACAGGGACCTGGGGCAGAAAGCTGAAGGAGGAAGCCCTGTGTTGACACAGGAGACTGGAGCCAAGCAGCTGCAAGAAAAGGAAGGTCCTGGATGCAGAAACCAATGTGAGCCAAGATGCTTAGACCCTACAGAGGGAGCAAGGTCCTGTAGACACCTGATTTTAGACCTTTAAACTTCAAAATTCTGAGAAAAAGAGACAACCTACAATGTGGGAAAAAATTTCTACCAGCTGTTCCTCAGAAAAAGGACTACTATCTAGAATATATAAAGAACTTAAAAAAATCAGACCCTCCCCAAATAAATATAATAAATATCAGACCCCCAGTTCAAAAATGGGCATCTGAAATGAACAGATATTTCTCAGACAAAGAAGGGCAAGCAGCAAATAAATACATGAAAAAATGGTCAACATCTCTGGTCATTCAAGAGATGCAGATGAAAACAACACTGAAATTCCACCTCACCCCAGAAAGAATGGCTGCTACCAAAAAATCATGGAACAACAAATGCTGGTGGGGGTGTGGGGAGAAAGGAACCCTGCTCCATTGCTGGTGGGAGTGCAGACTGGTCCAACCACTGTGGAAATCAGTATGGAAATACCTCAAAGAACTAGGACTAGAGGTCCCATTTGACCCACCTATTCCCCTGCTGGGTATCTTCCCAAAAGAATTAAAAGAATCATGCCACAGTGATATATGCACACCCATATTTATAGTGGCACAATTTGTAGTAGCTAAAACTTGGAAACAGCCCAGCTACCCATCAACTGGAGACTAAAGATGTGTGTGTGGTTTTTTTTTTTATAAAATGGAGTACTACTCAGCCATAAAGAATGAGAAACTAGAGGCATTTATAGCTAAATGGTTGCACACTGAGGACATAGTCTTAAATGAAATAAATAGGACACATATGTAAATACTGAATGATTTCTCTGATGTGAAAAACTAAGAGTGTAAATAAGGATTAAAATGTATAACTGATAATGTGAAATAGGAAGAAAAGATCTGAAGGAGTGGGGAAGTGGGAGGGGTAGGGGAAAGGAAAGAAGGGAAAGGAAAAAATATGAGAAAAGGAAAAAATGGAAACAAAGTCTTTGCAAATAGGGAAGGGTGGTGAGGGTGGAGGGAGGGCAGGGGGATGGGGAAAAAATAAGAACCAAGGTACATCATGTAAAGGTACAAGATCCCAATGATGGATGTAACTGTATTGTATACCTAAATTGTACCAATAAACTTAATGGGGAAAAATTGTGAGAAAATAAAACACTGTTGTTCTTGCTAAGGCAACTAGATTGTGATACTTTATTATTAGCATGTAAGAAATTAAGAATAAGAGGCCAGGCATGGTGGCACATGCCTGTCGTCCCAGCCCTCAGGAAGCCGAGGCAGGAGGATTGCTTTGAGTTTGAGGCCAGCCTGGGCTCCAAAGTAAGAATCTGTCTCAAAAACAAAAAGAAAGAAAGAAAGAAATGAAAAAGGAACTAAGAATAAGAATTCAGAGGGAAGGGCCGGGGATTTAGCTCAGGGGTTTCGCTGCATGCTGTGCAAGCACAAGGACCTGAGTTCTATCCCCGGTACCAAAAAACAAAAAAAAAAACAAAAAGAATTCAGAGGGAAGAAATGGAGAGAATTGAAGTAATGCAGTATCTGAATCTGAAAGTTTGCAACTCCAAATCAGATGAAAGATGAGAATCCTTAAATTTCACGTTACAAATTCAGTGCTTAAAAATAGAAGATTCTTAGTTAAGTTTGAATTTTAGATAATCACAAAATTTTTTTCATTGAAATAGTTTCTACACAACATTTTGGTCATAAAGATTCTCCTTGTTTAACGACTGAGCTACATTCCCACTGCTAAATGAATTAGTCACTAAATAAGGAATTGTACATAGTATGCACATTACAATATTTAGCATAAAGAAATGGTCAAAGGAAACTCCAACTTGATGACTTTTATTTGCAAAACTCATACTTGCAGAACTGTAATGTGCAACAGAACATAAAACTACAGCACTGTATTATACAATCAGCAAAAATTACAGTACTGGATAAACAAGGTTTACTGCACAAAAAAAGACATTGAGGTTCTATAAACAAGATGTATAGAACTGTACAAAACAACAACAAAAAAAAGAAGAGTCATAAGTCTGAGTGGCAGGTCATAAGTCTGAACAGTCAGTAACCAGGTAGGTCCTTAAATGAGGGATATCTGTACTTACCTGAAATTTAAATGTTACTGGGGTTCTTGTATTTTATCTGGCAACTCTACTCAAATTGAACATTCACAGAGAGTCCTGATGAGGTTAAATTAAAGTAAATTTATGCTTAAACAAATCACTCTGAAATTGCTGTGCAATAATAATAAAGACAAAGCTCTTAAAAGCAATGACCTGACCTAAACAGTGGGCTGACAGCCGATTTCTCTTTACTGACAACAGAAGCCAAAGAATAATGGAATTACATACTCAAATGTCCAAAGACGGGCTGTCAGTTTAAATACATTTAGATAAATCATCATTCAAGGGCAAGGACAAAATAAAATATTTTGTCATCAAGGCAGAGGATCTCTCATTCACAGACCTTCACTTGAAGGATTATTAATTGACGTCCTAGGAAGTAATGGCAAGGAGAGAAATTGATATGCAAGTGGTTAAATTTGAATATTGCAGCAGACAGCCTTCAAAATGCCCTCGGTGAACTCAGCCTCTTGATATTTAAGCCTAAGCACAACACTCCAAGGGTGGCAGGACCTGGTGACCTGCTTCTAACAAGTACGGTGCAGCAAAGTAATGGGATGTCACTTTAAGGTTAGAGGATAAAAAAGCAATGGCTCCCACCTGCGGTCTCTCTTCCATCTCACATGTTGTGTTGCTTCCCATGGAGAGGCTCACACTGCACGAGGAAGAACTGAGGCCTCAGTCCAGCAGCTTGTGAGTCTGTCAAAGGAGGCAGGCGTGAGCTTGGGCTGCTGAGAACTGAGATGGTGCCGCCCTGGTGGATAGAGTGGCTGCAGCCCCATGAGAGGCCCTGACCACCCACTAAGCTGCTTTAAGCTGCCAAGTATTGGACTAATGTGTTGTCCTGCAAGAAGAAATAATGCAAGTAAAGAACAACAGGAATGGCAACTCTCAGGGCAACTAAAGTAAGACATCAAGGGCTGGGGATTTAGCTCAGTGGTTTCGCTGCCTGCTGTGGAAGCACAAGGACCTGAGTTCAATCCCTGGTATCAAAAATAAAATAAAATAGTAAAATAAAATAAGACAGCATGAGATGTAAAATAACGAAAGGGGAGAAGCCAGCAAGCAACTGGCACTCACGTGTTCCAGGCTCCTATGCCACGGATGAGGGTGGGGATACTGATCCATCCTAAAGTTTGTTAAGCAAAAGTTTATATTTAAACTTTAAGAAAAATTAGTGAGGGAATAAAAATACAATTTCCAAACCAGTGGAAATGGGGTAAAAAACCAAAGAAACCCACTAAGAGGAAGGAGAAAAACAGAAGTAAGAAAAAAAGTATAGTGATAAAAATGATATAGTGATGCATGCCTATAATTCCAGCACTCTGGGAGGCTGAGGCAGGAGAATCACAAGCTCTAGCCCAGCCTGGGTGATTTAGTGTCTTTGTAGAACCATGTGGCAAAATAAAAATACTATAAATAAACAAATAAGTAAGTAAAAAGGCTGGGGATATGGTTCAATGCAAATACCTACCACAGCAGAAAGAAAGAAAAAGCAGAGTAAAGGGGATGAATAAATTATGAGAAAGTAATACAAATAAAAGTTATTGTAATAAATATGAATAAAGTTATCTGAATAGTTAAGCACACATTTTCTCATATCACATAAATTCTTGAGTTTGTCATTTCCTCCTTTGCAGCACTCAAAAGAACTTCTAAAATACAATCTGCTCATGAACTGTATTGTTTTGAGGAGACAGCATGCCGGCATAAATCAAAACTAATGATATAATTAAATTTGCTACAGCCAATTTGAAGCTTGGGCTCACGGACAGTGAACTGTGTTCGAGGTCTAGAGCTGGATGCAGCATTCTACTCTGTGACCTTGCATCTTAGTTTTTCATTTGCAGAAAGGAGGGTAATCATAGCCTTAACCTCTTCTCTTGGAATTTCTGACGCTTCCAAAAGGGGAGCTACACCGCGAAGTTCCACACAGAAATCTAAGCCACGCAATCCACAAAACAATCTGGTCGTTCATTGTTAGATCTAAAAATCAATCTTTTCAGTCTCAGTGCTACTTGCTATTCAACACCACCCTGGCCATCTCAGGTACCCTAGAACCACTTTTAATTCAATGCTGTTTTCATCTTTTTCTACCAAACAGCTGCAGGAATTTGCAGTCCAATACTCCAGCTTCCAGTTCTTGGTGGTTCTGTTTCATTCATCCTTTATTAACCTGTCCACAGAGCAGGCAAGCTCCATGGAGGAAGATGCTGAGTGTAAGAAGGCGCCAGGTCTTTGCACACCCAGACCCCATCACTCAGGCCCGACACTGGGGGACCTTCTGTCTCCAAGCCCTGTGCTCCTTACCAGCAGCCTGAACATTCCAGGCTGTGCATAAGATCGTCAGAGACACTGAAAACCTGATCAGCTTGTTTATCCACAGTGAGAGCCTCAGCACATCCTAAATTCTCCCAGACTTTCCCCTTTCCTTTAACTGGCCCCATTCCTCTGAGAGCTCACCAAGGCAAACTCGTTTGGCAGCTTCCCTCACACAGCCCGAAGCAGCTCACACCTCGGCAGGGACTCCAGGCTCCATCACAGAGAAATTCAACCACAAGGAGGAGAAGGAGGAGGGGGAGGAGGAGGAGAAGGAGCAGCACTAGTCGGTGGGCCAGTGCCTGCCAAAGCGGGGGAAGCTTTGCATGGCCTCCACAAGGACCTGCAGGTGCAGGTGGGCCTCAGAGCTCCCATATTCAGGCAGGGCAGGTGGGCCAAAACTCAGATTCCATTTCACCCTTGTTCCATTTTTTTTTTTCCAGTAGTGAGCAAATTAGCCAGAACTACCACCAAAATCCTCTGATGAGAGGCTACAATGGTCCATTCTCAGCTTGCTACATACAAATATTCTCCAAATTTACCACGTGTATATAAAGCTGAACATATATGTAAAACTTCATGAGTGAGCGCACACACACACATATTTGAGGGTTTTGCCTTTATATTTAATCGAACTTGCAACTAGCTTATGAATCCCAAAATTCCTATCAGTTTTTAAAGGACATCCTATCTTTTAGAGAACTTGAGGCTTTCTATTTCTTTAAAATAAATAGATTTAAACTAGTTAGTTATGGGGCATATTCATTAATAGGGTTTTAAATGTGTAATAGCAGAAATAATAAAAAATAGAGCTCCCTAATGCATATGTAAATATATATGCTGGAGTTACTAGTCAAAGGTTGAACTCCATTACAGGAACCCTTTAGAACTTAGAAATGTAGTTCTCCAGTTGTACAATAAAACATTAAAACAAATCTGATGGATGGGAACAGATTCCCAACAAGCCACCTAGAGGGACAAATGGCCTAGAAGTCACTGTAGCTTCAAAAGGGGTTAATATGGCCAAGGAAGGCTTTGAATGGACTTTGGGCTTGAATTGCCCCCTCCCTACATAGCCCAGGAGGGAATTCTTCCCACTGGATCCACCTGCAACTGCAGGTGTTCTCACAAGCGGTTCGGTATGCGTCAATTCTGGGCCCTGAGGACACAGAGTTCTTGAGGCTACAGGTTCAGGGACAAATCTGGATGCCAGTTACTTCATTCAACATGTGGGGCCCAGCCTTGGCCAGCAGCTCCTCCCCAGATGCCACCCGTCCATGGAGTCTGGATGACATCCTAGGGTCCCCTAACTTCTACCCATCCCCTTAATGACAATGACATGGCTCCAGACTGTTGTCCGGGCCCCTCTGCATAGCTCCACTTGCTAGGTCATTCCTCTGCCACTTTGCACTGTGATGCCCTGGAGGTCACAGTAGGGACAACCCTGAGCCAGCTGGGTGTGGCCTCACAGACCCCGGGGCTGCTTTCTTGTTTCAGATTGATCCTGGGGGTTTGCTTCTCCTCCACAGCCCTCCACCTGTCACCACAGTCCCTTGTACCAAACTAGGACTATCCCCACCTCCAAAAGGCTTCCTTTCCAAGCGGCCAACTCTCTGGGTACACCCTATCCTCCAAACTGGGAATGCTGTGTGAGGCATGGAATCCATGCTGTCAGGTCACCCAGTAACCCTAAACCCTACTCAGTGACCTAGAGGAGAGGTAAGGCATTCACGCTGGCTGAGGCGAAAAGGAGACACAGGCTTTTAGAAGGGGACACAGAAGATAACAGTATAAGGAGACAGATGCATGGAGAGAGAGATCCAGACGCTACCCAGATGTGCCCAGTGGTGCAGACTCCTTGGACAGCAACTGTTGCCGTGGAGACGGGATCCTGGATGGGTTTTCAGGTTCTGGTGCACAACAAAGAATTGCACACTGTATAGGACAATAAGGGAAGAGCAGCAAAGTTTAATGAAGTTTAATTAGCTGATGGTATGTTCAAAATGAGTAGGCTGCGCCAGCAGAAAGGAAAATGGCGCCTGTGCTGAATATGTTGGGTTTAAGAGTTTTAGGTGTTGCCCTGGGCCTAGGGCGCCTCCCATTGGGTCTTCAGGGCGTGATTGACAGCATGACTGACAGGGTGCTGAGGCAGAAAGGTTACTACAGATCACACCCCAGAGTCTGGCAGGCTTGGGTCTGGGCTTGAGACTTCAGAATGTTCCAGGACGCCCCAGGGATCTTTGTTTTTTTATCTCTGCCTTCGGGTAGGAGGCCTCAGGACAAAGGCCAAGGGCTAGTCCTAGGCAAGGCCCAGGTTCAGCTGGGTGGGAGGGAGTTGCCCGTTGTACTATCTGTATTAGTGCCTCTTCCCGGGAGCTTTCCAGGTGCTGGGCTTGGAGCGTCCTTCCCCACTCTTGCCATTTGCAGGGGATGCACAGCCCGTTGATTTGCACCGGCTGTGGCCTCCTCCAGGGTACCAGGCCAGGTTCATCCTTGCAAGGCAAACGCCAGGGGCGATGCTTGGAGCACAGAGGTGAGCATCAGAAGGGTATTTGAGCAGATGGTGCAGGAATCAGCTATTCCTTCCTTCAGACTCTCTCGCCCTCATTCCCGCAGGACCCCCTCATCTCTGACTTCCCCTCCCTGGGGGCCAGGGAGGGAGGTTCAGAGCACCCACCCGGACCTTTCCCGGGACCACAAAGCACTTGGGTCCACAGAGGCGGCTCACGCAGTTTCCTGAGCAGCACTTGTCCTCAACCTCTCTGCCCTCATCGCTAAATCCTAAAGTTTCAGCCTAAGTTTCAGTGCTAGGGAAGTGCTGTCCATTTGACTGAATTTCTAAAGTTCACCATTCATTTTTCAGGTCCCCAAACAATTAGGCAAACACGTGTTCACATTACCTATGGTCCTCAAGGAAAAATTCTTCTCAAATATTATTAAAAATATTCTTCCTGATGAATAATCACTCACTTTTTCTTTCCCCTTCTCGTGATTGTTGACTGCACTCAGTGTTTGCCAAAGGCGCAGGTGGGAGCTGTTCCTTGCATCCACAGAAGGTTTATTGTTCGAAGGCACATTGGGTGGGCAGGTGAGGGCTGAGGGCACAGAGCAGCCATATCGCTGCAGTTTCTGGGAGTGGGCGGAGAACAGGCAGAAGGGGCACACTGAGCCCCCAAGCCAGATCTGGGGACACGCAGCCCTCAGGCGACCATGTGCAGCTGTCTGCAAAGCCTGCTGAGAGCCTGCCTTGGGAAGGGCGGGAAGCGAAAGGTTTTCATTTTCAGAACAAACTTCCTCTCCTCCATGTCCACACGCATTTCTAAAATCTTCTGTGGCACAATGGATAGAAACCGTCACGACAAAAATAAAGCCGAGCCACACCCATAAAACACAGGTAAGGACTGATGCCAACTAACTGAAGCGGCTGCTTTGGTCTGCAATGGCTGCTGCAAGCAAGGGCCACTAGATCAGTGGTCTAAAGGGCAGGTTTGTCATCTGACAGCTGTGGAGGCTAGAAACCTGACAAGGATCTCACGGGGACAGAACCAAGAGGCTGGCCTGGCCCTGCCCCTCTGGATTCTTCTGGGGGCTGTTTTGTATCGTTTCCAACTTTCAAATTCTGTGAATTCCTCTGTCTCCAGAGCCAGCAGAAGGTCATCTCTTCATCTTGAAGTCACTGTTAGTAACTTTAACTCTATTCCCAATCTTAATTCCCCTTGTCCATGGAACACTGGTGTTCACAGGTTTGGGGACTGAAGTGGGAATGTTTCAGGGAGCTATTGTTCTGCCTATCCCTGGTGGCCGCTTTTCCCCATCCCTGCCTGGGGCCAGGTAGCATGTGCCACTGTGGCACAATGGCAAGGAAGATGCTTGGACTCAAATCCTGACTTTGCTGCTTGCTCCTTGGCCAAACACGGCCTCCTCTCTGGGTGTTGGTCTGGATCCCTGAGCTTGGGTGCTGGTAGTTCATCCTGAACGTGACTCCAGGAAGTGCTGTGTGAGGCAGGGACATCCATGAAGGAAGAAAGCTGAGAAGCAATAAGCAGGGCTCCCTGGGCACAGTGGCGCTCAGCCTTGCAGGTGCCCCTGAGAGATGCTGGGTAGAAGACGCTCCTCAGAAAGCTCGCACGAACCAAGGGGAGTCTCCTCTGCCCCCACTGCCACCTGCCATGATGGGGGTTCCTCCTCTGGCCCTGGCTCCTCCCCCCGGTCCTGCTCCCTGGGACAGAGCAAGGAAGCCACCCTGCCAGCAGGTGGCTCCAGGCGGGGCCAACCCCACAGGGCCCTGCAAGCAACTGCCACCTTCTCTGAGCTGACGAGGAGGATCACTAATCCCAGAACCCCAAATCCAGCCTGTGCCGAAACCAGAAGCTTTTTGAGAGCCCGAATGATGATGCCTCTCGGGGAAAATTCTGCACCTGGATTCTGGAGATGGGTCACAGTCCACATGCAGGTACACTAAAACCTCTGCAAGAAATCACCTTCAGCTCTGTGTATCATGTGCATGTGAAGCATACATGATTTCAAGCCTAGACTCAGGTACCTTCCCCAACATATCTCATTATGTATGTGTAAGAATTCCAGAACTGTGAAAAAAAGAGAGCAAAATCCCTTCTGGTCCCGACCATCTGGAGTAAGGGGCACTGAGCCTGCACGTACCCTCATCTGGGTTGGGGGCAGCAGGAGTGGACTGATTAGCATTGCTGTCAGTGTAGCCTTGGCACCTGAGACCCTAAGCTGTGGTTGTTTCCCTGACTCTGGGCTGTGGTAGCCAGAGAAGTGGCTCTCCGCCCTTTACAGTGTCCTCCCTGTGACCAGGGGAGTTCGTTCATCTCCCTACGTGAGAATCAGGCACAGAGTGGAAAGTTAAGTCATTGTGTGGACGCAGCCAGCTCCAGGCATAGGAGACAGAGAGGCAGATGGCACCAGCGTCCTGCCAGCTGAGGGTGCTGCGGGCAGGCCAGGGTGGGACCATCAGGACAGTCGGGGGCTTCTCCCAGCAAGTCAGGCTGCTCGAGAGCTGAAAACAGAGGCAGGCCCCTGAGAACAAAAGGAGCTACAGAGCATTCGGGACACCAGCAGCAGCATGTGCAGAGGCCCTGGGGGAGGAAGGAGCCGGGTGCATCCAAGGACCTGCCTCAAGGAGAGGGTAGTGTCCCTGTCCATCAGAGAGCTCAAACTTGCAGTCCCTCTGCCTCGGCCGCTAGCGTGCTGAGATGGCAGATGTGCCAGCATCTGTCGGACAGCGACCGAGTGTGGGGAGACCCTGCCCGGGCACAGAGTCCCCCAAGGGGGACTGCACATACAGTCGTGTTTGACCCAGGCCACAGCCTGGCAGCCTGGGTGTGGTCCTTCCTGTGGATCCATTTGGTTCTACTCAGATGGGCTCCAACCAAGTCTACCCCTTGCCTGAGCAGTCAGCACTGCGACGCAGATCCTGCTGGACTTTCGAGATCCTGTCAGCCAGACAGCAAGGTGAGGCTGCTGTCTGGAAAGGCCCCACAGGCCAGAGGGGAGGGAAGTCCCAGGGAAACCCGTGCAGCCTGCAGCTCCCCAAGAACTCCCTGGGTCCTCCGATGTGCTCTGAGGATGAAGCAGGAAGTTTTGGCCTTCTCCCTGCTGCTGTGGACCGTGTGGCTGACAGTGTCCATGTCCCCGCCTTCGTGTGTTAAACCCCACTCTCCGACGTGCTGGTGTCTGGGCCTTCAGAAGATCATCAGGTTGGTGCTCACATGGAAGTGGGGTCCCCGTGGCGGAAGTGGGATCCTTACAAGAACAGGAAGAAGCGCCCCTGCTCCCACTCTGTTCCCCCGTGAGGACACTGGGGACCCAGGGAGAGGCCCTCACCAGGAGCCCTCTGCAGCGCCCGTGTCTTGGGATTTCCCAGCCTCTGAAGAAAGAAGAAGTGCAATTCTGTTGCTTAAGCCGCCATGTCTGTGGAGCCCGAGCTGACGGCCAAGGGTGGACATGGACGTCTCCCAGGACCATCCTGACGGAGGGTGACACTGCTGGAGAGGCTGCTTCTGAAAGGGCTTGGTGCTAGAGGTCTAGGGCCTCTGAGACCATCAGGCTGGGCTCCTCCCAGTGGTCCCCACACCCAGACCCCCACCCCGATAGCAGGGCTCTCTTCCCATCAGTTCTCTCCAGCTCCCCTTGGCCCTGATCTTCCAAGATGCCTACCTGGGAAAGGACAGGGGCGGAAGCTGGCAGTGAGTACCAGGCACCGTGCCAGCCCCACACCTGCAGGGGACTGCCAGCCCCTGCACAACGCCCTTCGTACTCCACACTGTCAGTGGTCACCTGCCACAGTCCTGGGTGCCCCGCATGAGTGGCGTCCACTGCAGTCACACAGGGCCTGAGCATGTTGGGAACGCAGCTTCCTCATGAACAAGAACAGCAGCACCCAGCTTCCTGAGAAAGGTCCTTTAACAACTTCCCAGTGTTCCCTATCCCCAGTCCCACCCAGATGGACTGCAAGGTCCTGTCAGTCTGCACCCTAAGTAGCAAGCCTTGGGGAGACCCTGAAAGTGAGCAGGGCACACTGACCTGCAGCACCTTGTGCACTCACTTCCCACATTTTCAGCTGCACATCTTGGATAAAACTCCTTTATTTCCATCCAAAGCAGCCCAGGGGTCACAGGTCAGAAGTCGGCCCAGACCTCTCCATGTGGCCTGCAGGAGCCTCTCCCCAGCCTCCCATAGGAAGTCATCTGCTGATGTCTGTGCAGTCAGGAGCGGAGAGAAGCCCACCCTGCAGGCAGCCTCGAGTCCCACCATCCTGCCCTCTGGGGAGGGGGATTCTACTTCTTCTCCCTGCCACATGCTGCCACCTGTAGCTTCTGCACCATGGACATCGCCGCAGGGCAGCCAACAATGCCATGATGCCATAACGCATGTTCTGGGTGCTGGGTGTCGTGCCAGGGGCAGAGAACACTTCAGTTCCAGGAAGATGGCACAGGAGAAGGAGGCTACACCTGGATGCAAAGGCTCCTGCTAGCAGGCTGAGGCAGGTCTCAGGTACACAGGGACCGTCCATCCTGCGTGGAAAGGCTGGGGGCTGGGGAGGTCCCAAGGGCAGGCGTTGGATGTCCCAGGGGGACAGAGTCCCTGAGGCTGTTCAGTGATTCTGAACTTCGTGTGAGTGCCACCGAATGCAGTCCTGCCTACTTTTCGCCAAGGCAGAAGATAAGGAAGAAACAAGAGACCCTGCCCCTAAGGGACTTCTGGGCTAGAGAGGGCCAGAGACACAGGAGAGAGGTCGTGGTGAGGTGTGGAAGGGTTATGATAGCTCGTCCCCAAGAGAGGTCTTCAGGGAAGTTCACGACCCACTGCCTGTCTCCCTGACCCCTGTGCCTGTCAGGCGCCCAAAGGAGGTGTTGGAGAAATCCCTGTTATTTATGGCACTCACCTGAAGAGTGCAGGATGCCCCTTTAGGAAAGAATGCACACTGCTGATTTGAATTTTTGACTCCTCGATTCTAAGTATTCTCAGGACTATAAGAACATGAATTCTGCACCTTGTACTCCAAATGAATTAGCTTTAGACTCGAGCCAAGGAGGGAAGGCTGTAATAGAGCAGTGACAGAATAGAGAAAACAGGTTTGTCTGGTCATAAATATCTTACTTACTCAGCCCAAGGAGGCACAGGTAGGCACTTGCCCTAAATATTGATTAAATTCTAGCCTGGAATCAGGGCTCATAATTGATGGTTGGAAGATTTGAGGAATCACGTTCAGCAAATAAAGGCAAATTGTTTGGATAGCATTGGAAGAGATACTCATTTTAGATCAAAACCCAGGGGTAAGTAGGGTTGCCATGGAAGCCAGAGTGAAGGTTGTGTTGGAGAATCTGGCCCAGTGGGTCTCGCTTGAATGACAGTGCTGCAGCAGAGGACCTCAGAGCTGGGCATGTCCTCGGGCTCACCCACCCTGGCTTCACCCCATGATGCCGAAAGCATCTGCTCTTCAGATTTCTATTGCTGAGTGGGCAAACGCCAAGAAAACACATGTCATAAGTAGGCTTTCAGTGTAGGCCTTCCACACCCCTCCAGCCCATTACAGACCTATCTCACAAAAAGTCTGTTACTAACACATTGGAGCAACCAAGCCTGCGAGCATCATCCTATCAGCGCCTTGAAGGATATAAACTGAGGATACTTCAAGACTACCTATGTCGTGGATCTAGGGAAAAATCTTCTCTTTACCTGACTGCACAGACTCGAGCTGGGGATAAGACACCATGAGGATATGAGCTCCACTCAGTCTCATCCCGGCGGAAGGGGCTCTGACAAGGCTCCCCTGAGTTCAGCCAGGTGCCACCCACTGTGTCCTCCTGGGTGGCCGGAGGCCGCTGTCTCAGCCACAAGCTCATCAGTTTCCTTCTCTTTGCATCTGGAGCAACAAGGCATCCTCCTCTCAGGGGACTTCAGACTGAAGGACAGGGCTTGCTTTACCTCATTGACCACGTGTCACCGAGTCAGGAAAAGCTACAGTTGCTGATTTTGCAGTAATCGGGGCCACTGGTCATGGCAAATTCCTGGGCAGAACTCAGGAAAAGCTGCTCTGCTCAGGAGCCAAGCTCAAGTGAGCGGATCAGCCATTCTGAAAACTGTTCTTACAGAAATACTCCCTAGCGTTCTCAGAACGGAAAGGGAGAATTTGTAGCTTTTACACAACAAATAGCCACCACCAGCACAGACACTGTGAGAAAGGGCCGTCTGGGCATCTCCCAGGGAGGGACACCTCGTGCCCCGAGGCCTGCGTCACTCAGCACATAGCATAGGAAGGGAGACTCCAGTTCCCACCCAGCCTGGCCTCAGGTCTTGAGTGCAGAAATGAGAAGCTGAGTTCCCAGGATGCATCGGAAGTTATCATATTTGATGATGACCTCGGCCACCTCCAGATAAATACTGGCAGATACCTGGGCTGCTCTGGAGATTTAGAAAGCAAATTCCCTAGAGGGCCTAAGTCTGGCTTGGGAGAATGCAAAGGGCCCCTTGAGGGTAGGATATTGCAGGGTCCTGACACAGCGATCACAGAGCCATTCTGCTGTTCTCAAGAGACATAAACAGGCAGGTTGTAGGGGCAGGGGGACTCTTACTACTTCCTGTAATACCTAAGCCCAGGGCCAGCTATGTCATTCGTGGAACCCAGAGTAAATTAAAACTGTGAAGCTCTTCTTCAAAAGTTAATGAGAGGTCTGGCAGGATAATGCACACGTGTAATCCCAGCTACTCAGGAGGCTGAGCCTGAAGGATTGCAAGTTAGAGCCCAGCCTCGTCAACTTAGAGAAACCCTGTCTCACACTAAAATATAAGAAGGGCTGGGGATGGAGCTGTGGTAGAACACCCGCCTAGCACATGAAAGGCTCTGCTTTCCATCTCCAGCACCACCAGGAAAAGTTGCTGCAAACCCTAAGACAGCAGCAGCTGAGCGGAGCATGAGAGCCAGTGTGGGATGTGAGATGTCTCCCGGGGCGCTGCAGGTACAAAGACCTTTCCACCACAGAAGGGAAAACAGAGGGAAGCACAGGTGGGTTGTGCCGAGGGTGACCCACTCCTGTTTTTGAGCCCCTGGGGTGTCCTGGTTTCCGTGCTTCTCCCTCCAGTACTCTGAGCAGCCCCAATCTGGGTCTGACTGAGTTTGTTTCTTGTAGTTTGTTTCTGTAACCCAGCAAGATCTGACTCATTCACCACCTCCTAGGGGTGCTGTGAAAAGGAAACCAAATAAAAACACAAAGTGTTTAGCGAGTTCCTGAATAGATTGTGACCTTAATAAACGGTGGCTGTTATTATTCATAGGATAGACTTCCTGGAGATTCCCGGGCACCCGCCAGCCTAGGGGGTTTCTGGGCTCAGCACATTTAAAAGTTCCTCAGCGTTGTTCCTCTGCTGGTGACCTCCTAAAAGCCACGCTTCAAGCTTGCTGCCTCTGTGAGCAGGCCCGACTGCCAACCCCAAGCCATTCCAGAAACTTCCTGCCCACACGGCCATTCTCTTCTGCTCCAGCCAGCTACTCTGTCCTCCACGCAGACACGTGGGCCCTAGGACAACCTCAGCAAGGACACTGGGTAGCTGTGGATGCTTCCTTGGCCCATTAAGGGGCCTGACGTAACTTCCCGCAGCTCCGCCATTGGCCCTGCTCGCCCTGTTTAGGACTGAATGAGAGAGCACTGTAGTATCCTGGTAGGATAGAAACAACCGAGGTCCCCTTCATGGAGGCTCATTTGATGGGAAATCCACAGCCACACAGGACACAGAGGTTTTTACTGACTAGGAAGGTGAAATGAGAATCCCTGCTCAACATTCAAATATTGGGAGAGAAGCAAATTCAGTCAAAAGCATATGACCTACTTTTCCACACAGATTTCCCTTTCGTCAATAATCCTTCCTACAGCCTGTGTTATGAAGTGGTGTAAGCGGAATTCCGATTGAAAAACTCATGATGAGATAAAGACGTGTGCTCTGAAGTTGCAGTTTCAGTGACCGAGCCTCAGCTGCGGCCCACATCCCTCAGCTTCTGGGGGACACCACTCACCTCCTCCACCAGGGGCCGGAGCTTCTGTATACAGTGTCTGACCAACGACTCAGGGGACCACGTGTCTGAGCTGCCCAGAGGGTTGGGCCATGTGCCTTGGGGCATGAGCTCCCTGCCTTTCTGCCAAACTGTGTGCTGTGCACACAAATGCTCAGACTAACCAGAACCCAAAGGAAGACTGGCATCACAGTGGAGTTCTGCTCCTCAGGCTGACCGCTCCCATGGTGGGATGTGAATGAAGTTTGAAAAGATCAGTTCAGATATAATCAAAGATCTTGAGATGAGGTCACCCAGGATTTAGCAGGGACCCAAAATGCACTGGTCTTGCCTCTTGCTTTTGTTTGTTTTCAGTACTGTGGGCTGAACCCAGGACTTCAGCACTGATTTACATCCCAATCCCATTTTTATTTTTTATTTTTTATTTTTTTTTGGTACTGGGGATCGAACGCAGGACCTTGCACTTGCGCGGCAGGCGCCAGAACCACTGAACCACAGCCCTGCCCCTTGTTTTTTATTTTGAGATGAGTCAGTCACTAAGCTTCCCAGGCTGGGCTCCAACTTTCGAGCTTCCTGCCTCAGTCTCCCTGAGTGCCAGGACTAGAGTCACACACCAACACACCTGGTGACAAACGTCTTATAAGAGAAAAGCTGAAGGCACGCAGAGGAGAAGGCCAGGTGAAGCTGGAGACAAAGCTTGGAGAGGTGCAGTTTGAAATCCAGGAAGGCCAAGGTCGCCAGAGGCTGAGGCGGAGAACAGATCCTGCAGGGAGGCTCCAGAAGGAAGTGACTCTCAGGGCACCTGGACCCGAGATGCGCAGCTTCCAGGGCTCCGGGGGACACGTCTGTGTTGTCTTAACCCAGCCAACTTGTTCTGGCAAATGCAGGGAGCACGTGTGGCTCTCGAGGAAGATCCCACTGCTCACGGACACCGCGCCTTCCTTCACCAATCCCAGCCCCGCTTTGTGCTGGGTGTGGACACGCACCTGCCTGGACACTTGGGAGTTACGTGCACTTCCACACTTGCCTGAAGCTGACCTTGGAGCGACACAGTCCCTGGCTCCAAAGGGCTCCTGGGAGAGCTGCATGCACCCTGGGCAGGTGCACGCCACTATGAGGAAGGGGCCTCTGAGGACAGACTCCCGAAACACGGGGCGGTTTTTCCTGTGCAGGCTCAGTGTCACCAGTTCTGCAGCGCCAGCTGCCTGCCCTGCATGGCAGATCTGTGCTGCTGGCAGGCATCAGGGCCAGAAGTGCTGCACTTTGCTATGTGGACAAACAAACCCTGAAGTCTCCATGGTGCAGCAGTGAAGGGCTCTGTCCAGCACCCATCACAGCTGGGTGCCACTCCAGCGCTCAGCCTCCTGCAAGAGGTGACGGGCTCTCAGGTCATGTCCACCTTGCATCTCAGTCACCTAGGAATCCATGGCTCTCGGCCTGCGGAGGGGCAGAAGTGTGGAGGGGGACGTCCTCCCCTGGAGCTGCTTGTTTTCACTCCCGAAGTGTTGGTAAGAATCAGCGGCAGGGCCCCATCTCAGTCCTCAGGGCGGGGCACGGGGAGAAGCACACAGGGGTGCATGTGACACAGACCCCTCCTCGATGAAAATGAAGGGGACCCGGGGGGTCACAGGAGGGAGAAGGGCCTGGCTGCTGGCCTCTCTAGAGACTTCTCATCACCCTCTGTGAGGCACAGGGCAGGGACAAAAGTCTTAAAATGCTATAAACTGGGTGCGGTGTCACAGGCCTGTGACCTCAGCACTCTAGAAGGCTGAGGCAGAGATTTCAAGTTTGAGTCCAGCCTGGGCAATTTAGTGACTTATCAAATGATAAAAAGGTGTGTCTGTGCGGTGGGAGCTGAGGATGTAGTTTCATGTGAAGACCCTAGGTTCAATCCTTAGTACTGAAAGAAAAAAGATTCTGTAACAGTAATGACAAAAACAGAACCAGGATGGCAACTGTTACTGAGAGATGCCTTGGCCCTCTGACAATTTAAATCTCACGCAGTAACGCTGCTAGCGCTACTCCAAGGCTCGCCTGGGTGACCATCGTGAGCTTGGTTGAATTAATACCTTTATCTTTGTTGAGCTGAGGCACAAGTGCCTCAGTCGCTGGTGAATCCTGGTTCACTGCCCTCCAGGACAAATATGAGGCCAGAGAAGTCTCCCCCAGCCCCTGCTGAGGGGAGCATCCCCGACAGATACAATGGGAGTCACACTCCTCCCTGCGCATTATTTTTAGCGTACTTTTTCTGTGCTGAATACATCAGCCCGGCACACTTCAAACTCACAGCAAAGCAGAATTTCCTATATGTAACAAAGAATGCAAACCCATATTTATGAAATAAACTGTTGCAACTCTCATCACCTACCATGCCTTACCGTGATGGCTTTTAAATTATACATGGAAATTATTTCCATTTTCATGAGCCGTGGCAGGTGCAATGAACAGCATGAGAAGTTAGTGTTTAAGGAAATGGAAACAATCACAAGGAGCCATTAGAAGAATGAGAATTCTGCAAACGTCTGATGGAAAGGCGCTTATTTTCCCCAGCGGTCCTTGAATGGAAACTCCCACGGCAAGCTCTAGGTTCCGAATCTCACAGGCAGAGAGGTGTCCCCCGTGGGAAGCCTCTCTGGTGTCTCCGTGTGAGCTGGGGTCTGCTTAGCACCAAGAATGAGGCTGTGTGGACAGAGCTGGCCCTGAAGAGGCGGTCACTGAGGAGGTGGGAGCTGTGTCCCTGTCTAGACTTGCCTTGCAGGCTGCCTGGCCATGGCAGGGCTTTCCCATCTATGACCTCATTTCATCTCCAAAACAACTGCAGACTGGCAGGGCAGGGAGCCTCAGCCTCCTGGAGGAGTCAAGGGATCTGAGGTCCAGAAAGTTTGGATGCCTCCCTAGGTGTGGGCCACCAACACCCCTGTGCTCATCCAATGGGTACAGTGCCCTAGGTGAAACAGGGAGGCTGTGCCCTGCCACACACAAAAGGAACCCTAGGACCAGAACAAGGTGAGAGCAGAATCAGATGCAGGCAGGACATCCTTTCCTAGGCTCTGGGGTGCACAGCGTGGGGCAGGCATGTTGCCCACAGTTCTAGGAGGGGTGAAGGCAAGGGGCCTCCCTGTCATCTGCAAAGGGACAGTAATGGCAGCCAGCAACACCAGCCCTTCCTCCTCTTCCTCCAGGACTCGGAGCCCCAGCTTCCTTGCACTGCAGACCCTTCTGGGTGCAAAAGGAGCAGGCTAGGCAGCCCTCAGCCTGGAAGGGACCTGAGGTTTGCACTGGGCACCACCATGGCCCACCAGGAAGGTTCTCTTCACCTTGGTCTCCTCCTCTGGAAGTGCAGAGAGCCCTGGCTGCACATATGACCACAACTGCTATGGCCACCCACATGATAACACGGACAGGCAGGCAGTGTAGACCCAGATGTGCTTAACAACGTCATTTTAATCCATTAACACCGACCAGATCCATGTCCTCCCAAGCTCAGGCTAAACACAACTTCAAAAGCACGTGTGTCCCTTATTCTTTCATGCCATGTGTCAGGCTCTGTGCAGAGTGCATCCCCAGAGTCACACTCACAGGAAGAACCTCAGGGCCACCGCCACACCCTTCCGACACAGTGATTTCACTTTCTGAAAACAGAGGCAAGGCTGAGCCACGCAACCCCTCACCCCAGCTTGAGGGAGTAAGGGACCCCTTTCCCAGATGCTCTCAAACTGCAAGTTCCTCTGGGAAATGGAGGCAGCCCCACCCACCACTGCAAAGCAAGTGTGTTCGCGCAGCTGCGTCTGGTGCGAGTTCTGTCCCAAACAGCCCTCGCCAGGGCCAGGAGGAACTGGAAGGAGCGAGCTGTTTAAGGACAAGGGAACACCGTGCAGGAGGTGGCCATAGGAGAGGGAAGATGAGCCCATGTGTGATGGCCACGGCAGGTTTCCTTCCGGGCAGGGAAATGCCAGGGTGTAGGCGTCTGACCTTCTGAAGGATGCAGGGCAGAAGGGAGACAGGCTTTTTAGCCAGACTAGAAGAGAGCTGTGCAATCAAGGATTTGTTCTCCTAATTTTTTCAATCACCTAAAACCTTTTGTCTTCTGCCCTTTGGCTGTAATTTTGTCCTTCCCTGTTCCATGTAATTGTGACATCGAGTCGTACTGTCGGGAATGGGACTTTTTCAAGCTCTGGAGATGAGTGTAAAGGCACAGAACAGTGAAGCAAGACATGCGCGGTCTCATCAGAGGAAACCCTACAAATATAAACTCAAACCTTGAGGGCAAAGTTCAGCCTGAGGAGTACAGGGTGATTACTTAGGACTAAAATCAGCCTCTTCAGCTGCTCAAGATCAGAGTGATGCGGCCATCTGTGGTCATTTTTCTGGGCAAGAGGATGAACAATGGTCACTGAAGTCTCAAAAACCACCTGGCTTCCCAAGAATTTGCTAATTAAGTTAAATTTAGGTTGCACCATAAATTAAGGGTTTCAATTTTTACTTTTATTTCCAATATTTTTGCGTATAGGGTGCCATCATAGTCCCTAAGTGTTTCTTTGAGATTGAGGGGTTTTAGTGCCGTAAAGTGCCATTTGTGTCCCCTTGTCTGGCTACCAGCTCCAGCGGCAATGTGAATGATAGTCAAGAGTCTTGCTCATTTTTAAATAAAAACTTCCAAACCACAAACAAGTTCACCAGTGTGTCAGTTTCAGCATCCTTCTACAAGGTGAAAGCGACGGCTCATCTCAGTAGAGACCTGGAGGAACCACAGTGGCTCTACTTTCATTTTAAGGAATCACTTATTTTACATAATGCCTATTTTATAGTTTGCAACCAGTCAACATAAAGCCACTTGACCACCACTTAGTAAGCCCTGAGTGCAACGTGCCCCACCCCCATGTGGGTCCCCCAGGAATGAGCTTATCGCTTGACATCTGACAAGTGCCATGGGTGTCACCACTGCACCTGCTGGGCACCCTGTCTGTGCTGGCCCCTCACCATTTTCTTTACAAAGTGGACCATTTCTCAGTGCATCTACAGAGCACGATGGCCCCGGTCCCACCGCATCTCCTGCTGAAGAGCACTCAAGTCATGGCGAGCTTCCTTCCTTCCGGTGGGCTCCATCGATGCAGTTTGTCATTGCTAACACCAATCAGCACAGTGCTGAGCTGAGCTTCTTACAACCAGACATCATGCATGAAATGGCTAACAAGTCTGGATCTTTTTAATAAACCTGGGTATTGAGATCATTCTTCTGTAGGATGTGTCCCACCCCCCGAGGGTACAAGGGAGGGCACCAGGCACAGAGGATGAGCTCAGATGCACAGGCTCCCACATAAGCTTCCACAAGTCCACCATTCTTGGGAACCCACCAAACCCAACACCATCTTGTGGTCCATCATCCCCATGGCAGCAGAGGCCAGGAGACTGAACACAAAAAAGCCATCCACAGAAAAGGTTGACTGTATAAATAATTTATTTCTGTTCACAGCATCATATATGCATTATAAAAGGGGATGGAAACAAAAGAATGACTGAGACAGAGAATTACAGCAGTAAAACAGAAAACTGGAACTGGGGGGACAGAGTCCCAACACCGTAACAGAGAAACTGTGAAGGGAATTAATTGTTCTGAGACAATTCCCGTGTCTATCAGAAAACATTTCTAAAGCTCACTTGGGGAGGCCAGCTTCTCCCGTGTGAAACCCATTCCATTAGTGTGAAACCCATTCCATCACCAAAGGGCAGAAGGTGTGGCCAATCAGTGGCTGACAAGAGGGGACTCCCAAGGTGACTTTCTCCATGCTTCCTGTTGGGTCAGAGGTGAAATGGGCTCTTTATTAGGTCAAACATTACAGAGAGCAACTGAGACTCTTTAACCATTAGTTGAAACACCACAGGGCTCTTGACTTTACTGCACAATTACAAACAGTTGACTGCATCCTTAAGAACTGATAATGCAAAAAAACCCCAAAAAACAAAAGAACAAAAACCCCGACCAAAACCATCACGCATTATCGTTGAAGCACGACAGGATTTGAACTGTGACCTGGAACCAAGGTATCGTCTGCACAAGAAGGTTACAGTATTTGGCATCTGCAATGTCACAAAATAAATATATTATTCTCTCAATAGGGTGGAACTACCAAAATGTCAAAGTGCTTAAGAAAATGTTGCATGTGAAGAAAATAAAGGAAGATGGGTATTTTTAATAACTCTATACAGAATCTTCAAATGATGGGACCAGCCCATTTAGAAGTCAGCGAGTTGCAGTTGATATGTAAACTGAAATCCTGCAGGCTTTTTATCACTGCGTAGCTATTTTCTCTACTGAGTTTCTACAAAAAGACCAGCATCAGAGGAGTACCAAATACACTGACAAAAGAGAAAAGGAAGATGGGCTGCTAGATTTCTGCTTAAAAGAAAAAAAAAAAATCAAAAAGATTTGGGTTTCAAGCAGGAAGCAAGAACTTCTGTTTCCGGTTTTCATATTGTCAGTGAAATGGACAATGGGCATGGGCTTGCGATTTGACAACTCTCATGCTCAGGTATAACCGTGTCCAGTTTCTCTAGGCCTCCTGTGCCACAAAATGTGCAACCGTGTGAGAGGGGGCTGTCAAAATTCTACCTGAAAACACAAATTCAGAGAGGAAATAAAAATCAGTCAGTTGCATGTTTCCCTTTTGACACTGTGTTTCAGAGCAAATGACAGATTCCACAAACCAAGACTCAGTCCTGATTATAAAGGATTTTTAAAATTACATTATTAAAAATATGTCTTTTATTCTTCTCTCATTCTTTCTATTTTCCGAAGCCTCTTTCAAGTAAACTGTGAAGTGCCTGAGTTCCAGGGAGAGTGACGTCACACTTTCTTCCATCTCAGCACTCATCTGCATTTGTCCCAAGTGCTGGCTGGCTGGGAGGCCAGTTCCCACAAGAATGAACTCAGGGCTTCATTCTTCTGCTTTCCCTTCCCTTCTAAATCCATGCAATGAGGTCGGCTTTTGCTACGAGGTGGGGTTTTAGTTTTGGGTGCAAAACATCAAATACTCTAACGAGACATTTTGAATGAAATACTTAAACTAGATAGGCCACAGTGAGCCAAATTAGAAATCCGAACATGTCGCCACTTGTGGTGTCAAGGGATGAAAGAGGGCAGAGCAAAGGAGTCTGTTTTCCTTAGGAGACTATTTCTAAGGTGAGTATTCATTTGTAAAAGTTTTTTTAAAGTATGTTTGAAAACCTAGCACTACGCGGTTAGTATTACAAGAGACATCCTTTGCCAAAAAAACCAAAAACCTGTCTCGCAACTCAGCATGCTCCGTGGCCAGCCTGCTCTCCCAAACCAATCAGTAGGCTGAGAGAATTTAGATCCCACACATGGAATCTAGGTATGAGTGCCGACGGTATGAGTTCAGAGGTCCCTATCCTGCGCATACACCCCATCCGCATTTATGCTGAGTCTTGCCCTTTAAACACCTTTAACTATTCTGCAGACACTAAATGCATCATTTGCCACCACCTGCAACAGATTTTTTTCTTAATTTTTATTGGTCTTCTTGTGTGATAATGACCTACACATGGACAGGGTCCAAGCCGTGGGGAAGAGGTCTCGTTCCAGGCTGCAAAGCAGTTCTCAGCACCGGTCTTCCGTAGCCACCACAAAGCCCTAGGGTAAGGGTATCCGTGCAGCGACTCCCACCGAGGCCAGAGGCACATCCCGGGTCCCAGCAGTCCCCGAGGGCCCAAACCACCTCCTCGTTTGGGCCCAGAACAGGACAAATGAAATTCCAACAGGGGCCTGCCCTGTGACATAAAATTTATTCAGCTTCCGCAGCCCCTGAATGTAAGGGGCGGTCACCCACCCAGGACCCCTCCCATACCGACCTGCCCCAGGCGGCACCCTGGGCTCTGGGGGCCGCAGACCTCAGGTAACTCACAGGTGACCCCCCCCCGGGGGGGGGGCGGGCGGCCTAACTGCAGGCCTCTCCCGAGTCGGAGGAAATCGCTTTTGTCTCTGTCACCAGCCTGAGCCTTCCTTCCACCGGGGGCCGGAGGGCGGGCGCGCACGTACACCGCCTCCCGGCCCCCGCCCACCCGAAGCTCGGGTGCAGACAAAAGGTCCCCGGGCAGGTGCGGGCGGGGGTGGGAGCGCCGCTGGCCACCGCGACCCCACACCCGGCAGGGACACCGGTTCCGCATGTGGTGCGGAGGCTGCGTTTGAAAAATCCGGAGCAGCGCTTTGGTTCGCTGCCTTTGTTCGGGCGCGGGTTCTCGCCCGGTCCCCGCGCGCGCGTCCGCCCGTCCGCCCGTCCGTCCGTCCGTCCACCCTGGGCCGGCTCGCCGCCCCGCGCATTACCGCTTCTTCTTCTGCTTGAGGGACTTCCTGCGCTTGAGGATCATCTCGTACAGCTTGTCCATGCCCTCGGTGAGGCCCTCGCCGATGATGGCGCAGGCCGGCTGGACGTGGTAGGTGGTGGCCGGGATGAGCTCGTGCAGCGCCAGCTGCTTCTCGATCTCGGCCACCGGCAGCGACTTGGGCAGGTCCTGCTTGTTGGCGATGACCAGCAGCGGCGTGCCCTGGTTCTCGGCGAACTTGGTCACCTTGTGCAGCTCGGTCTTGGCCTCCTCCAGCCGGTCCACGTCCACCGAGTCCACCACGTAGATGATGCCGTCTGTGCAGCGGCTGTAGGACTTCCACAGCGGCCGCAGCTTTTCCTGGCCGCCCACGTCCCAGAAGTGGCAGCTGATGCCCTTGGCCGTGCCGTTGCTCAGCTTGATCTTCTCCGTGTTGAAGCCGATGGTGGGCACGGTGTTCACGAACTCGTTGAACTTGAGCCGGTACAGCACGGTGGTCTTGCCGGCCGAGTCCAGGCCCAGCATGACGATGTGCAGGGACTGGAAGGCCGAGATGTTGGAGGAGATGTTGCCCATGGCTCCCGGCGAGGCGCGGCCCGGCGGGCGGCCCGGGTCACACGGCGGGCATCGCGCCTCGGCCGCGGCTTTGTTCCCTCCGGCCGGGGACGCGGCGGCTCCCGGGCCGCGCCCGGCTGTGGGCTCCGGCTCCGGCTCCGGCCCGGCCTTGGGCGGCGTCACGGTCGCTGCGGCTCCTGCTCCCCTCCCGCCGCGCCTTGGAGCGCCGCGTCTCCCGGCGCGGACCGGACGCCTCGCTGTCCGTGCAGTCACCTCTCTGCCGCGCGCAGCCTGCAGCGGCCGGAGGGCGCCGGCCCCGCCCCTCCCTCCCCGCCCACAGCCACGCCCCCTCCCGCCCCTCCCGCCACAAGCCGCCTCGACACGCCCACTCCCCACTCCCCGCCCACCAGCCCACTCCCCGCCCACAAAGCCGCCCACGCCCCGCCCCGCCACTCCCCGTCAGGCCTCCTTGTCCCCTCCGGCGCCGGTCGCCCGGCGCGAACCCCGGCCAGGGCGGCTGCTCCTCCGGCCGACTGATGGCTTCCTCTCGCGAAGACAGCTCGGGCTCCCGGCACCTCCGCCCGCCCGCCGCTGCCTGCTCCGGGCGCGCCCCCGAGGCCGGGCTGGTGTCCGGGGCCACCGGGGACTTCGGGCAGAGCCCCGGCCCCACCTCCTGCCGGGCGCGGTGGCTTTGCCCCTGCTGACCTGTAACGAGCACCGGCCCGAGGCCACCACAGCCAGCAGCGACCCGGCCAGGCCTCCGGGCCCCGGGAGCCAAATGAAATATTACTCACCCCTGGTCGAAAAGCTATACGTGTGCGTGTGCATGTGTCCGTGTGTGCTTCATACGAGGCGTAAGGGAAACAAAATAGCCCAGGCTCAAGCTTTAAAATTTTTATTATAGTGAAAGACACATTGGGCCGGGGATTTAGCTCAGTGGTTTTGTCGCCTGCTGAGCAAGCGCAAGGACCTGAGTTCGATCCCCGGTACCAAAAACAAAAAAAGGAAAGACACATCGCCACGAATCTCCTCAGAATCCTCGCCCTCGCTCCAAAACACCCCACCGTCCCTGCCACTTTCTGAAGCAGTTCCGGAAGCCCTCTTCTGTGGGTGTCTTCGGAGATGTGATAAAAAAATGTGGTGACTGCAGCTGCCGAGGACCATCCAATAGAAAGGCCGCTCGTAAGAACACGAGGGTGTGTCATCCTCCACCTTTGTCATCCCATCTGGCTCTTCCCCAGAGTCAAAATGACCATGAAAAGTAAAGACTTTGAATCAATTCAGGACATCGAGGCTCCCACGACAGTGCCGCTGAGGGCAGGAAAGAGGGCTCCAGAGCTGCTGCGGGAAGTGGGAGTGGGAATGAATGTTTGAAGCAAGGGGGACTATCCTGAGAAGGACGGATAGCAAGGTGTTTTTACTGTAATCATTTAATAATTCCTCTTTGCTGCCTCCCGTTCACAAGCTAGGATGAAATATACGACTTCATTTGTACCAAAGCATGTAGCAAGGCCACACCTGTCCAGGGAACAACAAGCGTCCATCTTCAGAATTCCCTGAGGGCCTGGGCCAGGGCAGACACCGCACTATCGAGACTCATCCAGGGGCTTCGGGTGCAAGGTGGGCACTGGAGAGCACCCTGGGCCATCCCTGCACCCTACCTGAGGAGGGGCCGGGGCCGGGATGAGCAGGGTACCTCTGTGCAGACCCGCAGTGTCGTCCTCCCTGGGTGCCTGGGATCACTGGCTTGGGAGACGCCTCCCCCAGATGCCAGAGTTGCTAGTGATGCCCAAGTCCCTTCCATGGCCTGTGCACATGCTGCCATTTTCTTCAGATCATCTCCGGATTACTCCTAGTACCTCATACAATGTAGACGCTACGGAAGGGGTTGTTACACTGTATCATTTAGGCAACAATGACAAGAAAAAAGTGTTGATGCATATTTATACAGATGAAACTTTTTTCTAGTATTTTCCATTAGCAGCTGGTGGAATCTGAACAAAACCCGCAGTTTACAGAAGACTGACTGTATTTATGCCAAGCACAAAGGTCCTGTGTTCTCTCTCCTTTGCTCCAATACTTACCAACATGTTCTTTTAATTTAATGGAGAACAAAGTCGTAGGCTACCTGAATTCAACCAAAAGTGCAGAAATTCAACTCAAATTGAGTTGGACAAAAATGGAAATTTATTCACTGACACAACCGTAAAGTTCAGGATAAATGTCCTCTTCAGGTATGGCTGGATCCAGGAGCTGAAAAATAGACTTTAGATCAAGTCTTCTCCATTCCTCCTCTATTTTCCTTTGTGTTGATTCTTTTCCAACTAGCATTGTGGGGCTCACATCCTTCAAATCCTAGAAGGAAAAAGGTATATCTTTTTTTTTCTGATAACTCCAACAAATCTTGGAGCACACATCCCTTGGGTAGTACTGTCCTACTCAGGATGGTGCAGTACACTGACTGGTGTAGCCCGAGACTAAAATTTGGTGGTTCCCTAAGAACCAGGGCACCGTTACCAAAAGGGCAAATGACAATGAGTAAGCACAAATAGAGGAATTCCGTGCGATGTGCAGTGATGTCACCTCTGCTACTGGGAACTGCGGGCAGACAGGGTTTGTGTTTTTGGAGCCAGTGACTGTCTTGCCTGCCCGCGAGGCCGCCCCCATGAACACCCATCCTCCCCGCATGTTTACCCTGGCTCCCTCTTTCCTCTCTGTGGCAGGCCCGGCTGAGGCTGGGGACTTGTCCAGAACCGGCCTCTGCTGTATGGCCTGGGCCCTCGGAAAGGGACCACCCAGCCTGGCTGCCTCGGCCTCCCTCCGATGACCTCACCGCAGGACCCCACTGTGTCACTGGCTCTGGCCAAGTTGGGCCGTGCTTGATCCCAGGGCTGACGGCAGTTTTGAGTAAAACACCCCACTTGCGCTGATCACCACCGACCGCCTCTGGCTGAGTGTTCCCCCATTTCACAGCCCCATGGCGGGTGCAGCAATCAGGGCTGTCTGTTGTCCAGCAGAAAAAGCAGATTAATGGACATTAATAGAGCCTTCCAGAACAGAGTCATTAAACAGCAGCGCACCATAATTGAATAGCGGCCGCTCTGCCGTCTAATTTCACTCACCAGGTGATAAGTTGATTTTACAGCTGGTAATTTAACTTCTAACACATAAAAATGTCATTTGAATCAACTAGAAACTTTCCTTCAAATATGGATTTGGACTGAAAAACACAGGAATTAGGGAGAGGGGTGTTTACCACCCTCCCACGTCAGACAGGCCCACTCCTGCGTCCTCCTCGTCCACGGACAGCACAGCCCACGCCTAGGCGGCGGACCCGTGGGGACCCCAGCGCTTCCCACCGGCCCTGTTCGAGGGGAAGGTCACCTCTGACAGCCGTTGCGATTGTTACAGTAGTCTTGGACAGTATCTTCCGCCTCTTCGCAGGGCCTAGAGATGCTAGGTCACCCGTCAGAGGGCTTTCCAGCGCTCCTAGTGAAGAGAGCAGTTAACACCGTGCCTCGATTTATCTTCGCCTTGGTAAGGTTGACAGGGTTAACTGCAAGGTGAGTCTGCAGCCAGCCCTGAATGTGGACCCGGTAAAGATCAGAACACGTGCCCTTGTGTTGCACGCCCGTGTGTCGTGATTCGCGTGTTCTGAGGGCAAAGCTACCCTGCCGCGCGGGCTTCCGTTCCGGGTTTAACTGTCCCGGTGCACGAGCTCCCTCTGCCGGGCTTCTCGTGCAACAGGCGGAGGCCTCTGCTCTCTACCAGCGCACTCCGTTCGCAGAATTCAAGAATGGGTGGAGGATCCGGCATGCTTTGCTGCAGCCGTACTTGTTACACCCGGAAAGGGCCAGGCACCACGGGCGCCTGTAGGCTCAGAGCTTGGGCCGCTGGGTCCTGTCTATGAACAGCGGCTCTTTACCAGAACCGGGTTCTGGGAGCCAGGTAGGGTAGGAAGGAGTGTGAGCAGCAAGCTGTGGAAAGAATCACGATTGATGGACGAGGTCAGAAACAGAATCCGGAAAGCCCAGCCAGATGAGAGGCGGGGAGGAACCAGTTTCCGTAGCTCATCCAGCGGCAGGCAGGGCAGCCACAACTGGAGAGTGGACCGGAAGTGGAGAAGGAGGAGGCCAGCGCCACCAGAAGCCGGGTGGCCCTGATTGCAGGCCTCTACGGAGGAGAGCAGTTCCTTAACGAAGAGCCCTCCCTCCATTCCTAGAAGTCTGAGGGACTGGTGGGCCTCCAGAGTGCCCACCGCGCACGGCGACTGTCCCCAGTCCTGGAGCATTGCCGGCCTCCGGCGCTTGAGACAGGTGGAGGTGACCGAGACACCCGTGCTGCGGAGGCCTGGGGCTGGGCCGAGGGCGGGGGCAGAGGACAGGTAGATCTGGGGCATTTGAGGGTTGCTTCCTTCCGGTCACGCGAAGCCTGGAGATGAAATGGATCCGTGATTCAATTATCCGTGTAAGTTCACGATTGTAGTGAAAAAAAAGTTAGCATGCCTTATTTCCAATGTTTGCGAAGCAGCTAGACTCGTTTTCCAGGTTCTCATTTCCCCAACCATTGCTAGCCTGAGCATTTTATGTCATCATTGCTGATTTGGGTAAAAAAAAAAAAAGAAGAAAAAATAGCAGAAGACTTTTTTTGTCATTCAAGTCTTCACTAATAATTATCAGGCTCATTATACACTAGATATGAAAATTCAGAAGGCATTACATTTCCCATAAATATTACTTTCAAATCTAATTCTCACATAGGATTGTTTTCAGTCTCTCCCTAATGCTTAACTGTTGTGTACTAAGGGAGTGGTATCAAGGCACCAGCTTTTGGAACTTGCCTCAGGACTAAAATGACAGGAAGGTCTCATTGGTGCCAGATCTTTCTAGCTGGGGGGAAAGAAAAGGCTGAGTATGCAAAAGTTATTTCTGATTCTTTAACAATTCAATCACCCTAATTAAATGTCTACTGTAATAGCTGCAGTGAGGAAAAAATGAGTAACAGTAAACATCAGGCTATCAGAGGGCTGCACTGTGAACTGAAAAGGGTTTGATAGAAACTTGGCTTCCTCTGGGTCTCCCTGCCTCCTCCTGCCCAGGTGAGTTGGGGCACCTGTTATGTTCATTTAATTAAAATCTACTTGGCCGGACCCAAGAGAGCGGCGAACAAATGTGCTTTTGTGCCTCTGTGAGGTCCTGGCTCTCTCGATGACTGCAAAGGAGCACAGGGTGGGTTGGCGCCTTTCCTTCTGATGCCACAGTTGGCCTTTGGTGGAGGAGCCTCCGTGCAAATTCGGCAACGCTTCTGACTAGAGACTTCAGGTGGCTTGCCAGCAGCAATGGCCACTGGAGATTAGACCTTACTGCCTCTGCTTTACACTGTGAGCCTGTGACCTAATGCTGCTGCGTGCAGCCCAGAGAATTCCCGTCACTCTCTTGCTCCTTCCCCTTCAGTCTCCGAACATGACTTCCTGGGGTCAAGGTGACCAGTGGAGGAACACAGTGGCCTCTGGCTTCCTTCTCGCCTGGCCCCTCCTGGACACTGTTGCCCCTCCGTTCTTCTTCAGCAGGCCTGGCTAACTGGCCCTGTCTCCCCTCTCTTTTCTGGTCCGAGCTGATGACGCTGCAGAACAGAGACGCTCACAGGGTCAGAGTAGTACCAAGCACCAGGTCCTCTGAACGCGTGTGTGCAGAGTCCCGCTCCCCTCGCCTCTCGATGGTGACCGTCGGACTCTGCGTGTGCCTTCTCCCTTGTCAGCAGCCCACAGGGCTGGGGTCCTGTGTTGAGCCCTGGACGTGGTCTCCTCCTCCCTCACCCGTTAATCCCATCTGCATCTCACAATCCCTCAGTCTCCATCACCATTAAAAACCAGGAGATCTCTGCCTGCCTTCTGTCTGTCATCTGTCTGTCTGTCGTCTGTCGTTGGTCGTCTGTTTGTCTCTCTCTCTCTTTCTCCTCCCTCACTCTTTCCTTCTCCCTCTCTGGTTTCCAACAAGGACATCTAACCAGTGCTAACCATACACAGGCTTGTTGCATTTCTTCCCCTCTGCCTCCCCCTACATCCAGTCAACCAAGGACTAGACGATCCTGCTTTGGAAATGGCTCTTGGCATTTAAACTGTGAGAGCTTTGAAATAACATTTATTGGTTTTTCTTCCTCTAAAGACAGCTGTCTTTATTTATGTCATTGAATGCAGATACTTACTTCTGTTTTGCATGGAGAATGGGGTACTTGCCTCTGTCCTCTGCCTGGGAGCTGAGGAAGAGGGGGCAGACTGGACTGCCCTGGACCTAACAGTTCATTCGTGGTGAGTTCGGGGCAGTGCTTCCCGGAGCAGCCTCAGGATCCCCTCATCTGTAGCTGGGCAGGTAAGCTCTGTGGGATGGGCCTCTTATCCTCCCGGGTAGGGAGGTGAATCTGGCTGAGGTCTGTGGCTGCGGCAGCTTTCTTCAATCCAGCTCTTACCGAGGTGTTCTGGAAAAAGACGGAGGAGTTGCCATCCATTTGTCCAGGTCCACAAAGCAACACTGTCCGGTCACAGGGAGGTAAGAAGGGAAGGAGCTGAGGGTCGAGCCCAACCTCAGCCTGAGCCGCAGCCACAGGTACATCGCACGGGCTTTGTGGCCTACAGATGGAATATGGAGGGACTGTCCTCCAGGCAACAATATGAGAACCGAGGAAAGAAGAGACCCACAGAAGGGCACCGGAAGAAGTTGAAATGGCGATAGGGCAGAAACTAAAGGAGAAGAATTTGGTTCCTTTTCTTACTTTTGATATTTTTATTGTAGGCAGAGACTTTACAATTTTTATGGAGGATCCAGCTCTTTAATTGCTTACAGTTGAGCCTCTCGCTCCAGAGAAACTGAGTTTCAAGGGAAGGAGGGAAGGACTGAGGGTACCATTTGATGGGAGAACATCTTCCCGGAGCAGCAGTCCATGCACTGCAGAGGAAGTCTCTGCCCGCCGAGACCTCTGCTTAAGGAGCCTGCAGGTGTCAGCGGCTGTTCCTTATCTCAGAGGACTCTTACGCCTCTCTGGAACCCTGAGCAAAGAGACAAAGGCAGGAGGGGTGGGGAGAGAGGGGGAGGGTCATGCGTTAGGGTGACAGTGCGGGGCAGCCAGGAAACCTAAGGTGAAGGACTGCAGGGAGACTCCAGGCTTCCCCAGGGAAGGACACAGCTACTGGGCTGTTCCCGCTGCAGACCATGGAGTGCTTCTGTGCCACCCAGCCCTGTACTCAGAGGCCCTCAGGTCCTGGGAGCAGCTGGGGCCGGAATCCCCCGAGACGGAAGCCTGGTCCTCATTCCTCGAACACCTCTCTGGGGGCTGCCAGCTGCCTGCAGCCTCACCCACTATCCTGCTCAGAAGGCTGGCTTTGCTCCATTCTCCCCAGCCTGCACCCCGACACCAGCTGGGCTTTGGCATCAGCCTCCTGGGCCTCTGACTGCAGGACAGCTGCTGAGCGGCATCTTGCTGACCGAGGTTCAGCCCAGCTCAGCCCACTTTTGATGGTCAGGCTCAGGCGGAAGAAGCAAGACCAACTAGAAACAGGAACTCCAGAAAACAAGCCTGCTGTGTGTCTACCTGGTATGACCTAGAGGGAAAAGGTAAAAACAAAAGCAAAGGAAAGAGAATAAATTTAATTTCAATGATACCAAGAGCTTACTTATTTCTTATGAAGTTCTAGCTTGTGTATAGAGTATCTTTAAATTTTGTGGACCATGTCATTTGTTAGTTAATTTCCTCCTTGCTGGGACACAATACCCAACACCTACAATTTAAAGGAGGAGAGGGTTGTTGTGGCTTACAGTTTGTGGGGGTTTTAGTCCATAGTTGGCCAGCTGCAAAGCAGGATGGGATGGTAGAAGGGCCTGGCTGGGGGAGAGCTGCTCATGGCATGGTGAACAGGGAGCCAAGAGTCAGGGGAGGAGCTGGGAAGGGAGAGAAGCCACCCAGGCCACGCCTGCCGTGATGCCTCTTCCACCAGGCCCCGCCTCTGCATAGCAAGTCAGCTGTAATGTTGTCAGGATGCAGTCACCTTCTGAAGGCTCCGCCTAGCAGTGCAGGAGGTTCTTGGGGGGCATCTAGATGTAAACCCTGATGTCACTGTTAACGGTTTTCCGTAGTACTAAGCAGGCAGAATAATGAAAATAACAACGATCCTAGGTTTTTCCTTGCCCCAAAATTCTTAAGTTCAAATATGAAAATTGGGCTGGACAGTGGGGCAAATTACTGATTCAAGAAACCAGGATGAAAAGCATGAAGCCAGGGCCGGGGATTTAGCTCAGTGGTTCCCCCGCCTGCCCTGCAAGCACAAGGTCCCGAGTTCGATCTCCGGCACCAAAAAAAAAAAAGCATGAAGCCATGTTGCCAAAAAATTGGCTATAGACAGGGATCTTTCCTAAAAACTTGTTTGTGCTGGCAGGAAATGGAAATGTTCGTTTGTAGAAATATTATTCACTCATCTCAGATACACCCATGCAATTAAAATTTGCAGAACTATTTAAAGAGAACAAGATGAATCTGTATGTTGATAGGGTGGAGTAATCCAGATTTTGATAAATTCAGAAAGCATAACACACAAATGTTCCCGGTGTGTATATATTTGTGTGTCTACACACGTTTATGTCTGTATGCATTAGTAGATGTGCATTTGTGCATACATACACCTGCCTGTGGGTGCACGTGTGTTACACAGAGAGAGATATGGGATATGTGATGTGCATGAGAATTTTCCAAGAAATATATTGGAAACCATGGGTGGCGGTCATCTCTGGGAAATGAAACTGAATATGAGGAAAGGAGACTCATGGGTCATTGTAAACCCTTCGTGCTATTTGGATTTGTTTTCTATGTGCATGAAAATATTATTTTCATCACAAAAAATCCATGAAACTCCACTTAGCTAATGAATGCATACAGAAAAAGAAAAATTGCCTGCATAGATACATAGATTTCAGAAGCCCTAAATTTTGTGCTGCATTGTAGAAAAAAGAAAAATAAATATAACAAGTGTCCAGAGGATGAATTACCACGCTGGCAAGTGTCGCATATCCATGAATAAGCGATTCATGCTCAGAGGCCTGAGATCCATAAAAGCAGCCTTCCACACAGCTGGGTACAGGCCGGGGAAGCATGTCTGGGCCGGGTTTACGGGCAGCACCAGCATCTTTCTCCTCCTGAGCTGCTCAGCTGCTGCCTCAAGGTCAGGCCGCCCAGGTGAAAGGAAACGTTAGCATTGAGACCTGCTTCCCGTGGAGGTGGAAGCGGCGAAGACATTTGGCTCCGCAGAAACCTTCCACCTTTCAGGACGGTGCGACGCTGCCCAGGCCCCAAGCTCTTGTCAGACTTTGAAATGGCTCTCCGAGGCCGACCCTGACCTAGAAAACCACACTGAACACTGCCCGGGATCTGGAGGGATCTTGTGCTATTATTTAAAAATGAAGACGTCTCCCTTCTGCTGTGGGAATGCAAACGATCTTTCCTAATGACATTTAATCTACGTGGCATTAACACTTTCCTGCGTGAGAGTGGTGGAAAAGCAGCTTCCTCACGGAAGTCCTGGGGGTGGTGGAAAGTTGGGTGCTTAGTGGGTCGTTTTTTTAAAACACATTCTGTGTTGTTCTAGGCAGACCCAAGCAACCACGGCCAGGGCAAGAACAAGAACTGAGAAAGAACTGGAGCTTTTACATTGATGCATGGCTCAGGCATACCTGGGCAGAGTTTCCTACACAGCAAGGACACCTTTCAGCTGGAGGTGCTGGCACATGCCTACGATTTCAGCATCTCAGAGACTTGGGCAGGAGAATCATATGTTTTAGTTCAGCCTGGGCAACTGAATGACTTAGCCAGTGCTATCTCAAAATATGTAGTTCAGTATGAAGGTCCTGGGTTCAATTGCCAACATCATATGTATGCACAAAAAAGCCTTTTATTTTTAAATGATGTACAATTGTGCATTGTGTAAAGATGTTTTGGTCAATGACCAGCCATACAGACAACAGGTGTGTGATTGGCTGCCTGTAAGTCACTCTGCAATGTTCACGCAAGGAACGGGTTGTCCAGTGATGGCATTCTCAGGAGGTATCTGCTGTAAGCATGACAGTAAATTATTTATACACAGATCCTTTTTATCAACGCAAAGTAGAGATGTTCTCTACTTTGTTAAATATATGCAAAGGCAGCAGACACTCTTCCCCTTCAGACCTCAGTGCTTCTTGTTGAAGTGATATTGTCCTAAGAAGCCATTCTTCCGGATCACTTTGAATGTTTTTTTTTTTTGGTACCGGGAATGGAACTTGGGTCCTTGTGCTTGCGCAGGAGGCAGCGAAACTGCTGAGCTAAATCCCCGACCCCACTTTGAATTTTTAATGAAATTCTTAATGAAATTGTTTGATGAACCAAAATGCATGGTATCTGGCATTGTCACTCAGGGAACAATTGTGTATGCCAGGATAGTCAAACTTGTCATTCTGACTGGTATTGATCTTATTTGCTGCTGTCAAATTGACCCTTGCCCTCTCCACAATGACTTCAGGAAACACATTACTGCCTGCCCCCAGCATCATGAACACCCAAGCCAAAGAACTTTGTCAGCAAGTTGAATCCACCCAGGATCTGAAGGCATTGTCATTTGTTTGCTTTTTACATTCTACAAACTTCTATCATCCTCCCCATTACAGGCAGTTGAGAAGGTTGTAAAAAGCTCAGCAAATTCTCCAAAGGTGTCCTGTTCTTGCAAGGTCAAACTGGTGATATCTCCATTTCTTCTGATTTTTAGGGATTTTCCTCTTTTTTTTTTTTGTTTGTTGTTGTTGCAGTCCTTCTCCAATAAACACCTTCTGGAACAAAGAACATTTTAAGTCTTGTCTTTAGATTGTTGAACTAGACCTACAGCACTGCTATAATCTCTGAGAAGTCATTATGGGAGGAAGAAATGAGCAGGGGTATTACTGTAAGAAGCCAACTTATATTCTTTGCATGATAACCTTGTTTACTCAGATGCCTCACTTTTCTACTTCTTGAGCTATTTGCCCCAGCACTTTACTTGGCACGAATTACTGAGCACGAGAGACTTTCCCGTCTCAGGTCTCAAGTGTGTCCATGGTGGAGTACACAGGAAGGTGCTCACCTGCGTCGGGGTGTGTGTGTGTGTGTGTGTGTGTGTGTGTGTGTGTGTGCAGAAGTGCTGTGGCCCTGTTGTAGACGTCTGTTAGGGTGTGGGTGTGCTGGGGTCTTCTCTCCTCAGTGCATCCCCCATCATCCAGACACACCCGGAACTGTGCCGAACAAATCTGCCAGTGTTTCCGGCCTGCCTGCTGTGTAAATAACCTTCAGGGTAGTAAATGGTGCCATGATATTGGATTACTATTCAGGACAGAATTTGGCTGGAAAGAGATACACTGATGAAGGGGTAAGGAGAGAAGTTGTATTTTGAAACATACTATGTCTTAATCCATTCAGGAGGCTGTAACAGAGCACCACGGACTACTTTTCCTCACAGTTCCGGGAAGCTAGAAGTCCAAAGGCAAGGCACTAGTAGATGTGGTGTTTGGAGAGGATCCACTTCCTGGTTCACAGGTGGCACTGCTCTCTCTCACCTTCCAGGGCAGAAGAAGCAAATTCTGGTCTTTTTAGCCCTTCTAAGGTCACTAATTCTATTTATGAGGGCCCCACCCTCATGACCAAATCATGACCCTAAAGTTCCACCTTCTGATACATCACACCAAGGATCAGATTTCAATCTATGAGCTCGGGGAGATTCACTCAATCTGTAGTTTACATCAATGTACAAGATTTAAGGGCAGATTTATTAAAGTGACATGTGAGAGGTGGGCCTAGACGTATACAAAGCCTGAGTGAAAATGAGAGCATCAATTTTACTTTAAAACTTGGGAAGAAAAACACCCTACTCTTAAATATGGGTATATTATGTTGAGGAATGCCAGTTATGTACGAAATTTATGGTAAAACACAAAGCTTCCAAAGACATTCCCACTGCTGGCAGCTCTTTCAGGCTGGTTCCCGGATCCCCAAGGCCGTGTCTATTCTCCTCTGCCACTTGGGGAGTTCAACAGGAAAACATCCAAGAAATCCTGCTCTGGTGTGTTTTCTCTGTTTACCAATACTCTGGGCAGATTTTCCAAGGCAACATACTACCATGCAAATACCACTTTTTGCAGCACAATGGAGGTGCTTTAGGAGCTGAGGGCATCTGATGTAAATGAAAACAAGACCGAGGCCTCCGTAGCTCTGCACTCTTGGAGAGTTGTCATCTTTTATTTTTATCTTGGACACACAAGCCTGAATATAAAGGCTCTGAAGGAAACTGCCCCAGTGGCACATTACTTTTCAAGAGCAAAAACTCCACAAAGAACAACTGATGTTGAAAAACATCAAAGCATTGGTGTGGGGAAGAATATGCAAAGAAGACGAGACACTGGATAATCCAAGTTCTTCCTCTGCAGCAATGGTCAAGTTAAGAACAGGTCGTGGCCGGTCTGAGTGGTAAGACGGTGTACAGGCCTGCAGACACAGAGTTGAGAGTAATCATCTGAGCAGTTTTAGAAATGGCAAGATTGGTTCAGGGGCTGGGAGAAGCTGGGCTGCCGACAGTGCTTGTGGAAGTTCACTGTGAGTGAGGATCGTGTGAGTGCTTCTTAAACACGAGGCTTTGGGGAGCCTTCCCTAATGTGGGCTGGAGGGCACAAGCTTTACCCGCACCTCGGCGGGGTGGAGACTCAGCCTCCTCCTGCTTCTTACGGAGAAAACCCGGCCTGCAGGGACCTGTGTGGGCCCCGTTGCTCTGCGGTAGAATGGAAAGTCATTTTCCTTGAGAGAGATTCTATATTTCTCTGGCTCCTCAAAGAGGCTCTAACTAAATGACATGGGTGGGCTCCAAGAAGGAGACCCAGTAGCTGAACTCTACAGTCACAAGATAAGGAAGGAATGGGGAGAAAAGGAGAGTCATACAAATTGACAGGGCAATTTTAGCTCAGCAATAGAAAAAAATAAGTTTGGGTCCTAAAATAAGTTAACATATTGGGCAATAAAAAGGAGAGAAGAGGTACTTTATAGATGTTGCAGGGCACTGGCAAGCAATGTCTCCGGGACCTTCGATCTGTCTCCTTGTCCACAGCTGGCCGTGGTTATGACAGCAGGGAAGCGCGTGTCATGGCTGTGCGGCAGCCGCAGGAAGTGTGGTGTGTCCTCAGCCACGCGTCCCTGGAGACTGACCAGGAGGTCCAGAATGCCAGCAACTCTAATCGGGGGACAGACAGATCTGCCTTGCTGGGTTCCAGGAATGTCTCCCACCCACCGGCGCTCCTAAGTGCTTACAAACAGATGCCAAAGAAAGGTTTAAAAATATCGGCGATGGCAAGATTTAATCAGAGCCCAAAAGAGAAGCACCAAGAAAGAAAAGGAGGAGGAAGAGGGGCTGGCGCCCTGATTCCTGAAAAACAGATTCCTCGTACAAAGAAATTGTCTTCTCTACGTGATCAGACTCTGCAAACGGAGCTTTCTACAAATGTTGCTATGGGGTTGCTATGCACCGTAAGACCTGCTGGCTTCAATAGAGAAGAATCTCGGTGAAAGATCCCCAGGCGAGGGACAAAGACACAGGCTGCCGCAACCCTTGTGAGTTCGAGCGTGGGTGGATACGGCTCACTCTGCTCTCTGAGCCCAAGCCATTCCCTTGGGGTCTGATTTGCCCTGTGCTCTCCCCCGTGGGCTTGATGCTCTCCTACAGGGCTGTGGCTTGAGACGTGCTCACCTCTACTCATGGTTCCTCATGAAAGAAGAAGGACCTGGCCCTCCCTCCTTAATAAGAGCCCCGGGCCTTACTTACTTGGGATGTCAATCTGATGAACAGACTCAAACTTGCTCTGACAGAGCTGCCCCTCAATCCCCAGCCTCCAGCAGTCTGGGGTTTTGCTTAGCAGGGAGTCTGCCTGGGTCCTAGGGCTGGAAACACTAAACTGAGATTCAAGAATTCCAATGCCTTCCTTCTCCTGGACCAGGTTTCCAAACTCTGACTGGTTGTGGTTACAATTTTGAGCACACTGAAGGCTCAAAGAAAAGGAAGTCATTGCGTTTGTCTCTTGAGATCCAACAGCTCTGAAATTGGCCCCAGCCAGCTGAAGAGAGGTGGAAGAGGGGCTGGTTACAGAAGCAGAGGTGTTGTGGAGGAGCCAGCGGGCACAGGGTGCTCTTCACCGTGTGAGGCCATTGGGCAGCTGGGTAGGGTCAGCAGGTGTGCTGGTGCCCAGCTCCTCCTAGACGACCACCCCGGGCAGGGAGAGGGCAGACAGATGGGCACAGACTCCAACCCCACTGTCCTGCGGCGGGATCCTCAGACAGTGGCTCCAGTTGGTGGCTGAATCCAACCAGTTCATAGTTCTCTATGAGAAAATCCCCATGGCAAACTCCGCCTGGCGTAGACGTTCTATGATTTTAATGCACTACTTCGCTCTTTTTCATAGGATTCTATTCGGGCTCTTTGCTGCTATATTTGTGAATGTGATGAGTGTAGCATTTCCTTTTTTGCATCGTCTTAGTAAGCAGGCGGTATTGGTATTGTGCTGGCTTTGTAAGATTTAGTGACCTACATGAAGAAAACTACAGAACTTTCCCAAGAGATATGAAAGAAGGCTTTAAAAAATAGACTAAGGTATTTAACACCAGATGGTAAAATCATTTTAATGTTAATTCCCCCCAAATTAATATTTCGTTCAAGGCAAACTGCACCATCCCATTGGAATTACCCTTTAAAATATGGTAAAATGAAAATAAAGTTTATATAGATGGAAAAAATAGAAATAAGAGTAATGTTGCTACACTTAGGTGCTGAGTGCATTTTCTAAATGTAAAGTATATGGATTTAAATTTTTTAAAGATGTGGGTTTCTGTTTTGCTTTGTTTAGTCATTGTTACTGGTTTATCATGCACGAGGACACTGTCATGGCAACTGGGGACTGCAACTGCCAAGTTTGCTTCTGATCGTTCAGTGAGTTCTGTTTGTAGCCTATAGCAAGCTGCTTTGCTTATTCCTTGTAGGTGAAGAGTTCGAGTTGTAACTACACAGATAGATCATTTCTTATCCAAAAAAAATGTTTTTTTTAACTTCTTTTATTACTTTTTTATGATAAGATTTTGTTTGTTTGTTTGGTACCAGGGATCGAACTCGGGTCCTTGCACTTGCGCAGCAGGCGGTGAAACCATTGAGCTAAATCCCCAGCCCCATTATCCAAAAATTTTTTTGTCTACCATATTCTTAGGTATGTTCTCTCTACTTGTTTTGCCATAAAGAGGCAGTTCTGTGACAAACCTTCCACACAACCCGGTTTCCAACAATTTTGCCCTGTGCTTTTGAAATCTTTCCTGTTTGGCTTCTGATTTATTTAGATATAAAGTTCCATGACCGGGAGCCCTTCCTTCCTGTAGAACCTTTTACTAATACAAAATTATATCTTTTGACCATTGAATGCTCTTTCTCTGTCTCTTTTTGCTTTTTGAACATCTTTATTCCCATCTCTATTTCATGTATGTTTGCCAAATATACTTTTGCTTTATTTAAAAAATTTTTTAGCTTTTCTGAGTCATTTTATATTTATACTTTATATGTGCCTTATTATCAAAATATCTTTAGACTGAAAAAAATATTCTGAATTTGCCCTTTTGAGAGGAATTTAATTAATTCATGTGCATTTATCATAAGAGGAATAAATCTGATCTACATTTAAGAAATTGTTTGGTCTTAGTTTTCATTTTCTTTTGCAACATGAATATTGTTTGGCTTGCTATACTATGCTTCAGTAGTCTAAAAGTTGGCAGGCTTGTTCTGACTTTACTAGTCTTTGAGAAATTTGACTCTTAACCAAAAATAATTTTATTGTGGAGACAGGGTCTCGCTATATAGTTCAGGCTGGCCTTGAATTCACTGTGGAGTCCAAGCTGGCCTTGAACTTGCTGAAATACTCCTGCCTCAGCCTCCCAAGTGCTGGAATTGCAGGCGAGCGTCACTGAGCCCAGCTTCCTAAAAATAGTTTTAAACACAAACCCAACTGATGACTGTTATCAGCACAGCTATTTTCTTCCTCTTAACTGTTCTCTACTTATTTTTTTGTAGTTTCGTGTCTGTTTCCTGAGTCCAGGGTTCAGTGAGTCATCCACAGGCCCCAGGCTGAGGGGCTGGGCAGGGGTTGAGGCGTTCTGGTGAGTATCAGGAGCTCCGGGGTTGTGAAGGCCACGGGCAAACTGCACTTTGGACTTTTCCCAGCTGGGAAAAGCTGCAGAAGGAACACTTGCCCGACTGCCACAAACTCTGTCCACGTTACCTTCTCATGCAAGAAGTGAGACCCTTCCGAGGATGAGATACGAAGTGGGCAGGACAGGGGCTCCGGGCAGTGTGCAGCGATCAGGGGCCACACACCTGGAAACGGAGGGCCTGAGAACACAGGAAGCAGCAGAAACAGACACTCGCCGCCTGGGAAGGAGCCGTGTGGTGCGCTGGGGGAGTCCTTGTGGGTGTGGGGAGAGGTTGAGACCCTCAGGGAGGTGTCAGCCATGGGGGCAGGGGTGCTGATGAGGGTGACAGAAAGCACAAAGCCTGGAACAACCAGCAGCTCGTGATCCACCCAGTAGATACTAGCCAGGTTCTTGGATGCAAATGAAGCTCAACTCCACCTGCTGTAGGTGGAGGAGGAGTTTGCCAGACAGTTATGGGGGATCTTGGCAAAGCAAAGGGCAGCTGAACACCCAGACTGGACAGGTTTCAGCCAGGCTCAAGGGATCAGGAGGCCCAGACTGAGCTCAGGTTCCCATCACAGGGAGCCCCCGGGGAGGGAGATGCTTTGTCCCTGTCAGAGGATGCATGATACACTGGGGACACCATCACTCTGCCCTGGGGGTCACCAGCTGCACTGCATCCTGTCGCTGCCCCCGGGATTTCGGTGCTGCTTGCTGCAGAGTCAAAGACTGGAGCTGTGCTTCATTGCTTCATTTTCCGGCCCCGGGTGCTGGCCTCTGTCCCGAGGAAGGGGCGCCTTGCTAATCAGCACCCTGGACTGAGGCAAGCCTGGGGCGGGACACCCGATCCAGCCCCATCACGCACTGGCCTCAAAGTGCCGTCCAATCCGAGGAGCCAGGATCCAGCTGTGGGTCCCGTGGTGAGAGGTGCACGCTAACTCCCCTGCCTTCATGCTGCAGGCACCTGGGACGTGCCCGGCGTCCCTGTCGCAGGGGTAGCATGCAGAGGGTGGGGCCTTGGTGAGAGCAGGATGAGTGACCGTTGTCCTCCTGAACCTCACGAGCCAGGCCAAGACCCTGCTGTGGCCCCGGGGTCGGGGTGGCTTTGGACTTGACACAGATGACGCAGCCAGCACTCCTATCCGCTCCCCCACTAGCCGCCCGACATGACTGACAGCTCTTGGCGAGGGGAGCGGTCTGTTGAACTGTGGGGGACTTTTCCCACCGCCTCGGTGCAGTGCTTTCCCAGGGGCTGTGTGACCCACAACAGTGGGGCACAGCCTCTCACCTCAGGGCACAGGGAGGGCGCCTGCGACCCAGAGCTGACAGCCCAGGGCCAAGGCCGTGTCTGAGGACAGCAGGGGTGGAGCGTGCTGTCATCCTCCGCCTCCGGGCACTGACCTTGAAGTTGAACATGTGCAGCCTGACCCTGCTGTGTGTTCCGCAACCAGAGAGGGCGGGAGCCCAGTGCCTGGGATTCAGCCACCACAGCCGGAACGCGCAGGCAGAGGGACCCCACCCCTGCACCCCAGCCCCACCACTCCGGACCTGGGAGGCACAGGCAAGTCAGAGGAGCCCACTGAGCTCGAGATGCTCAGGTTCACCGCCACAGGCTAATCTGATCCACCAGTACCTGGGATTCAGGGCAGCCAGGCCCGACACCTGGAGCCCAGGAATCCTCGGACGGACGCTGAAAGGGAGGGGTCAGGGGTGCTGTCTGTGTTTTGGAGGTGGGGGTTGGTAAGTCAGTCTTGCTCTGCAAGGAAGGAGAGAAAGAGAAAGGGAGGGAGGGAGGGAGAGAGACCATCAGTAAAGTATAGGATGAAAGCAAGCAAAAACTCAGTTCCGGGCAGTAGGGAGATGGCGGTGAAGCAGCGAGGCCCAGCCTGCCAAGTCAGAAAGTCTGATCTGACCCCCAGGCAGGGGACGTGGTGTTTGTGCCTCTGACAGGGGAGGGAGGAGCCAGCCCTGCCCCTGTGCCTCACCTCCCTGGTGGGGCTGCGTTCTCAAGGGGACCACTCACTCTGATTGCCAGTCTGCCGTTACCATGGCAACCGGGCCTCACAAGCACCTTGGAGGGTGAGCCAGGAAAGATGGCCCCAGAATCGTTCATCAGAATGCCTTAGGGAGACAGGCAAGCTCAAGTTGGCAGGGAGAGGGGAGAAACGGCGGCCAGCTGTGTCAGCAGCAGACCTGCTGCGGCTGCATTTCCTGGGCTGTGAACTGAAGGGCGGTTTCTGCCAGGCAGTCTGCAGACCGGGAGATTCTCGCTGCATCCTTCTAAGGAGGCTGGTCTTCCGGAGTCTGCTTTCTCCATGTCAAATGATGTGGGGTTTTCAGGTAAAAAATGTTAAAGCTCTTTTTTGTAAACGCAAAGGAAGGCAGGCATGCAGATTAGCTGAGAGAAAGAATGAAAAGGCTGTACGTCTGTGAAGTGTCAACGCCAATGCGTCTTCCTTTCCTCTGCCTCCTGCTATACTCACTCTGGGGCCGGCTGGTCCCTGTCTGGGGTCACGCAGAGCCCCCTCATGTGCATGCTGGCGTGGGACCCTCATGTGCTCCATTCCCTTCTGGACTCTGCTGCCCAGGCTGGACCTCTGAAAACCGAGATTCTGCTTCCCCAGCTGCCCCTGTCCACAGCACGTGCAGAGAGAGGCAGGAAAGCAGGAGGGAGGGAGGCTCGCCTGGTCCTCCCCACTGCCCACTGCTGGCTCCACCCCTTCCCTTATCACCTCGAAACCTGGCAGCACACACAGACCTGAGGCACAGCACAGCCAGCCAGCACTTCCTGCAGAAGGGACTCACAGCAGTGCCTCCTGCTCAGCTCGGTGTGGCCTGGGGCTGGTCCTCCAAACCCCTGGGTTCTCAGAAGCCCAACCCCTTCCCTGGTCTGCCTAGTGGAAGAGTGTAGCTGCTTCCCCTGTTCCCCTCTTGCCTTCTTAGCTCTCCAGCCCCTCTTTAATGGACCCCTGTAGTCAGGAGCCAGAGCAGCTCTGCTTCCCTAAGGATGAGTATGATTCTGTGATTCATTTCATTCACACACAGCTCTCCCTTTTCGTTTTTATTCCTGCCCCTAAGTCTATGATGGAGAAGCATAGTCCTCCCCACCTCCAAGTGCTCATTGTGCAGTTAATGCTCCTCTGAGCAGCTTTGAACAGGATCTTCATCCTCAGCCACAAGCATTTCTGCAGGAGAAACTGCCAGAAAGGGAATTCCTCCACCAAACAGCTGTGATTATTAAATTTGACCAGACTTTTCCATTGTTTCCTAAAGCCTACACCATCTACACCACTGCTGATGACTACTTACTTCCCTGTCTGTTCTCTGACTGCCTCCACCCCTCGGGAGAGTGCACCACCTACCTGTCGGATGGAGTCGCAGAGTCACCAGTTATTCTTACTCTGTCACCTTCCAGTAGCTCCTATGTCCTATTCCTGTTCAAAGTCTTGTCCTATAGCCAAAATCTTTATCTCCAGCAGAGGCACATGGACTTGATCTCCTACATCCTTTTGTGAGATCAACATGGTCTTGCCTCTGTTGAGGTGGAGGAGTATGAAGATTAAAGGTTGACCAAACCCATGCCAACCCACATTGTTTACCGTGACTGCCGTAGCACCTTTAAATTACTAAATGTCCTGCTGGCCTGTTTCCTACTGAAGAATAAAGTCACAGTCTAAATTCCTTAGTCCATGTACTTGAAATTTGCCTTAGACAAAGAAGTGCTAATATTTTTCTTAACCCAAGGAGAAAATTCTGATTATGTTCTGTTGACTCCATAAACATATGTACACACATGTATGAGTCAGCTTTCCCACTGCTGGGCAAAATACCCAGCAGCCACACCTGGTGGAGGAGAGGTTTAGCAGAATCGTGTCTTCAATCCATGGTCAGTGGCTCCAAGGCAGGAACAGCATGGCGTAAAGGAGGGGTGGCAAAGGCCTGTTCAGTTCATGGGTCAGGAAACAGAGCAGCGGACAGAGCCAGAGAGGAAGGGGAGGGACCGGATACAGCATCCAAGGCGATGGATCCACGACCCACCCCCTGGGCAGGCTCCCCTAATCTGGTAGGCGTGCCTTAGCCCAATGAAGTTGATATATCAGCATTAACAATCCCAACAAGCAAGGCTTTGTTATTTTCAGCCCATATGGAAGGTAACTAGGTAAACATGCACAGAACAGTAAGAAAAATAAAGCCCATTTTTAGTGTACATTTTGCTCCTTAAAAATACAGACTGAAGAAATTGTCAGTGACCAGGGAAACACCTCTTTTATTGTATTGGGTGCTATAGGCTGAGCTCTGGAATTCTTGGTTTGGGGGAGACTTTAGTACAATATCCATCTGGTTCACTCATGTGCAGGAGAGTCACCCTATGCCAGGCGGCATGGCTGGAGCTGTGGATGCACTGACTCTTCAGTCCTGACCACAATCACAAATGCCCTGCAAACCAGGGAAGAACTCACCTTGGATCACTCTAAGCCACTTGCTGAGGCAGGCACTGCCTGAGTGGCAGGGCCAACGTGGAACCAGCTCCACTGAAGACCACGCATCCCGGGCCTCTGGGTCCCAGCTGCCCGCTAGGAGGACAAGGCTCTGTCTTCCTGGGTCCAGCTGGCCCTGCACACACAGACCTGCCAGGACAGCACTGACTGGAGCCCAAGTCAGAGCTCCATCCCTGTTGGACTCCAGGGCTCCACCCAGGCCACCAGCCACACCCGTCCTCCTCTCTGGGCCTCCAGGAGCACTTTCCCTGCAACACCTCCCCACCCTCCAGGGTGAAGGATTGTGGGCGTCTTATCACCTCTGGACTCCAGAGCCCAGGCCCGTCTTAGTCAACACAGGTGTCACTGGGCACCCGAAATGGGGCGGTAAGGGTAGATAAGGCGTGGGGTTAGGGTTGGGACAGGGGAATCCGTCCGTGACCTGGAACAGGAGGAGGGAGCTGAAGGAACCCGTGGGCGTGGCCTCCTTCTTTGGTTCTTCGGCGACTTCTGACGGAGATCACAGAGTGGAGGCTCAGGCTGGTCCCATCCGCCTCCCTCCACTCAGCTCTGCCTGGCTTCGGCCTTTCTTGCCCCATCCCTCTGCTTGCCGCTCTCTGGGCCTTCTGGAATTTGGGCTGGAATCTGTCCTCCAGGGTCCGGGTCTCGGCACAGAGTCATCTGGGGCAGAACTGGGTTGAATGGTGAACTTGGCCTTCTGTGGAACAGGGCGTTCGCCGATGTGATCAAGGACACCCTGGGTCAGCATGGGCCTCGCCCAGGGACTGGGGTCTTCACAGAGGAAGGCGAGCGGGAGGGGATGAGATGATGCAGCCGCAGCAAGTCCAGGAGCACCGGGGCAAAGCCGCCTCCCCGGGCCTTCAGGTGGGCAGCACCCTGCATTTGCCCTGATCCTGGAGTCGTCCTCCAGCTGTGAGGACAAACTGCTGCTGCTTCAGGCCACTCCACTTGCGCCGCCCATTTGGGCAAGAGCCCGGATGACTGATGACGGCGTGGGCCCGCCGGCTGGGCTGGCGCCGCAGGCCGTCCCGGCTGGTGTCACTGGGAGGGCAGTGGAGGCCAGGCTGCAGGGGCTGGGAGGTCAGTAGGAGGGTGGACACCCCAGGGGGTCTGCAGCGTGTCCCCTCTGCCTGGAAACGCACACAAAGCTCTTCCGGTTTGGGCCACGCCCCTCATGAAACAACAGAGGTCTCGGCGGGGCGGGGCAGCCTCGGCCTAGGCTCTGGGCCCTGAGAGCACCCAAGGCTCTGAGCACGACATCCGGAGATCTGGTGTCCCGGGCCCTCCCCTGCCCAGTGCAGAATGACGGACAGCTTCCACTCAAGGCAGGGAAAGCAGAGGCTTCCAGCCTAGCACTGAGTAGCTCCGCAGATTCGTAAGAAAACAAGGTGACCGAGACTGAGACGCACAGCCCGGCCTAGCAGGCTGGGACCCTGGGAGCCGGAAGGAGCTTGCTTGGCACTTCCACCCAGAAAGGCCACCTTGAGTCAGAGGGAAACCGACTGGGCAGAGGGTCTTAACAATCTCCTTTTCTACCCCAGAAGCCTCTGCGACCTTCAGATTCCAGTACTAGGACGTCATGGTCACTGATCCCCCAAACAGGGCCAGGCCCCCAGCGTGGATCCACAGCCGGAGGTTTTCAGGGCCACAAGGGAAGCCCACAGACAAGTGACAAGAAACGCAAATGAGGAGCCCATTCAGTGTGTTTAGAAAATTTCCATTTAAATTGCTAATCAAGCTGAATCCACTTGCGGATGTAGAAATCAACATGTACATGGATTATGTGGAGAGCTGCACCCAGTCGTCTGTGCGAATAGAAGTTGATCCCCCTGGAAGTCAGCTCCCCGGGGGGGTTGGAGCTCCTTAGGAAGCCCGGAATCAGCTCTTCTTGGGCATTTCTCAGAACAGAAGTCCTCCAGCAGATGTTATTAACAGAGTTTCACACACACACGGCTCACACTGAAATAAATCTGCGAGGAGCAGCATCTCCCACCCCCCAGGACAGCCTGATGCAGGCGGGAACCCCGATTCTGCACAACCCCTGAAATGGAGAGCCACCCATCGCTGTTCATTCAGGGCAGCGGTTCCAGGAGATGGATGGGAGAGACCAGGTTTGCTGGCAGAGCCGTCGCTGTCTCTGACACATCCGTTGGGAAGTGCTGCTGCATAGCCAACTGTGAGTTTTGTCAGTACAAATTTAATTGCTTACACTTTCAGGGGAGGTGACTCCCACACCAGTAAGTACGGAAACAAATCCCAGCTGCTCCTCTTACCGACGACAGACACCCCATTCCACATAGCAACTGCTTTGCGGGCCTCCCATCTGTCGTATGTTTACTGCAGGAGGACAGCCTTCCGTCAGACTGAGGAATGGGGACCACTATGACACCCCTCCAATCACTGCTGGGTCCTCTCTCCCCTGCTCTATGACCTGCAGTTGCTCCCTGTGGCTTTGGCCCTGAGAAAGGGCAGGAGGGGTCATTCTGAAGGGAGGGGACGGGGAGAGGCTCAGTGACAAAGATGAAGATGGAAGCACCGTAATAAAGAGAAGAGGGCGAATTTAGGGGCCCTCTGGGAGTCACCTTGGATTTGAAATGTACACAGTGTGTGTAACGCTCCTAACTTGTTTGGGATTGATCTGGAAGGTGTTCCTGCATGAGCTGAGGCTGGGCCAGGGGCCTCCGCTGGGGCAGGCATCACGCAGATCCGGAGCAATCCTGAGGTGGTTCGCCAGCCGGTCCACACAGGCATGTTACTCCCAGCCCTCGGTGTCATCTGTATGCCAGTCACAACTGTTGGGAGAATTCCGTGAAATAGTCCCTGTCAACCAAGAATTCAGAGGATCCTTCTTGTTAATCTTCTGCCCTTCTGTATGGCCGGGGAGGAAGGAACATGGAACGTGCTTGCCACAGCCGGGTGTGGTGGTACACACCTGTAAACCAGCACTTAGGAGGCTGAGGCAGGAGGAATGCCACGAGTTCAAGACCAGCCTGGGCTACATAGTAAGTTCAAGGCCAGCCTGAACTGCATAGCAAGACCCTGTCTCCAAAAACAAAACAAAAAACAAAGCCATGAACAAAAGACTAAGAAAAGAAGACTAGTAATTGTCCTTCAAGGTGGACGACCCAGCCAGGGAGGGCAAACCCAGCCCACAGGGCCAAGCCAGCCCCTGCCTGCTTCTGTGAGCAGCTTTATTGGAATGTGACCACACCTATCCTTTTCCACATTGTCCCTGGCTGCTTTCATGGTACAGGGCCAGAGCTGCATTGTGACAGAGACTCATGGGCCCTCAAACCGAAGGTGCTTACTGCCTGGACCTGGGGACAGGCTGCAGACCCCTGCTCTAGGAGTGGGCAGGCCAGGGCAGGGCGTCAAGCAGAGCACCAGACTGAGCACAGAGATGTGTCCAGGCAGGGAAGGCGCAGGTGGGTCTATGACCAGCTGCAAACACGTTAGGAGCGTGACACGCACTACTTATCTAACAAATTGAGGCTGCCTTCCAAAGGGCTCTTACACACGTCCCCTTCTATTTATCACAGTGCTTCTGTCTCGGTCTCTGTCTCCATGCCTCTCCCTGGTCTCCTCCCTTTAGAGTGACCCTTTCAGCCTTTTCTCAGGAGCAAAGCCACAGCCAGCCTTCTGAACGATCCAGTCTTTCCACGGTGTAAAGCCCTTCTGTACCTGTAACCGGGCCTAAAATAATGCCCAGTGCTCATGCCTCACTGACTGTATACTCCAGGCATGTCCCTGACATAACATATGCATTATTTTGTTGACTCGTCCCAAGACACTACTAAATATTATTGTTATACTAAGGCTTAATAGACAGAGAGCCAGAGGCCCAGAGAGATCTCCAGAGAGCCACTTCCCACATCAAACCTGGGTTTTGGATCCAAGAAGTGTGACTCTCTGCAATAGCCAGTCCTCAAGATGGCCCTCCATGGTCCCTACCTCCTGCTACTCGCACTGTTCTGTCGTCCCCTTCCACACTGGGTCAGGTTGGTGTGACCAGTGGCCTGTGGAAGAAATGGTGGTATGAGACTTCCAAGGCCAGACAGGTTTGTCTCTGGGATCACCTTCTCTGGATACTGTGGTATTGCTAGAGGACTCTCAGGGCTCTCTGACAAAGAACAGCCAGACAGATAGCCAGTAGCTAAGGTTGTGAGGTAAGCTTGTAAGGCAAGCTGTTTGAGGGAGCCATCTTGGAATGAGGAGCCATCTTGGAATGAGAAGCCATCTTGGAATGAAATCCTGGAGCCTTGAGGTGGCCATAGCTGTGGCAACTCTTTGAAGAAATCTTAGGAGAGACCTAGGGCAGAACCACCCAGCTAAGCTGTCCCCAGTGTCTGGAGCCACAGAAACTGTGTGATGCAAATGTATGGGTTTTTTTTCCCCTCACACTGTAATAAAAATACAGAAAAGAAAATTTCATTACTCACATACATTAACTATATTAGGTATTTTATTTTTTAAAATTTATTTTATTGGTTCATTTCAGGTATACAATATAATGACATTCATCACTGGAAATTTGCACTTTTACA